>CAUEHS010000647.1:0-26355 GCA_958510865.1 Myrrha octodecimguttata | reverse complement strand
TTACCCTTACCCTTACCCTTACCCTTACCCCTTACCCTTACCCTTACCCTTACCCTTACCCTTACCCTTACCTTTACCCTTACCCTTACCCTTACCCTTACCCTTACCCTTACCCTTACCCTTACCCTTGCTTTTACCCTTAAGCTTACCCTTACCCTTACCCTTACCCTTACCCTTACCCTTACCTCACCCTTGCTTTTACCCTTAAGCTTACCCTTACCCTTACCCTTACTCTTACCCTTACCCTTACCCTTACCCTTGCTTTTACCCTTAAGCTTACCCTTACCCTTACCCTTACCCTTACCCTTACCCTTACCCTTGCTTTTACCCTTAGGCTTACCCTTACCCTTACCCTTACCCTTACCCTTGCTTTTACCCTTAAGCTTACCCTTACCCTTACCCTTACCCTTACTCTTACCCTTACCCTTACCCTTACCCTTACCCTTACCCTTGCTTTTACCCTTAGGCTTACCCTTACCTTTACCCTTACCCTTACCCTTACCCTTACCCTTACCCTTACCCTTACCCTCGCTTTTACCCTTAAGCTTACCCTTACCCTTACCCTTACCCTTACCCTTACCCTTACCCTTACCCTTACCCTTACCCTTACCCTTACCCTTACCCTTGCTTTTACCCTTAAGCTTACCCTTACCCTTACCCTTACCCTTACCCTTACCCTTACCCTTACCCTTACCCTCACCCTTACCCTTACCCTTACCCTTGCTTTTACCCTTAAGCTTACCCTTACCCTTACCCTTACCCTTACCCTTACCCTTACCCTTACCCTTAAGCTTACCCTTACCCTTACCCTTACCCTCACCCTTACCCTTACCCTTACCCTTACCCTTGCTTTTACCCTTAAGCTTACCCTTACCCTTACCCTTACCCTTACCCTTACCCTTACCCTTGCTTTTACCCTTACCCTTATCCTTACCCTTAAGCTTACCCTTACCCTTACCCTTACCCTTACCCTTACCCATACCCTTACCCTTACCCTTACCCTTGCTTTTACCCTTAAGCTTACCCTTACCCTTACCCTTACCCTTACCCTTGCTTTTACCCTTAGGCTTACCCTTACCTTTACCCTTACCCTTACCCTTACCCTTACCCTTACCCTTGCTTTTACCCTTAAGCTTACCCTTACCCTTACCCTTACCCTTACCCTCACCCTTGCTTTTACCCTTAAGCTTACCCTTACCCTTACCCTTACCCTTACCCTTACCCTTACCCTTACCCTTACCCTTACCCTTACCCTTACCCTTACCCTTACCCTTACCCTTACCCTTACCCTTACCCTTACCCTTACCTTTACCCTTACCCTTACCCTTACCCTTACCCTTACCCTTACCCTTACCCTTAAGCTTACTCTTAAGCTTACCCTTACCCTTACCCTTACCCTTACCCTTACCCTTACCCTTACCCTTGCTTTTACCCTTAAGCTTACCCTTACCCTTACCCTTACCCTTACCCTTACCCTTGCTTTTACCCTTGGGCTTACCCTTACCCTTACCCTTACCCTTAAGCTTACCCTTACCCTTACCCTTACCCTTACCCTTACCCTTACCCTTACCCTTACCCTTACCCTTACCCTTACCCTTACCCTTACCCTTACCCTTACCCTCACCCTTACCCTTACCCTTACCCTTGCTTTTACCCTTAAGCTTACCCTTACCCTTACCCTTACCCTTACCCTTACCCTTAAGCTTACCCTTACCCTTACCCTTACCCTCACCCTTACCCTTACCCTTACCCTTACCCTTGCTTTTACCCTTAAGCGTACCCTTACCCTTACCCTTACCCTTACCCTTACCCTTACCCTTGCTTTTACCCTTACCCTTATCCTTACCCTTAAGCTTACCCTTACCCTTACCCTTACCCTTACCCTTACCCATACCCTTACACTTACCCTTACCCTTGCTTTTACCCTTAAGCTTACCCTTACCCTTACCCTTACCCTTACCCTTGCTTTTACCCTTAGGCCTTACCCTTACCCTTACCCTTGCTTTTACCCTTAAGCTTACCCTTACCCTTACCCTTACCCTTACCCTTACCCTCACCCTTGCTTTTACCCTTAAGCTTACCCTTACCCTTACCCTTACCCTTACCCTTACCCTTACCCTTACCCTTACCCTTACCCTTACCCTTACCCTTACCCTTACCCTTACCCTTACCCTTACCCTTACCCTTGCTTTTACCCTTAAGCTTACCCTTACCCTTACCCTTACCCTTACCCTTACCCTTACCCTTACCCTTACCCTTACCCTTACCCTTACCCTTACCCTTACCCTTACCCTTACCCTTACCCTTGCTTTTACCCTTAGGCTTACCCTTACCTTTACCCTTACCCTTACCCTTACCCTTACCCTTACCCTTGCTTTTACCCTTAAGCTTACCCTTACCCTTACCCTTACCCTTACCCTTACCCTTACCCTTACCCTTGCTTTTACCCTTAAGCTTACCCTTACCCTTACCCTTACCCTTACCCTTACCCTTGCTTTTACCCTTGGGCTTACCCTTACCCTTACCCTTACCCTTACCCTTAAGCTTACCCTTACCCTTACCCTTACCCTTACCCTTACCCTTACCCTTACCCTTACCCTTACCCTTACCCTTGCTTTTACCCTTAAGCTTACCCTTACCCTTACCCTTACACTTACCCTTACCCTTACCCTTACCCTTACCCTTACCCTTACCCTAACCCTTACCCTTACCCTTGCTTTTACCCTTAGGCTTACCCTTACCTTTACCCTAACCCTTACCCTTACCCTTAAGCTTACCCTTACCCTTACCCTTACCCTTACCCTTACCCTTACCCTTACCCTTACCCTTACCCTTACCCTTACCCTTGCTTTTACCCTTAAGCTTTCCCTTACCCTTACCCTTACACTTACCCTTACCCTTACCCTTACCCTTACCCTTACCCTTACCTTTACCCTTACCCTTACCCTTACCCTTGCTTTTATCCTTAAGCTTACCCTTACCCTTACCCTTACCCTTACCCTTAACCTTACCCTTACCCTTACCCTTGCTTTTACCCTTAAGCTTACCCTTACCCTTACCCTTACCCTTACCCTTGCTTTTACCCTTAGGCTTACCCTTACCTTTACCCTTACCCTTACCCTTACCCTTACCCTTACCCTTACCCTTACCCTTACCCTTACCCTTACCCTTACCCTTGCTTTTACCCTTAAGCTTACCCTTACCCTTACCCTTTCCCTTACCCTTACCCTTACCCTTGCTTTTACCCTTAAGCTTACCCTTACCCTTACCCTTACCCTTACCCTTACCCTTGCTTTTACCCTTAGGCTTACCCTTACCCTTACCCTTACCCTTACCCTTGCTTTCACCCTTAAGCTTACCCTTACCCTTACCCTTACTCTTACCCTTACCCTTACCCTTACCCTTACCCTTACCCTTGCTTTTACCCTTAAGCTTACCCTTACCCTTACCCTTACCCTTACCCTTACCCTTACCCTTACCCTTACCCTTACCCTTACCCTTACCCTTACCCTTGCTTTTACCCTTAGGCTTACCCTTACCTTTACCCTTACCCTTACCCTTACCCTTACCCTTACCCTTACCCTTACCCTTGCTTTTACCCTTAAGCTTACCCTTACCCTTACCCTTACCCTTACCCTTGCTTTTACCCTTAAGCTTACCTTTACCCTTACCCTTACCCTTACCCTTACCCTTACCCTTACCCTTACCCTTACCCTTGCTTTTACCCTTAAGCTTACCCTTACCCTTACCCTTACCCTTACCCTTACCCTTACCCTTACCCTTGCTTTTACCCTTAAGCTTACCCTTACCCTTACCCTTACCCTTACCCTTACCCTTACCCTTACCCTTACCCTTACCCTTACCCTTACCCTTACCCTTACCCTTACCCTTACCCTTACCCTTACCCCTTACCCTTACCCTTACCCTTCACTTGCTTTTACCCTTAGGCTTACCCTTACCTTTACCCTTACCCTTACCCTTACCCTTACCCTTACCCTTACCCTTGCTTTTACCCTTAAGCTTACCCTTACCCTTACCCTTACCCTTACCCTTACCCTTACCCTTGCTTTTACCCTTAAGCTTACCCTTACCCTTACCCTTACCCTAACCCTTACCCTTGCTTTTACCCTTAGGCTTACCCTTACCCTTACCCTTACCCTTACCCTTGCTTTTACCCTTAAGCTTACCCTTACACTTACCCTTACCCTTACCCTTACCCCTACCCTTACCCTTACCCTTACCCTTACCCTTACCCTTGCTTTTACCCTTAGGCTTACCCTTACCTTTACCCTTACCCTTACCCTTACCCTTACCCTTACCCTTACCCTTACCCTTACCCTTACCCTTACCCTTGCTTTTACCCTTAAGCTTACCCTTACCCTTACCCTTACCCTTACCCTTACCATTGCTTTTACCCTTAAGCTTACCCTTACCCTTACCCTTACCCTTACCCTTACCCTCACCCTTACCCTTACCCTTACCCTTGCTTATACCCTTAAGCTTACCCTTACCCTTACCCTTACCCTTACCCTTACCCTTACCCTTATCCTTACCCTTACCCTTACCCTTACCCTTACCCTTGCTTTTACCCTTAGGCTTACCCTTACATTTACCCTTACCCTTACCCTTACCCTTACCCTTACCCTTACCCTTACCCTTACCCTTACCCTTACCCTTACCCTTACCCTTGCTTTTACCCTTAAGCTTACCCTTACCCTTACCCTTACCCTTACCCTTACCCTAACCCTTACCCTTGCTTTTACCCTTTAGCTTACCCTTACCCTTACCCTTACCCTTACCCTTACCCTTACCCTTACCCTTACCCTTACCCTTGCTTTTACCCTTAAGCTTACACTTACCCTTACCCTTACCCTTACCCTTACCCTTACCCTTGCTTTTACCCTTAAGCTTACCCTTACCCTTACCCTTACCCTTACCCTTACCCTTACCCTTACCCTTACCCTTACCCTTACCCTTACCCTTACCCTTACCCTTACCCTTACCCTTACCCTTACCCTTGCTTTTACCCTTACCCTTACCCTTGCTTTTACCCTTAGGCTTACCCTTACCCTTACCCTTACCCTTACCCTTACCCTTGCTTTTACCCTTAAGCTTACCCTTACCCTTACCCTTACCCTTACCCTTACCCTTACCCTTACCCTTACCCTTACCCTTGCTTTTACCCTTAAGCTTACCCTTACCCTTACCCTTACCCTTACCCTTACCCTTACCCTTACCCTTACCCTTACCCTTACCCTTACCCTTACCCTTACCCTTACCCTTACCCTTGCTTTTACCCTTAAGCTTACCCTTACCCTTACCCTAACCCTTACCCTTACCCTTACCCTTACCCTTACCCTTACCCTTACCCTTACCCTTGCTTTTACCCTTAAGCTTACCCTTACCCTTACCCTTACCCTTACCCTTACCCTTACCCTTACCCTTACCCTTACCCTTACCCTTACCCTTACCCTTACCCTTACCCTTACCCTTACCCTTACCCATACCCTTGCTTTTACCCTTAGGCTTACCCTTACCTTTACCCTTACCCTTACCCTTACCCTTACCCTTACCCTTACCCTTACCCTTACCCTTGCTTTTACCCTTAAGCTTACCCTTACCCTTACCCTTACCCTTACCCTTACCCTTACCCTTACCCTTGCTTTTACCCTTAAGCTTACCCTTACCCTTACCCTTACCCTTACCCTTACCCTTGCTTTTACCCTTAGGCTTACCCTTACCCTTACCCTTACCCTTACCCTCACCCTTACCCTTACCCTTACCCTTACCCTTACCCTTACCCTTACCCTTACCCTTACCCTTACCCTTACCCTTACCCTTACCCTTACCCTTACCCTTACCCTCACCCTTGCTTTTACCCTTAAGCTTACCCTTACCCTTACCCTTACCCTTACCCTTACCCTTACCCTTACCCTTACCCTTACCCTTACCCTTACCCTTACCCTTACCCTTACCCTTGCTTTTACCCTTAGGCTTACCCTTACCTTTACCCTTACCCTTACCCTTACCCTTACCCTTACCCTTACCCTTACCCTTGCTTTTACCCTTAAGCTTACCCTTACCCTTACCCTTACCCTTACCCTTGCTTTTACCCTTAAGCTTACCTTTACCCTTACCCTTACCCTTACCCTTACCCTTACCCTTACCCTTACCCTTACCCTTACCCTTACCCTTACCCCTACCCTTGCTTTTACCCTTAAGCTTACCCTTACCCTTACCCTTACCCTTACCCTTACCCTTACCCTTACCCTTGCTTTTACCCTTAAGCTTACCCTTACCCTTACCCTTACCCTTACCCTTACCCTTACCCTTACCCTTGCCCTTACCCTTACCCTTACCCTTACCCTTACCCTTACCCTTGCTTTTACCCTTAAGCTTACCCTTACCCTTACCCTTACCATTACCCTTACCCTTACCCTTACCCTTACCCTTGCTTTTACCCTTAAGCTTACCCTTACCCTTACCCTTACCCTTACCCTTACCCTTGCTTTTACCCTTAGGCTTACCCTTACCCTTACCCTTACCCTTACCCTTGCTTTTACCCTTAAGCTTACCCTTACACTTACCCTTACCCTTACCCTTACCCCTACCCTTACCCTTACCCTTACCCTTACCCTTACCCTTGCTTTTACCCTTAGGCTTACCCTTACCTTTACCCTTACCCTTACCCTTACCCTTACCCTTACCCTTACCCTTACCCTTACCCTTACCCTTGCTTTTACCCTTAAGCTTACCCTTACCCTTACCATTGCTTTTACCCTTAAGCTTACCCTTACCCTTACCCTTACCCTTACCCTTACCCTCACCCTTACCCTTACCCTTACCCTTGCTTATACCCTTAAGCTTACCCTTACCCTTACCCTTACCCTTACCCTTACCCTTACCCTTACCCTTACCCTTACCCTTACCCTTACCCTTACCCTTACCCTTACCCTTACCCTTACCCTTACCCTTACCCTTGCTTTTACCCTTAGGCTTACCCTTACCTTTACCCTTACCCTTACCCTTACCCTTACCTTTACCCTTACCCTTACCCTTACCCTTACCCTTACCCTTACCCTTACCCTTACCCTTACCCTTACCCTTACCCTTACCCTTGCTTTTACCCTTAAGCTTACCCTTACCCTTACCCTTACCCTTACCCTTACCCTAACACTTACCCTTGCTTTTACCCTTTAGCTTACCCTTACCCTTACCCTTACCCTTACCCTTACCCTTACCCTTACCCTTACCCTTACCCTTACCCTTACCCTTACCCTTACCCTTACCCTTGCTTTTATCCTTAAGCTTACCCTTACCCTTACCCTTACCCTTACCCTTACCCTTACCCTTACCCTTACCCTTACCCTTACCCTTACCCTTACCCTTGCTTTTACCCTTAAGCTTACCCTTACCCTTACCCTTACCCTTACCCTTGCTTTTACCCTTAGGCTTACCCTTACCTTTACCCTTACCCTTACCCTTACCCTTACCCTTACCCTTACCCTTACCCTTACCCTTACCCTTACCCTTACCCTTACCCTTACCCTTGCTTTTACCCTTAAGCTTACCCTTACCCTTACCCTTTCCCTTACCCTTACCCTTACCCTTGCTTTTACCCTTAAGCTTACCCTTACCCTTACCCTTACCCTTACCCTTACCCTTGCTTTTACCCTTAGGCTTACCCTTACCCTTACCCTTACCCTTACCCTTGCTTTCACCCTTAAGCTTACCCTTACCCTTACCCTTACTCTTACCCTTACCCTTACCCTTACCCTAACCCTTACCCTTACCCTTATCCTTACCCTTACCCTTGCTTTTACCCTTAGGCTTACCCTTACCCTTACCCTTACCCTTACCCTTACCCTTACCCTTACCCTTGCTTTTACCCTTAAGCTCACCCTTACCCTTACCCTTACCCTTACCCTTACCCTTACCCTTACCCTTACCCTTACCCTTACCCTTACCCTTACCCTTGCTTTTACCCTTAAGCTTACCCTTACCCTTACCCTTACCCTTACCCTTACCCTAACCCTTACCCTTGCTTTTACCCTTAAGCTTACCCTTACCCTTAACCTTACCCTTACCCTTACCCTTACCCTTACCTTTACCCTTACCCTTACCCTTACCCTTACCCTTACCCTTACCCTTACCCTTACCCTTACCCTTACCCTTACCCTTACCCTTACCCTTACCCTTGCTTTTACCCTTAAGCTTACCCTCACCCTTACCCTTACCCTTACCCTTACCCTAACCCTTACCCTTGCTTTTACCCTTAAGCTTACCCTTACCCTTAACCTTACCCTTACCCTTACCCTTACCCTTACCCTTACCTTTACCCTTACCCTTACCCTTACCCTTACCCTTACCCTTACCCTTACCCTTACCCTTACCCTTACCCTTACCCTTACCCTTGCTTTTACCCTTAAGCTTACCCTTACCCTTACCCTTACCCTTACCCTTACCCTTACCCTTACCCTTACACTTACCCTTGCTTTTACCCTTAAGCTTACCCTTACCCTTACCCTTACCCTTACCCTTACCCTTACCCTTACCCTTGCTTTTACCCTTAGGCTTACCCTTACCTTTACCCTTACCCTTACCCTTACCCTTACCCTTACCCTTACCCTTACCCTTACCCTTGCTTTTACCCTTAAGCTTACCCTTACCCTTACCCTTACCCTTACCCTTTCCCTTACCCTTGCTTTTACCCTTAAGCTTACCCTTACCCTTACCCTTACCCTTACCCTTACCCTTGCTTTTACCCTTAGGCTTACCCTTACCCTTACCCTTACCCTTACCCTTGCTTTTACCCTTAAGCTTACCCTTACCCTTACCCTTACTCTTACCCTTACCCTTACCCTTACCCTTACCCTTACCCTTACCCTTACCCTTACCCTTACCCTTACCCTTACCCTTACCCTTGCTTTTACCCTTAGGCTTACCCTTACCTTTACCCTTACCCTAACCCTTACCCTTACCCT
The DNA here is from genome assembly GCA_958510865.1 of Myrrha octodecimguttata. NCBI lineage: Eukaryota > Metazoa > Arthropoda > Insecta > Coleoptera > Coccinellidae > Myrrha > Myrrha octodecimguttata. The sequence goes on along the minus strand of CAUEHS010000647.1, from coordinate 17,371 downwards.
TACCCTTACCCTTACCCTTGCTTTTACCCTTAAGCTTACCCTTACCCTTACCCTTAACCTTACCCTTACCCTTACCCTTACCCTTACCCTTACCCTTACCCTTGCTTTTACCCTTAAGCTTACCCTTACCCTTACCCTTACCCTTACCCTTACCCTTACCCTTACCCTTACCCTTACCCTTACCCTTACCCTTACCCTTGCTTTTACCCTTAAGCTTACCCTTACCCTTACCCTTACCCTTACCCTTACCCTTACCCTTACCCTTACCCTTACCCTTACCCTTATCCTTGCTTTTACCCTTAGGCTTACCCTTACCTTTACCCTTACCCTTACCCTTACCCTTACCCTTACCCTTACCCTTGCTTTTACCCTTAAGCTTACCCTTACCCTTACCATTACCCTTACCCTTAAGCTTACCCTTACCCTTACCCTTACCCTTACCCTTACCCTTACCCTTACCCTTACCCTTACCCTTACCCTTACCCTTACCCTTACCCTTACCCTTACCCTTGCTTTTACCCTTAAGCTTACCCTTACCCTTACCCTTAACCTTACCCTTAACCTTACCCTTGCTTTTACCCTTAAGCTTACCCTTACCCTTACCCTTACCCTTAAGCTTTCCCTTACCCTTACCTTTACCCTAACCCTTACCCTTACCCTTACCCTTACCCTTACCCTTACCCTTACCCTTGCTTTTACCCTTAAGCTTACCCTTACCCTTACCCTTACCCTTACCCTTAAGCTTACCCTTACCCTTACCCTTACCCTTACCCTTACCCTCACCCTTACCCTTACCCTTGCTTTTACCCTTAAGCTTACCCTTACCCTTACCCTTACCCTTACCTTTAAGCTTACCCTTACCCTTACCCTTACCCTTACCCTTACCCTTACCCTTACCCTTGCTTTTACCCTTAAGCTTACCCTTACCCTTACCCTTACCCTTACCCTTAAGCTTACCCTTACCCTTACCCTTACCCTTACCCTTACCCTTACCCTTACCCTTACCCTTACCCTTACCCTTGCTTTTACCCTTAAGCTTACCCTTACCCTTACCCTTACCCTTACCCTTGCTTTTACCCTTAAGCTTACCCTTACCCTTACCCTTACCCTTAAGCTTACCCTTACCCTTACCCTTACCCTTACCCTTACCCTTACCCTTGCTTTTACCCTTAAGCTTACCCTTACCCTTACCCTTAACCTTACCCTTACCCTTACCCTTACCCTTACCCTTACCCTTACCCTTGCTTTTACCCTTAGGCTTACCCTTACCTTTACCCTTACCCTTACCCTTACCCTTACCCTTACCCTTACCCTTACCCTTACCCTTACCCTTACCCTTACCCTTACCTTTACCCTTACCCTTGCTTTTACCCTTAAGCTTACCCTTACCCTTACCCTTACCCTTACCCTTACCCTTACTCTTGCTTTTACCCTTAAGCTTACCCTTACCCTTACCCTTACCCTTACCCTTACCCTTGCTTTTACCCTTAGGCTTACCCTTACCCTTTCCCTTACCCTTACCCTTGCTTTTACCCTTAAGCTTACCCTTACCCTTACCCTTACCCTTACCCTTACCCTTACCCTTACCCTTACCCTTACCCTTACCCTAACCCTTACCCTTACCCTTACCCTTACCCTTACCCTTACCCTAACCCTTACCCTTACCCTTACCCTTACCCTTACCCTTGCTTTTACCCTTAGGCTTACCCTTACCTTTACCCTTACCCTTACCCTTACCCTTACCCTTACCCTTACCCTTGCTTTTACCCTTAAGCTTACCCTTACCCTTACCCTTACCCTTACCCTTACCCTTACCCCTACCCTTACCCTTACCCTTACCCTTGCTTTTACCCTTAAGCTTACCCTTACCCTTACCCTTACCCTTACCCTTACCCTTTCCCTTACCCTTACCCCCACCCTTGCTTTTACCCTTAAGCTTACCCTTACCCTTACCCTTACCCTTACCCTTACCCTTACCCTTGCTTTTACCCTTAAGCTTACCCTTACCCTTACCCTTGCTTTTACCCTTAGGCTTACCCTTACCCTTACCCTTACCCTTACCCTTGCTTTTACCCTTAAGCTTACCCTTACCCTTACCCTTACCCTTACTCTTACCCTTACCCTTACCCTTACCCTTACCCTTGCTTTTACCCTTAGGCTTACCCTTACCTTTACCCTTACCCTTACCCTTACCCTTACCCTTACCCTTACCCTTACCCTTACCCTTACCCTTGCTTTTACCCTTAAGCTTACCCTTACCCTTACCCTTACCCTTTCCCTTACCCTTAACCTTACCCTTACCCTTGCTTTTACCCTTAAGCTCACCCTTACCCTTACCCTTACCCTTACCCTTACACTTACCCTTACCCTGACCCTTACCCTTGCTTTTACCCTTAAGCTTACCCTTACCCTTACCCTTACCCTTACCCTTAAGCTTACCCTTACCCTAACCCTTACCTGTACCCTTACCCTTACCCTTACCCTTGCTTTTACCCTTAAGCTTACCCTTACCCTTTCCCTTACCCTTAACCTTACCCTTGCTTTTACCCTTAAGCTTACCCTTACCCTTACCCTTACCCTTACCCTTAAGCTTACCCTTACCCTTACCCTTACCCTTACCCTTACCCTTACCCTTACCCTTGCTTTTACCCTTAAGCTTACCCTTACCCTTACCCTTACCCTTACCCTAACCCTTACCCTTAACCTTACCCTTACCCTTACCCTTACCCTTACCCTTACCCTTATCCTTACCCTTACTCTTGCTTTTACCCTTAAGCTTACCCTTACCCTTACCCTTACCCTTACCCTTACCCTTACCCTTGCTTTTACCCTTAAGCTTACCCTTACCCTTACCCTTACCCTTACACTTACCCTTGCTTTTACCCTTAGGCTTACCCTTACCCTTACCCTTACCCTTACCCTTAAGCTTACCCTTACCCTTACCCTTACCCTTACCCTTACCCTTACCCTTACCCTTACCCTTACCCTTACCCTTGCTTTTACCCTTAAGCTTACCCTTACCCTTACCCTTACCCTTACCCTTACCCTTACCCTTACCCTTACCCTTACCCTTACCCTTACCCTTACCCTTGCTTTGACCCTTAGGCTTACCCTTACCTTTACCCTTACCCTTACCCTTACCCTTACCCTTACCCTTACCCTTGCTTTTACCCTTAAGCTTACCCTTACCCTTACCCTTACCCTTACCCTTACCCTTACCCTTACCCTTACCCTTACCCTTACCCTTACCCTTACCCTTACCCTTGCTTTTACCCTTAAGCTTACCCTTACCCTTACCCTTACCCTTACTCTTACCCTTGCTTTTACCCTTAGGCTTACCCTTACCCTTACCCTTACCCTTACCCTTGCTTTTACCCTTAAGCTTACCCTTACCCTTACCCTTACCCTTACCCTTACCCTTACCCTTACCCTTACCCTTACCCTTACCCTTACCCTTACCCTTACCCTTGCTTTTACCCTTAGGCTTAACCTTACCTTTACCCTTACCCTTACCCTTACCCTTACCCTTACCCTTACCCTTACCCTTACCCTTACCCTTACCCTTACCCTTACCCTTACCCTTACCCTTACCTTTACCCTTGCTTTTACCCTTAAGCTTACCCTTACCCTTACCCTTACCCTTACCCTTACCCTTACCCTTACCCTTACCCTTACCCTTACCCTTGCTTTTACCCTTAAGCTTACCCTTACCCTTACCCTTACTCTTACCCTCACCCTTACCCTTACCCTTACCCTTGCATATACCCTTGAGCTTACCCTTACCCTTACCCTTACCCTTACCCTTACCCTTACCCTTACCCTTACCCTTACCCTTACCCTTACCCTTACCCTTACCCTTACCCTTACCCTTGCTTTTACCCTTAGGCTTACCCTTACCTTTACCCTTACCCTTACCCTTACCCTTACCCTTACCCTTACCCTTACCCTTGCTATTACCCTTAAGCTTACCCTTACCCTTACCCTTACCCTTACCCTTACCCTTACCCTAACCCTTACCCTTGCTTTTACCCTTAAGCTTACCCTTACCCTTACCCTTACCCTTACCCTTACCCTTACCCTTACCCTTACCCTTACCCTTACCCTTACCCTTGCTTTTACCCTTAAGCTTACCCTTACCCTTACCCTTACTCTTACCCTCACCCTTACCCTTACCCTTACCCTTGCATATACCCTTGAGCTTACCCTTACCCTTACCCTTACCCTTACCCTTACCCTTACCCTTACCCTTACCCTTACCCTTACCCTTACCCTTACCCTTACCCTTACCCTTACCCTTACCCTTACCCTTGCTTTTACCCTTAAGCTTACCCTTACCCTTACCCTTACCCTTACCCTTACCCTTACCCTTACCCTTACCCTTATCCTTACCCTTGCTCTTACCCTTAAGCTTACCCTTACCCTTACCCTTACCCTTACCCTTACCCTTACCCTTACCCTTACCCTTACCCTTACCCTTGCTTTTACTCTTAGGCTTACCCTTACCTTTACCCTCACTCTTACAATTACCCTTACCCTCACCCTTACCCTTACCCTTGCTTTTACCCTTAAGCTTACCCTTACCCTTACCCTTACCCTTACCCTTGCCCTTGCTTTTACCCTTAAGCTTACCCTTACCCTTAACCTTACCCTTACCCTTGCTTTTACCCTTAGGCTTACCCTTACCCTTACCCTTACCCTTACCCTTGCTTTTACCCTTAAGCTTACCCTTACCCTTACCCTTACTCTTACCCTTACCCTTACCCTTACCCTTACCCTTACCCTTACCCTTTCCCTTACCCTTACCCTTACCCTTACCCTTGCTTTTACCCTTAGGCTTACCCTTACCTTTACCCTTACCCTAACCCTTACCCTTACCCTTACCCTTACCCTTACCCTTGCTTTTACCCTTAAGCTTACCCTTACCCTTACCCTTACCCTTACCCTTACCCTTACCCTTACCCTTACCCTTACCCTTACCCTTACCCTTGCTTTTACCCTTAAGCTTACCCTTACCCTTACCCTTACCCTTACCCTTACCCTTACCCTTACCCTTACCCTTACCCTTACCCTTACCCTTACCCTTGCTTTTACCCTTAAGCTTACCCTTACCCTTACCCTTACCCTTACCCTTACCCTTACCCTTACCCTTACCCTTACCCTTACCCTTACCCTTACCCTTACCCTTACCCTTACCCTTGCTTTTACCCTTAGGCTTACCCTTACCTTTACCCTCACCCTTACCCTTACCCTTACCCTTACCCTTGCTTTTACCCTTAAGCTTACCCTTACCCTTACCCTTACCCTTACCCTTACCCTTAACCTTACCCTTACCCTTACCCTTACCCTTACCCTTACCCTTACCCTTACCCTTGCTTTTACCCTTAAGCTTACCCTTACCCTTACCCTTACCCTTACCCTTGCTTTTACCCTTAAGCTTACCCTTACCCTTACCCTTACCCTTAAGCTTACCCTTACCCTTACCCTTACCCTTACCCTTACCCTTACCCTTACCCTTACCCTTACCCTTACCCTTACCCTTACCCTTACCCTTACCCTTACCCTTACCCTTACCCTTACCCTTACCTTTGCTTTTACCCTTAAGCTTACCCTTACCCTTACCCTTACCCTTAAGCTTACCCTTACCCTTACCCTTACCCTTACCCTCACCCTTACCCTTAACCTTACCCTTGCTTTTACCCTTAAGCTTACCCTTACCCTTACCCTTACCCTTACCCTTAAGCTTACCCTTACCCTTACCCTTACCCTTACCCTTACCCTTGCTTTTACCCTTAAGCTTACCCTTACCCTTACCCTTACCCTTAAGCTTACCCTTACCCTTACCCTAACCCTTACCCTTACCCTTACCCTTACCCTTACCCTTGCTTTTACCCTTAAGCTTACCCTTACCCTTACCCTTACCCTTAACCTTGCTTTTACCCTTAAGCTTACCCTTACCCTTACCCTTACCCTTACCCTTAAGCTTACCCTTACCCTTACCCTTACCCTTACCCTTACCCTTACCCTTACCCTTACCCTTACCCTTACCCTTACCCTTGCTTTTACCCTTAAGCTTACCCTTACCCTTACCCTTACCCTTACCCTTACCCTTACCCTTACCCTTACCCTTGCTTTTACCCTTAGGCTTACCCTTACCTTTACCCTTACCCTTACCCTTACCCTTACCCTTACCCTTACCCTTACCCTTACCCTTGCTTTTACCCTTAAGCTTACCCTTACCCTTACCCTTACCCTTACCCTTACCCTTACCCTTACCCTTACCCTTACCCTTACCCTTGCTTTTACCCTTAAGCTTACCCTTACCCTTACCCTTACCCTTACCCTTACCCTTGCTTTTACCCTTAGGCTTACCCTTACCCTTACCCTTACCCTTACCCTTGCTTTTACCCTTAAGCTTACCCTTACCCTTACCCTTACCCTTACCCTTACCCTTACCCTTACCCTTACCCTTACCTTTACCCTTACCCTTACCCTTACCCTTACCCTTACCCTTACCCTTACCCTTACCCTTACCCTTGCTTTTACCCTTAGGCTTACCCTTACCTTTACCCTTACCCTTACCCTTACCCTTACCCTTACCCTTACCCTTACCCTTACCCTTACCCATACCCTTGCTTTTACCCTTAGGCTTACCCTTACCTTTACCCTTACCCTTACCCTTACCCTTACCCTTACCCTTACCCTTGCTTTTACCCTTAAGCTTACCCTTACCCTTACCCTTACCCTTACCCTTACCCTTACCCTTGCATTTACCCTTAAGCTTACCCTTACCCTTACCCTTACCCTTACCCTTACCCTTGCTTTTACCCTTAGGCTTACCCTTACCCTTACCCTTACCCTTACCCTTACCCTTACCCTTACCCTTGCTTTTACCCTTAGGCTTACCCTCACCTTTACCCTTACCCTTACCCTTACCCTTACCCTTACCCTTACCCTTACCCTTACTCTACCCGTACCCTTACCCTTACCCTTGCTTTTACCCTTAAGCTTACCCTTACCCTTACCCTTACCCTTACCCTTAGCCTTACCCTTACCCTTGCTTTTACCCTTAAGCTTACCCTTACCCTTACCCTTACCCTTACCCTTACCCTTGCTTTTACCCTTAGGCTTACCCTTACCCTTACCCTTACCCTTACCCTTAAGCTTACCCTTACCCTTACCCTTACCCTTACCCTTACCCTTACCCTTACCCTTACCCTTACCCTTACGCTTACCCTTACCCTTACCCTTACCCTTACTTAGGGTAAGGGTAAGGGTAAGCTTAAGGGTAAAAGCAAGGGTAAGGGTAAGGGTAAGGAAAGGGTAAGGGTAAGGGTAAGGGTAAGGGTAAGCTTAAGGGTAAGGGTAAGGGTAAGGGTAAGCGTAAGCTTAAGGGTAAAAGCAAGGGTAAGGGTAAGGGTAAGGGTAAGGGTAAGGGTAAGCTTAAGGGTAAGGGTAAGGGTAAGGGTAAGGGTAAGCTTAAGGATAAAAGCAAGGGTAAGGTTAAGGGTAAGGGTAAGGGTAAGGGTAAGGGTAAGGGTAAGGGTAAGGGTAAGCTTAAGGGTAAGGGTAAGGGTAAGGGTAAGGGTAAGCTTAAGGGTAAAAGCAAGGGTAAGGGTAAGGGTAAGGGTAAGGGTAAGGGTAAGGGTAAGGGTAAGGGTAAGGGTAAGGGTAAGGGTAAGGGTAAGGATAAGGGTAAGGGTAAGGGTAAGCTTAAGGGTAAGGGTAAGGGTAAGGGTAAGCTTAAGGGTAAAAGCAAGGGTAAGGGTAAGGGTAAGGGTGAGGGTAAGGGTAAGCTTAAGGGTAAAAGCAAGGGTAAGGGTAAGGGTAAGGGTAAGGGTAAGGGTAAGGGTAAGGGTAAGGGTAAGGGTAAGGGTAAGGGTAAGGGTAAGGGTAAGCTTAAGGTTAAGGGTAAGGGTAAGGGTAAGGGTAAGCTTAAGGGTAAAAGCAAGGGTAAGGGTAAGGGTAAGGGTAAGTGTAAGGGTAAAGGTAAGGGTAAGCCTAAGGGTGAAAGCAAGGGTAAGGGTAAGGGTAAGGGTAAGGGTAAGGGTAAGGGTAAGGGTAAGGGTAAGCTTAAGGGTAAAAGCAAGGGTAAGGGTAAGGGTAAGGGTAAGGGTAAGGGTAAGGGTAAGGGTAAGGGTAAGGGTAAGGGTAAGCTTAAGGGTAAAAGCAAGGGTAAGGGTAAGGGTAAGGGTAAGGGTAAGGGTAAGGGTAAGGGTAAGGGTAAGGGTAAGGGTAAGGGTAAGGGTAAGGGTAAGCTTAAGGGTAAAAGCAAGGGTAAGGGTAAGGGTAAGGGTAAGGGTAAGGGTAAGGGTAAGGGTAAGGGTTAGGGTAAGGGTAAAGGTAAGGGTAAGCCTAAGGGTAAAAGCAAGGGTAAGGGTAAGGGTAAGGGTAAGGGTAAGGTTAAGGGTAAGGGTAAGGGTAAGGGTAAGGGTAAGAGTAAGGGTAAGGGTAAGGGTAAGCTTAAAGGTAAAAGCAAGGGTAAGGGTAAGGGTAAGGGTAAGGGTAAGCCTAAGGGTAAAAGCAAGGGTAAGGGTAAGGTTAAGGGTAAGGGTAAGGGTAAACTTAAGGGTAAAAGCAAGGGTAAGGGTAAGGGTAAGGGTAAGGGTAAGGGTAAGCTTAAGGGTAAAAGCAAGGGTAAGGGTAAGGGTGAGGGTAAGGGTAAGGGTAAGGGTAAGGGTAAAGGTAAGGGTAAGCCTAAGAGTAAAAGCAAGGGTAAGGGTAAGGGTAAGGGTAAGGGTAAGGGTAAGGGTAAGGGTAAGGGTAAGGGTGAGCTTAAGGGTAAAAGCAAGGGTAAGGATAAGGGTAAGGGTAAGGGTAAGGGTAAGGGTAAGGGTAAGCTTGAGGGTAAAAGCAAGGGTAAGGGTAAGGGTAAGGGTAAGCTTACCCTTACCCTTACCCTTACCCTTACACTTACCCTTGCTTTTACCCTTAGGCTTACCCTTACCCTTACCCTTACCCTTACCCTTAAGCTTACCCTTACACTTACCCTTACCCTTACCCTTACCCTTACCCTTACCCTTACCCTTACCCTTACCCTTACCCTTGCTTTTACCCTTAAGCTTACCCTTACCCTCAACCTTACCCTTACCCTTACCCTTACCCTTACCCTTACCCTTACCCTTACCCTTACCCTTACCCTTACCCTTGCTTTGACCCTTAGGCTTACCCTTACCTTTACCCTTACCCTTACCCTTACCCTTACCCTTACCCTTACCCTTACCCTTACCCTTACCCTTGCTTTTACCCTTAAGCTTACCCTTACCCTTACCCTTACCCTTACCCTTACCCTTACCCTTACCCTTACCCTTGCTTTTACCCTTAAGCTTACCCTTACCCTTACCCTTACCCTTACCCTTACCCTTACCCTTGCTTTTACCCTTAGGCTTACCCTTACCCTTACCCTTACCCTTACCCTTGCTTTTACCCTTAAGCTTACCCTTACCCTTACCCTTACCCTTACACTTACACTTACCCTTACCCTTACCCTTACCCTTACCCTTACCCTTACCCTTACCCTTACCCTTACCCTTACCCTTGCTTTTACCCTTAGGCTTAACCTTACCTTTACCCTTACCCTTACCCTTACCCTTACCCTTACCCTTACCCTTACCCTTACCCTTACCCTTACCCTTGCTTTTACCCTTAAGCTTACCCTTACCCTTACCCTTACCCTTACCCTTACCCTTACCCTTGCTTTTACCCTTAAGCTTACCCTTACCCTTACCCTTACCCTTACCCTCACCCTTACCCTTACCCTTACCCTTGCTTATACCCTTAAGCCTACCCTTACCCTTACCCTTACCCTTACCCTTACCCTTACCTTTACCCTTAACCTTACCCTTACCCTTACCCTTACCCTTATCCTTACCCTTACCCTTACCCTTACCCTTACCCTTGCTTTTACCCTTAGGCTTACCCTTACCTTTACCCTTACCCTTACCCTTGCTTTTACCCTTAAGCTTACCCTTACCCTTACCCTTACCCTTAAGCTTACCCTTACCCTTACCCTTATCCTTACCCTTACCCTTACCCTTACCCTTACCCTTACCCTTACCCTTACCCTTACCCTTACCCTTACCCTTACCCTTGCTTTTACCCTTAGGCTTACCCTTACCCTTACCCTTACCCTTACCCTTAAGCTTACCCTTACACTTACCCTTACCCTTACCCTTACCCTTACCCTTACCCTTACCCTTACCCTTACCCTTGCTTTTACCCTTAAGCTTACCCTTACCCTTAACCTTACCCTTACCCTTACCCTTACCCTTACCCTTACCCTTACCCTTACCCTTACCCTTACCCTTGCTTTGACCCTTAGGCTTACCCTTACCTTTACCCTTACCCTTACCCTTACCCTTACCCTTACCCTTACCCTTACCCTTACCCTTACCCTTGCTTTTACCCTTAAGCTTACCCTTACCCTTACCCTTACCCTTACCCTTACCCTTACCCTTACCCTTGCTTTTACCCTTAAGCTTACCCTTACCCTTACCCTTACCCTTACCCTTACCCTTACCCTTGCTTTTACCCTTAGGCTTACCCTTACCCTTACCCTTACCCTTACCCTTGCTTTTACCCTTAAGCTTACCTTTACCCTTACCCTTACCCTTACACTTACACTTACCCTTACCCTTACCCTTACCCTTACCCTTACCCTTACCCTTACCCTTACCCTTACCCTTACCCTTACCCTTACCCTTGCTTTTACCCTTAGGCTTAACCTTACCTTTACCCTTACCCTTACCCTTACCCTTACCCTTACCCTTACCCTTACCCTTACCCTTACCCTTACCCTTACCCTTGCTTTTACCCTTAAGCTTACCCTTACCCTTACCCTTACCCTTACCCTTACCCTTACCCTTGCTTTTACCCTTAAGCTTACCCTTACCCTTACCCTTACCCTTACCCTCACCCTTACCCTTACCCTTACCCTTGCTTATACCCTTAAGCCTACCCTTACCCTTACCCTTACCCTTACCCTTACCCTTACCCTTACCCTTACCTTTACCCTCACCCTTACCCTTACCCTTACCCTTACCCTTACCCTTACCCTTATCCTTACCCTTACCCTTACCCTTACCCTTACCCTTGCTTTTACCCTTAGGCTTACCCTTACCTTTACCCTTACCCTTACCCTTACCCTTACCCTTACCCTTACCCTTACCCTTACCCTTGCTTTTACCCTTAAGCTTACCCTTACCCTTACCCTTACCCTTACCCTTACCCTAACCCTTACCCTTGCTTTTACCCTTAAGCTTACCCTTACCCTTACCCTTACCCTTACCCTTACCCTTACCCTTACCCTTACCCTTACCCTTACCCTTACCCTTACCCTTACCCTTACCCCTACCCTTGCTTTTACCCTTAAGCTTACCCTTACCCTTACCCTTACCCTTACCCTTACCCTTACCCTTACCCTTACCCTTATCCTTACCCTTGCTTTTATCCTTAAGCTTACCCTTACCCTTACCCTTACCCTTACCCTTACCCTTACCCTTACCCTTACCCTTGCTTTTACTCTTAGGCTTACCCTTACCTTTACCCTTACCCTTACCCTTATCCATACCCTTACCCTCACCCTTACCCTTACCCTTGCTTTTACCCTTAAGCTTACCCTTACCCTTACCCTTACCCTTACCCTTACCCTTGCTTTTACCCTTAAGCTTACCCTTACCCTTACCCTTAACCTTACCCTTACCCTTGCTTTTACCCTTAGGCTTACCCTTACCCTTACCCTTACCCTTACCCTTGCTTTTACCCTTAAGCTTACCCTTACCCTTACCCTTACTCTTACCCTTACCCTTACCCTTACCCTTACCCTTACCCTTACCCTTACCCTTACCCTTACCCTTACTCTTACCCTTGCTTTTACCCTTAGGCTTACCCTTACCTTTACCCTTACCCTAACCCTTACCCTTACCCTTACCCTTACCCTTACCATTACCCTTACCCTTGCTTTTACCCTTAAGCTTACCTATACCCTTACCCTTACCCTTACCCTTACCCTTACCCTTACCCTTACCCTTACCCTTACCCTTACCCTTACCCTTACCCTTACCCTTACCCTTGCTTTTACCCTTAAGCTTACCCTTACCCTTACCCTTACCCTTACCCTTACCCTTACCCTTACCCTTACCCTTACCCTTACCCTTACCCTTACCCTTACCCTTACCCTTACCCTTGCTTTTACCCTTAAGCTTACCCTTACACTTACCCTTACCCTTACCCTTACCCTTACCCTTACCCTTACCCTTACCCTTACCCTTACCCTTGCTTTTACCCTTAGGCTTACCCTTACCTTTACCCTTACCCTTACCCTTACCCTTACCCTTACCCTTACCCTTGCTTTTACCCCTAAGCTCACCCTTACCCTTACCCTTAAGCTTACCCTTACCCTTACCCTTACCCTTACCCTTACCCTTACCCTTACCCTTACTCTTACCCTTGCTTTTACCCTTAAGCTTACCCTTACCCTTACCCTTACCCTTACCCTTACCCTTGCTTTTACCCTTAAGCTTACCCTTACCCTTACCCTTACCCTTAAGCTTACCCTTACCCTTACCCTTACCCTTACCCTTACCCTTACCCTTACCCTTACCCTTACCCTTACCCTTACCCTTACCCTTACCCTTACCCTTACCCTTACCCTTACCCTTACCCTTACCCTTACCCTTGCTTTTACCCTTAAGCTTACCCTTACCCTTACCCTTACCCTTACCCTTAAGCTTACCCTTACCCTTACCCTTACCCTTACCCTTAACCTTACCCTTGCTTTTACCCTTAAGCTTACCCTTACCCTTACCCTTACCCTTACCCTTAAGCTTACCCTTACCCTTACCCTTACCCTTACCCTTACCCTTGCTTTTACCCTTAAGCTTACCCTTACCCTTACCCTTACCCTTACCCTTAAGCTTACCCTTACCCTTACCCTTACCCTTACCCTTACCCTTACCCTTACCCTTACCTTGCTTTTACCCTTAAGCTTACCCTTACCCTTACCCTAAGTAAGGGTAAGGGTAAGGGTAAGATTAAGGGTAAGGGTAAGGGTAAGGGTAAGGGTAAGCTTAAGGGTAAAAGCAAGGGTAAGGGTAAGGGTAAGGGTAAGGGTAAGGGTAAGGGTAAGGGTAAGGGTAAGGGTAAGGGTAAGGGTAAGGGTAAGGGTAAGGGTAAGGGTAAGGGTAAGGGTAAGGGTAAGGGTAAGGGTAAGGGTAAGGGTAAGGGTAAGCTTAAGGGTAAGGGTAAGGGTAAGGGTAAGGGTAAGGGTAAGCCTAAGGGTAAAAGCAAGGGTAAGGGTAAGGGTAAGGGTAAGGGTAAGCTTAAGGGTAAAAGCAAGGGTAAGGGTAAGGCTAAGGGTAAGGGTAAGGGTAAGGGTAAGGGTAAGCTTAAGGGTAAAAGCAAGGGTAAGGGTAAGGGTAAGGGTAAGGGTAAGGGTAAGGGTAAGGGTAAGGGTAAAGGTGAGGGTAAGCCTAAGGGTAAAAGCAAGGGTAAGGGTAAGGGTAAGGGTAAGGGTAAGGGTAAGGGTAAGGGTAAGGGTAAGGGTAGGGGTAAGAGTAAGGGTAAGGGTAAGCTTAAGGGTAAAAGCAAGGGTAAGGGTAAGGGTATGGGTAAGGGTAAGGGTAAGGGTAAGCTTAAGGGTAAAAGCAAGGGTAAGGGTAAGGGTAAAGGTAAGGGTAAGGGAAGGGTAAGGGTAAGGGTAAGGGTAAGGGTAAGGGTAAGGGTAGGGTAAGGGTAAGGGTAAGGGTAAGGGTAAGGGTAAGGGTAAGGGTAAGGGTAAGGGTAAGGGTAAGGGTAAGGGTAAGCTTAAGGGTAAAAGCAAGGGTAAGGGTAAGGGTAAGGGTAAGGGTAAGGGTAAGGGTAATGGTAAGGGTAAAGGTAAGGGTAAGCCTAAGGGTAAAAGCAAGGGTAAGGGTAAGGGTAAGGGTAAGGGTAAGGGTAAGGGTAAGGGTAAGGGTAAGGGTAAGCTTAAGGGTAAAAGCAAGGGTAAGGGTAAGGGTAAGGGTAAGGGTAAGGGTAAGGGTAAGCGTAAGGGTAAAAGCAAGGGTGAGGGTAAGGGTAAGGGTAAGGGTAAGGGTAAGCTTAAGGGTAAAAGCAAGGGTAAGGGTAAGGGTAAGGGTAAGGGTAAGGGTAAGGGTAAGGGTAAGGGTAAGCTTAAGGGTAAGGGTAAGGGTAAGGTTAAGGGTAAGCTTAAGGGTAAAAGCAAGGGTAAGGGTAAGAGTAAGGGTAAGGGTAAGGGTAAGGGTAAGGGTAAGGGTAAGGGTGAGCTTAAGGGTAAAAGCAAGGGTAAGGGTAAAGGTAAGGGTAAGGGTAAGGGTAAGGGTAAGGGTAAGGGTAAGGGTAAGGGTAAGCTTAAGGGTAAAAGCAAGGGTAAGGGTAAGGGTAAGGGTAAGGGTAAGGGTAAGGGTAAGGGTAAGGGTAAGGGTAAAGGTAAGGGTAAGCCTAAGGGTAAAAGCAAGGGTAAGGGTAAGGGTAAGGGTAAGGGTAAGAGTAAGGGTAAGGGTAAGGGTAAGGGTAAGGGTAAGCTTAAGGGTAAAAGCAAGGGTAAGGGTAAGGGTAAGGGTAAGGGTAAGCCTAAGGGTAAAAGCAAGGGTAAGGGTAAGGGTAAGGGTAAGGGTAAGGGTAAGCTTAAGGGTAAAAGCAAGGGTAAGGGTAAGGGTAAGGGTAAGGGTAAGGGTAAGGGTGAGCTTAAGGGTAAAAGCAAGGGTGGGGGTAAGGGTAAGGGTAAGGGTAAGGGTAAGGGTAAGGGTAAGGGTGAGGGTAAGGGTAAGGGTAAGCTTAAGGGTAAAAGCAAGGGTAAGGGTAAGGGTAAGGGTAAGGGTAAGGGTGAGGGTAAGGGTAAGGGTAAGGGTAAGGGTAAGGGTAAGGGTAAGCTTAAGGGTAAAAGCAAGGGTAAGGGTAAGGGTAAGGGTAAGGGTAAGGGTAAGGGTAAAGGTAAGGGTAAGCCTAAGGGTAAAAGCAAGGGTAAGGGTAAGGGTAAGGGTAAGGGTAAGGGTAAGGGTAAGGGTAAGGGTAAGGGTAAGGGTAAGGGTAAGGGTAAGGGTATGGGTAAGGGTAAGGGTAAGGGTAAGGGTAAGGGTAAGGGTAAGGGTAAGGGTAAGCTTAAGGGTAAAAGCAAGGGTAAGGGTAAGGGTAAGGGTAAGGGTAAGCCTAAGGGTAAAAGCAAGGGTAAGGGTAAGGGTAAGGGTAAGGGTAAGGGTAAGCTTAAGGGTAAAAGCAAGGGTAAGGGTAAGGGTAAGGGTAAGGGTAAGGGTAAGGGTAAGCTTAAGGGTAAAAGCAAGGGTAAGGGTAAGGGTAAGGGTAAGGGTAAGGGTAAGGGTAAGGGTAAAGGTAAGGGTAAGCCTAAGGGTAAAAGCAAGGGTAAGGGTAAGGGTAAGGGTAAGGGTAAGGGTAAGGGTAAGGGTAAGGGTAAGCTTAAGGGTAAAAGCAAGGGTAAGGGTAAGGGTAAGGGTGAGGGTAAGGGTAAGGGTAAGGGTAAGGGTAAGGGTAAGGGTAAGCTTAAGGGTAAGGGTAAGGGTAAGGGTAAGGGTAAGCTTAAGGGTAAAAGCAAGGGTAAGGGTAAGGGTAAGGGTAAGGGTAAGCTTAAGGGTTAAAGCAAGGGTAAGGGTAAGGGTAAGGGTAAGGGTAAGGGTAAGCTTAAGGGTAAGGGTAAGGGTAAGGGTAAGGGTAAGGGTAAGCTTAAGGGTAAAAGCAAGGGTAAGGGTAAGGGTAAGGGTAAGGGTAAGGGTAAGCTTAATGGTAAGGGTAAGGGTAAGGGTAAGGGTAAGCTTAAGGGTAAAAGCAAGGGTAAGGTTAAGGGTAAGGGTAAGGGTAAGGGTAAGGGTAAGGGTAAGGGTAAGCTTAAGGGTAAGGGTAAGGGTAAGGGTAAGCTTAAGGGTAAAAGCAAGGGTAAGGGTAAGGGTAAGGGTAAGGGTAAGGGTAAGGGTAAGGGTAAGGGTATGGGTAAGGGTGAGGGTAAGGGTAAGGGTAAGGGTAAGCTTAAGGGTAAGGGTAAGGGTAAGGGTAAGCTTAAGGGTAAAAGCAAGGGTAAGGGTAAGGGTAAGGGTAAGGGTAAGGGTAAGCTTAAGGGTAAAAGCAAGGGTAAGGGTAATGGTAAGGGTAAGGGTAAGGGTAAGGGTAAGGGTAAGGGTAAGGGTAAGGGTAAGGGTAAGGGTAAGGGTAAGGGTAAGGGTAAGGGTAAGGGTAAGGGTAAGGGTAAGGGTAAGGGTAAGGGTAAGGGTAAGGGTAAGCTTAAGGGTAAGGGTAAGGGTAAGGGTAAGCTTAAGGGTAAAAGCAAGGGTAAGGGTAAGGGTAAGGGTAAGGGTAAGGGTAAAGGTAAGGGTAAGCCTAAGGGTAAAAGCAAGGGTAAGGGTAAGGGTAAGGGTAAGGGTAAGGGTAAGGGTAAAGGTAAGGGTAAGGGTAAGGGTAAGCTTAAGGGTAAAAGCAAGGGTAAGGGTAAGGGTAAGGGTAAGGGTAAGGGTAAGGGTAAGGGTAAGGGTAAGCTTAAGGGTAAAAGCAAGGGTAAGGGTAAGGGTAAGGGTAAGGGTAAGGGTAAGGGTAATGGTAAGGGTAAGGGTAAGGGTAAGGGTAAGGGTAAGCTTAAGGGTAAAAGCAAGGGTAAGGGTAAGGGTAAGGGTAAGGGTAAGGGTTAGGGTAAGGGTAAAGGTAAGGGTAAGCCTAAGGGTAAAAGCAAGGGTAAGGGTAAGGGTAAGGGTAAGGGTAAGGGTAAGGGTAAGGGTAAGGGTAAGGGTAAGGGTAAGGGTAAGGGTAAGAGTAAGGGTAAGGGTAAGGGTAAGCTTAAGGGTAAAAGCAAGGGTAAGGGTAAGGGTAAGGGTAAGGGTAAGCCTAAGGGTAAAAGCAAGGGTAAGGGTAAGGTTAAGGGTAAGGGTAAGGGTAAGCTTAAGGGTAAAAGCAAGGGTAAGGGTAAGGGTAAGGGTAAGGGTAAGGGTAAGCTCAAGGGTAAAAGCAAGGGTAAGGGTAAGGGTGAGGGTGAGGTTAAGGGTAAGGGTAAGGGTAAAGGTAAGGGTAAGCCTAAGAGTAAAAGCAAGGGTAAGGGTAAGGGTAAGGGTAAGGGTAAGGGTAAGGGTAAGGGTAAGGGTAAGGGTAAGGGTAAGGGTAAGGGTAAGCTTAAGGGTAAAAGCAAGGGTAAGGGTAAGGGTAAGGGTAAGGGTAAGGGTAAGGGTAAGGGTAATGGTAAGGGTAAGCTTAAGGGTAAAAGCAAAGGTAAGGGTAAGGGTAAGGGTAAGGGTAAGGGTAAGGGTAAGGGTAAGGGTAAGGGTAAGGGTAAGGGTAAGGGTAAGGGTAAGGGTAAGGGTAAGGGTAAGGGTAAGGGTAAGGGTAAGGGTAAGGGAAAGGGTAAGCTTAAGGGTAAAAGCAAGGGTAAAGGTAATGGTAAGGG
>CAUEHS010000646.1:0-42160 GCA_958510865.1 Myrrha octodecimguttata | reverse complement strand
AAAAGCAAGGGTAAGGGTAAGGGTAAGGGTAAGGGTAAGAATAAAGGTAAGGGTAAGCCTAAGGGTAAAAGCAAGGGTAAGGGTAAGGGTAAGGGTAAGGGTAAGGGTAAGGGTAAGGGTAAGGGTAAGGGTAAGGGTAAGAGTAAGGGTAAGCTTAAGGGTAAAAGCAAGGGTAAGTGTAAGGGTAAGGGTAAGGGTAAGGGTAAGGGTAAGGGTAAGGGTAAGGGTAAAGGTGAGGGTAAGCCTAAGGGTAAAAGCAAGGGTAAGGGTAAGGGTAAGGGTAAGGGTAAGGGTAAGGGTAAGGGTAGGGGTAAGAGTAAGGGTAAGGGTAAGCTTAAGGGTAAAAGCAAGGGTAAGGGTAAGGGTAAGGGTAAGGGTAAGCTTAAGGGTAAAAGCAAGGGTAAGGGTAAGGGTAAGGGTAAGGGTAAGGGTAAGGGTAAGGGTAAGGGTAAGGGTAAGGGTAAGGGTAAGGGTAAGGGTAAGGGTAAGGGTAAGGGTAAGGGTAAGGGTAAGCTTAAGGGTAAAAGCAAGGGTAAGGGTAAGGGTAAGGGTAAGGGTAAGGGTAAGGGTAATGGTAAGGGTAAAGGTAAGGGTAAGCCAAAGGGTAAAAGCAAGGGTAAGGGTAAGGGTAAGGGTAAGGGTAAGGGTAAGGGTAAGGGTAAGGGTAAGGGTAAGGGTAAGGGTAAGGGTAAGGGTAAGGGTAAGCTTAAGGGTAAAAGCAAGGGTAAGGGTAAGGGTAAGGGTAAGGGTAAGGGTAAGGGTAAGGGTAAGGGTAAGCTTAAGGGTAAGGGTAAGGGTAAGGGTAAGGGAAAGCTTAAGGGTAAAAGCAAGGGTAAGGGTAAGGGTAAGGGTAAGGGTAAGCTTAAGGGTAAAAGCAAGGGTAAGGGTAAGGGTAAGGGTAAGGGTAAAGGGTAAGGGTAAGGGTAAGCTTAAGGGTAAGGGTAAGGGTAAGGGTAAGGGTAAGCTTAAGGGTAAAAGCAAGGGTAAGGGTAAGAGTAAGGGTAAGGGTAAGGGTAAGGGTAAGGGTAAGGGTAAGGGTAAGGGTGAGCTTAAGGGTAAAAGCAAGGGTAAGGGTAAGGGTAAGGGTAAGGGTAAGGGTAAGGGTAAGGGTAAGGGTAAGGGTAAGGGTAAGGGTAAGCTTAAGGGTAAAAGCAAGGGTAAGGGTAAGGGTAAGGGTAAGGGTAAGGGTAAGGGTAAGGGTAAAGGTAAGGGTAAGCCTAAGGGTAAAAGCAAGGGTAAGGGTAAGGGTAAGGGTAAGGGTAAGAGTAAGGGTAAGGGTAAGGGTAAGGGTAAGCTTAAGGGTAAAAGCAAGGGTAAGGGTAAGGGTAAGGGTAAGGGTAAGCCTAAGGGTAAAAGCAAGGGTAAGGGTAAGGGTAAGGGTAAGGGTAAGGGTAAGCTTAAGGGTAAAAGCAAGGGTAAGGGTAAGGGTAAGGGTAAGGGTAAGGGTAAGCTTAAGGGTAAAAGCAAGGGTGAGGGTAAGGGTAAGGGTAAGGGTAAGGGTAAGGGTAAGGGTAAGGGTAAGGGTAAGGGTAAGGGTAAGGGTAAGGGTAAGCTTAAGGGTAAAAGCAAGGGTAAGGGTAAGGGTAAGGGTAAGGGTAAGGGTAAGGGTAAGGGTAAGGGTAAGGGTAAGGGTAAGCTTAAGGGTAAAAGCAAGGGTAAGGGTAAGGGTAAGGGTAAGGGTAAGGGTAAGGGTAAGGGTAAGCTTAAGGGTAAGGGTAAGGGTAAGGGTAAGGGAAAGCTTAAGGGTAAAAGCAAGGGTAAGGGTAAGGGTAAGGGTAAGGGTAAGCTTAAGGGTAAAAGCAAGGGTAAGGGTAAGGGTAAGGGTAAGGGTAAGGGTAAAGGGTAAGGGTAAGGGTAAGCTTAAGGGTAAGGGTAAGGGTAAGGGTAAGGGTAAGCTTAAGGGTAAAAGCAAGGGTAAGGGTAAGAGTAAGGGTAAGGGTAAGGGTAAGGGTAAGGGTAAGGGTAAGGGTAAGGGTGAGCTTAAGGGTAAAAGCAAGGGTAAGGGTAAGGGTAAGGGTAAGGGTAAGGGTAAGGGTAAGGGTAAGGGTAAGCTTAAGGGTAAAAGCAAGGGTAAGGGTGAGGGTAAGGGTAAGGGTAAGGGTAAGGGTAAGGGTATAGGTAAGGGTAAGCCTAAGGGTAAAAGCAAGGGTAAGGGTAAGGGTAAGGGTAAGGGTAAGAGTAAGGGTAAGGGTAAGGGTAAGGGTAAGCTTAAGGGTAAAAGCAAGGGTAAGGGTAAGGGTAAGGGTAAGCCTAAGGGTAAAAGCAAGGGTAAGGGTAAGGGTAAGGATAAGGGTAAGGGTAAGCTTAAGGGTAAAAGCAAGGGTAAGGGTAAGGGTAAGGGTAAGGGTAAGGGTAAGCTTAAGGGTAAAAGCAAGGGTGAGGGTTAGGGTAAGGGTAAGGGTAAGGGTAAGGGTAAGGGTAAGGGTAAGGGTAAGGGTAAGGGTAAGGGTAAGCTTAAGGGTAAAAGCAAGGGTAAGGGTAAGGGTAAGGGTAAGGGTAAGGGTAAGGGTAAGGGTAAGGGTAAGGGTAAGGGTAAGGGTAAGGGTAAGGGTAAGGGTAAGGGTAAGCTTAAGGGTAAAAGCAAGGGTAAGGGTAAGGGTAAGGGTAAGGGTAAGGGTAAAGGTAAGGGTAAGCCTAAGGGTAAAAGCAAGGGTAAGGGTAAGGGTAAGGGTAAGGGTAAGGGTAAGGGTAAGGGTAAGGGTAAGGGTAAGGGTAAGGGTAAGGGTAAGGGTAAGGGTAAGGGTAAGGGTAAGGGTAAGGGTAAGGGTAAGGGTAAGGGTAAGGGTAAGGGCAAGGGTAAGGGTAAGGGTAAGCTTAAGGGTAAAAGCAAGGGTAAGGGTAAGGGTAAGGGTAAGGGTAAGCCTAAGGGTAAAAGCAAGGGTAAGGGTAAGGGTAAGGGTAAGGGTAAGCTTAAGGGTAAAAGCAAGGGAAAGGGTAAGGGTAAGGGTAAGGGTAAGGGTAAGGGTAAGGGTAAGCTTAAGGGTAAAAGCAAGGGTAAGGGTAAGGGTAAGGGTAAGGGTAAGGGTAAGGGTAAGGGTAAAGGTAAGGGTAAGCCTAAGGGTAAAAGCAAGGGTAAGGGTAAGGGTAAGGGTAAGGGTAAGGGTAAGCTTAAGGGTAAAAGCAAGGGTAAGGGTAAGGGTAAGGGTAAGGGTAAGGGTAAGGGTAAGGGTAAGGGTAAGGGTAAGGGTAAGGGTAAGGGTAAGGGTAAGGATAAGCTTAAGGGTAAGGGTAAGGGTAAGGGTAAGGGTAAGCTTAAGGGTAAAAGCAAGGGTAAGGGTAAGGGTAAGGGTAAGGGTAAGCTTAAGGGTAAAAGCAAGGGTAAGGGTAAGGGTAAGGGTAAGGGTAAGGGTAAGGGTAAGGGTAAGCTTAAGGGTAAGGGTAAGGGTAAGGGTAAGGGTAAGCTTAAGGGTAAAAGCAAGGGTAAGGGTAAGGGTAAGGGTAAGGGTAAGGGTAAGCTTAAGGGTAAGGGTAAGGGTAAGGGTAAGGGTAAGGGTAAGCTTAAGGGTAAAAGCAAGGGTAAGGTTAAGGGTAAGGGTAAGGGTAAGGGTAAGGGTAAGGGTAAGCTTAAGGGTAAGGGTAAGGGTAAGGGTAAGGGTAAGCTTAAGGTAAAAGCAAGGGTAAGGGTAAGGGTAAGGGTAAGGGTAAGGGTAAGGGTAAGGGTAAGGGTAAGGGTAAGGGTAAGGGTAAGGGTAAGGGTAAGGGTAAGCTTAAGGGTAAGGGTAAGGGTAAGGGTAAGCTTAAGGGTAAAAGCAAGGGTAAGGGTAAGGGTAAGGGTAAGGGTAAGGGTAAGCTTAAGGGTAAAAGCAAGGGTAAGGGTAAGGGTAAGGGTGAGGGTAAGGGTAAGGGTAAGGGTAAGGGTAAGGGTAAGGGTAAAGGAAGGGTTAGCTTAAGGGTAAGGGTAAGGGTAAGGGTAAGCTTAAGGGTAAAAGCAAGGGTAAGGGTAAGGGTAAGGGTAAGGGTAAAGGTAAGGGTAAGCCTAAGGGTAAAGGCAAGGGTAAGGGTAAGGGTAAGGGTAAGGGTAAGGGTAAGGGTAAGGGTAAGGGTAAGGGTAAGGGTAAGGGTAAGGGTAAGCTTAAGGGTAAAAGCAAGGGTAAGGGTAAGTGTAAGGGTAAGGGTAAGGGTAAGGGTAAGGGTAAGGGTAAGGGTAAGCTTAAGGGTAAAAGCAAGGGTAAGGGTAAGGGTAAGGGTAAGGGTAAGGGTAAGGGTAAGGGTAAGGGTAAGGGTAAGCTTAAGGGTAAAAGCAAGGGTAAGGGTAAGGGTAAGGGTAAGGGTAAGGGTTAGGGTAAGGGTAAAGGTAAGGGTAAGCCTAAGGGTAAAAGCAAGGGTAAGGGTAAGGGTAAGGGTAAGGGTAAGGGTAAGGGTAAGGGTAAGGGTAAGGGTAAGGGTAAGGGTAAGAGTAAGGGTAAGGGTAAGGGTAAGCTTAAGGGTAAAAGCAAGGGTAAGGGTAAGGGTAAGGGTAAGGGTAAGCCTAAGGGTAAAAGCAAGGGTAAGGGTAAGGTTAAGGGTAAGGGTAAGGGTAAGCTTAAGGGTAAAAGCAAGGGTAAGGGTAAGGGTAAGTGTAAGGGTAAGGGTAAGCTTAAGGGTAAAAGCAAGGGTAAGGGTAAGGGTGAGGGTAAGGGTAAGGGTAAGGGTAAGGGTAAGGGTAAGGGTAAAGGTAAGGGTAAGCCTAAGAGTAAAAGCAAGGGTAAGGGTAAGGGTAAGGGTAAGGGTAAGGGTAAGGGTAAGGGTAAGGGTAAGGGTAAGCTTAAGGGTAAAAGCAAGGGTAAGGATAAGGGTAAGGGTAAGGGTAAGGGTAAGGGTAAGGGTAAGGGTAAGGGTAAGCTTAAGGGTAAAAGCAAGGGTAAGGGTAAGGGTAAGGGTAAGGGTAAGGGTAAGGGTAAGGGTAAGGGTAAGGGTAAGGGTAAGGGTAAGGGTAAGGGTAAGGGTAAGCTTAAGGGTAGAAGCAAGGGTAAGGGTTAGGGTAAGGGTAAGGGTAAGGGTAAGGGTAAGGGTAAGGGTAAGGGTAAGCTTAATGGTAAAAGCAAGGGTAAGGGTAAGGGTAAGGGTAAGGGTAAGGGTAAGCTTAAGGGTAAAAGCAAGGGTGAGGGTAAGGGTAAGGGTAAGGGTAAGGGTAAGGGTAAGGGTAAGGGTAAGGGTAAGGGTAAGGGTAAGGGTAAGGGTAAGCTTAAGGGTAAAAGCAAGGGTAAGGGTAAGGGTAAGGGTAAGGGTAAGGGTAAGGGTAAGGGTAAGGGTAAGGGTAAGGGTAAGGGTAAGGGTAAGCTTAAGGGTAAAAGCAAGGGTAAGGGTAAGGGTAAGGGTAAGGGTAAGGGTAAAGGTAAGGGTAAGCCTAAGGGTAAAAGCAAGGGTAAGGGTAAGGGTAAGGGTAAGGGTAAGGGTAAGGGTAAGGGTAAGGGTAAGGGTAAGGGTAAGGGTAAGGGTAAGGGTAAGGGTAAGGGTAAGGGTAAGGGTAAGGGTAAGGGTAAGGGTAAGGGTAAGGGTAAGGGTAAGGGTAAGGGTAAGCTTAAGGGTAAAAGCAAGGGTAAGGGTAAGGGTAAGGGTAAGGGTAAGCCTAAGGGTAAAAGCAAGGGTAAGGGTAAGGGTAAGGGTAAGGGTAAGCTTAAGGGTAAAAGCAAGGGAAAGGGTAAGGGTAAGGGTAAGGGTAAGGGTAAGGGTAAGGGTAAGCTTAAGGGTAAAAGCAAGGGTAAGGGTAAGGGTAAGGGTAAGGGTAAGGGTAAGGGTAAGGGTAAAGGTAAGGGTAAGCCTAAGGGTAAAAGCAAGGGTAAGGGTAAGGGTAAGGGTAAGGGTAAGGGTAAGGGTAAGGGTAAGGGTAAGCTTAAGGGTAAAAGCAAGGGTAAGGGTAAGGGTAAGGGTAAGGGTAAGGGTAAGGGTAAGGGTAAGGGTAAGGGTAAGGGTAAGGGTAAGGGTAAGGGTAAGGATAAGCTTAAGGGTAAGGGTAAGGGTAAGGGTAAGGGTAAGCTTAAGGGTAAAAGCAAGGGTAAGGGTAAGGGTAAGGGTAAGGGTAAGCTTAAGGGTAAGGGTAAGGGTAAGGGTAAGGGTAAGCTTAAGGGTAAAAGCAAGGGTAAGGGTAAGGGTAAGGGTAAGGGTAAGGGTAAGCTTAAGGGTAAGGGTAAGGGTAAGGGTAAGGGTAAGGGTAAGCTTAAGGGTAAAAGCAAGGGTAAGGTTAAGGGTAAGGGTAAGGGTAAGGGTAAGGGTAAGGGTAAGCTTAAGGGTAAGGGTAAGGGTAAGGGTAAGGGTAAGCTTAAGGGTAAAAGCAAGGGTAAGGGTAAGGGTAAGGGTAAGGGTAAGGGTAAGGGTAAGGGTAAGGGTAAGGGTAAGGGTAAGGGTAAGGGTAAGGGTAAGGGTAAGGGTAAGGGTAAGGGTAAGGGTAAGCTTAAGGGTAAGGGTAAGGGTAAGGGTAAGCTTAAGGGTAAAAGCAAGGGTAAGGGTAAGGGTAAGGGTAAGGGTAAGGGTAAGCTTAAGGGTAAAAGCAAGGGTAAGGGTAAGGGTAAGGGTGAGGGTAAGGGTAAGGGTAAGGGTAAGGGTAAGGGTAAGGGTAAAGGAAGGGTTAGCTTAAGGGTAAGGGTAAGGGTAAGGGTAAGCTTAAGGGTAAAAGCAAGGGTAAGGGTAAGGGTAAGGGTAAGGGTAAAGGTAAGGGTAAGCCTAAGGGTAAAGGCAAGGGTAAGGGTAAGGGTAAGGGTAAGGGTAAGGGTAAGGGTAAGGGTAAGGGTAAGGGTAAGGGTAAGGGTAAGCTTAAGGGTAAAAGCAAGGGTAAGGGTAAGTGTAAGGGTAAGGGTAAGGGTAAGGGTAAGGGTAAGGGTAAGGGTAAGCTTAAGGGTAAAAGCAAGGGTAAGGGTAAGGGTAAGGGTAAGGGTAAGGGTAAGGGTAAGGGTAAGGGTAAGGGTAAGGGTAAGCTTAAGGGTAAAAGCAAGGGTAAGGGTAAGGGTAAGGGTAAGGGTAAGGGTTAGGGTAAGGGTAAAGGTAAGGGTAAGCCTAAGGGTAAAAGCAAGGGTAAGGGTAAGGGTAAGGGTAAGGGTAAGGGTAAGGGTAAGGGTAAGGGTAAGGGTAAGGGTAAGGGTAAGAGTAAGGGTAAGGGTAAGGGTAAGCTTAAGGGTAAAAGCAAGGGTAAGGGTAAGGGTAAGGGTAAGGGTAAGCCTAAGGGTAAAAGCAAGGGTAAGGGTAAGGTTAAGGGTAAGGGTAAGGGTAAGCTTAAGGGTAAAAGCAAGGGTAAGGGTAAGGGTAAGTGTAAGGGTAAGGGTAAGCTTAAGGGTAAAAGCAAGGGTAAGGGTAAGGGTGAGGGTAAGGGTAAGGGTAAGGGTAAGGGTAAGGGTAAGGGTAAAGGTAAGGGTAAGCCTAAGAGTAAAAGCAAGGGTAAGGGTAAGGGTAAGGGTAAGGGTAAGGGTAAGGGTAAGGGTAAGGGTAAGGGTAAGCTTAAGGGTAAAAGCAAGGGTAAGGATAAGGGTAAGGGTAAGGGTAAGGGTAAGGGTAATGGTAAGGGTAAGGGTAAGCTTAAGGGTAAAAGCAAGGGTAAGGGTAAGGGTAAGGGTAAGGGTAAGGGTAAGGGTAAGGGTAAGGGTAAGGGTAAGGGTAAGGGTAAGGGTAAGGGTAAGGGTAAGCTTAAGGGTAGAAGCAAGGGTAAGGGTTAGGGTAAGGGTAAGGGTAAGGGTAAGGGTAAGGGTAAGCTTAAGGGTAAAAGCAAGGGTAAGGGTAAGGGTAAGGGTAAGGGTAAGGGTAAGGGTAAGGGTAAAGGTAAGGGTAAGCCTAAGGGTAAAAGCAAGGGTAAGGGTAAGGGTAAGGGTAAGGGTAAGGGTAAGGGTAAGGGTAAGGGTAAGGGTAAGGGTAAGGGTAAGGGTAAGCGTAAGCTTAAGGGTATAAGCAAGGGTAAGGGTAAGGGTAAGGGTGAGGGTAAGGGTAAGGGTAAGGGTAAGGGTAAGCTTAAGGGTAAAAGCAAGGGTAAGGGTAAGGGTAAGGGTAAGGGTAAGGGTAAGGGTAAGCTTAAGGGTAAAAGTAAGGGTAAGGGTAAGGGTGAGGGTAAGGGTAAGGGTAAGGGTAAGGGTAAGGGTAAGGGTAAGGGTAAAGGTAAGGTTAAGCCTAAGGGTAAAAGCAAGGGTAAGGGTAAGGGTAAGGGTAAGGGTAAGGGTAAGGGTAAGGGTAAGGGTAAGGGTAAGGGTAAGGGTAAGGGTAAGGGTAAGGGTAAGGGTAAGGGTAAGGGTAAGCTTAAGGGTAAAAGCAAGGGTAAGGGTAAGGGTTAGGGTAAGGGTAAGCCTAAGGGTGAAAGCAAGGGTAAGGGTAAGGGTAAGGGTAAGGGTAAGGGTAAGCTTAAGGGTAAAAGCAAGGGTAAGGGTAAGGGTAAGAGTAAGGGTAAGGGTAAGGGTAAGGGTAAGCTTAAGGGTAAAAGCAAGGGTAAGGGTAAGGGTAAGGGTAAGGGTAAGGGTAAGGGTAAGGGTAAGGGTAAAGGTAAGGGTAAGCCTAAGGGTCAAAGCAAGGGTAAGGGTAAGGGTAAGGGTAAGGGTAAGGGTAAGGGTAAGGGTAAGGGTAAGGGTAAGCTTAAGGGTAAAAGCAAGGGTAAGGGTAAGGGTAAGGGTAAGGGTAAGGGTAAGGGTAAGCCTAAGGGTAAAAGCAAGGGTAAGTGTAAGGGTAAGGGTAAGGGTAAGGGTAAGGGTAAGCTTAAGGGTAAAAGCAAGGGTAAGGGTAAGGGTAAGGGTAAGGGTAAGGGTAAGGGTAAGGGTAAGCTTAAGGGTAAAAGCAAGGGTAAGGGTAAGGGTAAGGGTAAGGGTAAGGGTAAGGGTAAGGCTAAAGGTAAGGGTAAGCCTAAGGGTAAAAGCAAGGGTAAGGGTAAGGGTAAGGGTAAGGGTAAGGGTAAGGGTAAGGGTAAGGGTAAGGGTAAGGGTAAGGGTAAGGGTAAGGGTAAAGGTAAGGGTAAGGGTAAGCTTAAGGGTAAAAGCAAGGGTAAGGGTAAGGGTAAGGGTAAGGGTAAGAGTAAGGGTAAGGGTAAGGGTAAGCTTAAGGGGAAAAGCAAGGGTAAGGGTAAGGGTAAGGGTAAGGGTAAGGGTAAGGGTAAGGGTAAGGGTAAGGGTAAGGGTAAGCTTAAGGGTAAAAGCAAGGGTAAGGGTAAGGGTAAGGGTAAGGGTAAGGGTAAGGGTAAGGGTAAGGGTAAGGGTAAGGGTAAGCTTAAGGGTAAAAGCAAGGGTAAGGGTAAGGGTAAGGGTAAGGGTAAGGGTAAGGGTAATGGTAAGGGTAAAGGTAAGGGTAAGCCTAAGGGTAAAAGCAAGGGTAAGGGTAAGGGTAAGGGTAAGGGTAAGGGTAAGGTTAAGGGTAAGGGTTAGGGTCAGGGTAAGGGTATGGGTAAGGGTAAGCTCAAGGGTAAAAGCAAGGGTAAGGGTAAGGGTAAGGGTAAGGGTAAGGGTAAGGGTAAGGGTAAGGGTAAGGTTAAGGGTAAGCTTAAGGGTAAAAGCAAGGGTAAGGGTAAGGGTAAGGGTAAGGGTAAGGGTAAGCTTAAGGGTAAAAGCAGGGGTAAGGGTAAGGGTAAGGGTAAGGGTAAGGGTAAGGGTAAGGGTAAGCTTAAGGGTAAGGGTAAGGGTAAGGGTAAGGGTAAGCTTAAGGGTAAAAGCAAGGGTAAGGGTCAGGGTAAGGGTAAGTGTAAGGGTAAGGGTAAGGGTAAGGGTAAGGGTGAGCTTAAGGGTAAAAGCAAGGGTAAGGGTAAGGTTAAGGGTAAGGGTAAGGGTAAGGGTAAGGGTAAGGGTTAGCTTAAGGGTAAAAGCAAGGGTAAGGGTAAGGGTAAGGGTAGGGGTAAGGGTAAGGGTAAGGGTAAGGGTAAGGGTAAGGGTAAGGGTAAGGGTAAGGGTAAGGGTAAGGGTAAGGGTAAGGGTAAGGGTAAGGGTAAGGGTAAAGGTAAGGGTAAGCCTAAGGGTAAAAGCAAGGGTAAGGGTAAGGGTAAGGGTAAGGGTAAGAGTAAGGGTAAGGGTAAGGGTAAGGGTAAGCTTAAGGGTAAAAGCAAGGGTAAGGGTAAGGGTAAGGGTAAGGGTAAGCCTAAGGGTAAAAGCAAGGGTAAGGGTAAGGGTAAGGGTAAGGGTAAGGTTAAGCTTAAGGGTAAAAGCAAGGGTAAGGGTAAGGGTAAGGGTAAGGGTAAGGGTAAGGGTAAGCTTAAGGGTAAAAGCAAGGGTAAGAGTAAGGGTAAGGGTAAGGGTAAGGGTAAAGGTAAGGGTAAGCCTAAGGGTAAAAGCAAGGGTAAGGGTAAGGGTAAGGGTAAGGGTAAGGGTAAGGGTAAGGGTAAGGGTAAGGGTAAGGGTAAGGGTAAGGGTAAGGGTAAGGGTAAGGGTAAGGGTAAGTTTAAGGGTAAGGGTAAGGGTAAGGGTAAGGGTAAGGGTAAGGGTAAGCTTAAGGGTAAAAGCAAGGGTAAGGGTAAGGGTAAGGGTAAGGGTAAGCCTAAGGGTAAAAGCAAGGGTAAGGGTAAGGGTAAGGGTAAGGGTAAGGGTAAGGGTAAGGGTAAAGGTAAGGGTAAGCCTAAGGGTAAAAGCAAGGGTAAGGGTAAGGGTAAGGGTAAGGGTAAGGGTAAGGGTAAGGGTAAGGGTAAGGGTAAGGGTAAGGGTAAGGGTAAGCGTAAGGGTAAGGGTAAGGGTAAGCTTAAGGGTAGAAGCAAGGGTAAGGGTTAGGGTAAGGGTAAGGGTAAGGGTAAGGGTAAGGGTAAGCTTAAGGGTAAAAGCAAGGGTAAGGGTAAGGGTAAGGGTAAGGGTAAGGGTAAGGGTAAGGGTAAAGGTAAGGGTAAGCCTAAGGGTAAAAGCAAGGGTAAGGGTAAGGGTAAGGGTAAGGGTAAGGGTAAGGGTAAGGGTAAGGGTAAGGGTAAGGGTAAGGGTAAGGGTAAGCGTAAGCTTAAGGGTATAAGCAAGGGTAAGGGTAAGGGTAAGGGTGAGGGTAAGGGTAAGGGTAAGGGTAAGGGTAAGCTTAAGGGTAAAAGCAAGGGTAAGGGTAAGGGTAAGGGTAAGGGTAAGGGTAAGGGTAAGCTTAAGGGTAAAAGTAAGGGTAAGGGTAAGGGTGAGGGTAAGGGTAAGGGTAAGGGTAAGGGTAAGGGTAAGGGTAAGGGTAAAGGTAAGGTTAAGCCTAAGGGTAAAAGCAAGGGTAAGGGTAAGGGTAAGGGTAAGGGTAAGGGTAAGGGTAAGGGTAAGGGTAAGGGTAAGGGTAAGGGTAAGGGTAAGGGTAAGGGTAAGGGTAAGGGTAAGGGTAAGCTTAAGGGTAAAAGCAAGGGTAAGGGTAAGGGTTAGGGTAAGGGTAAGCCTAAGGGTGAAAGCAAGGGTAAGGGTAAGGGTAAGGGTAAGGGTAAGGGTAAGCTTAAGGGTAAAAGCAAGGGTAAGGGTAAGGGTAAGAGTAAGGGTAAGGGTAAGGGTAAGGGTAAGCTTAAGGGTAAAAGCAAGGGTAAGGGTAAGGGTAAGGGTAAGGGTAAGGGTAAGGGTAAGGGTAAGGGTAAAGGTAAGGGTAAGCCTAAGGGTCAAAGCAAGGGTAAGGGTAAGGGTAAGGGTAAGGGTAAGGGTAAGGGTAAGGGTAAGGGTAAGGGTAAGCTTAAGGGTAAAAGCAAGGGTAAGGGTAAGGGTAAGGGTAAGGGTAAGGGTAAGGGTAAGGGTAAGGGTAAGCCTAAGGGTAAAAGCAAGGGTAAGTGTAAGGGTAAGGGTAAGGGTAAGGGTAAGGGTAAGCTTAAGGGTAAAAGCAAGGGTAAGGGTAAGGGTAAGGGTAAGGGTAAGGGTAAGGGTAAGGGTAAGCTTAAGGGTAAAAGCAAGGGTAAGGGTAAGGGTAAGGGTAAGGGTAAGGGTAAGGGTAAGGCTAAAGGTAAGGGTAAGCCTAAGGGTAAAAGCAAGGGTAAGGGTAAGGGTAAGGGTAAGGGTAAGGGTAAGGGTAAGGGTAAGGGTAAGGGTAAGGGTAAGGGTAAGGGTAAGGGTAAAGGTAAGGGTAAGGGTAAGCTTAAGGGTAAAAGCAAGGGTAAGGGTAAGGGTAAGGGTAAGGGTAAGAGTAAGGGTAAGGGTAAGGGTAAGCTTAAGGGGAAAAGCAAGGGTAAGGGTAAGGGTAAGGGTAAGGGTAAGGGTAAGGGTAAGGGTAAGGGTAAGGGTAAGGGTAAGCTTAAGGGTAAAAGCAAGGGTAAGGGTAAGGGTAAGGGTAAGGGTAAGGGTAAGGGTAAGGGTAAGGGTAAGGGTAAGGGTAAGCTTAAGGGTAAAAGCAAGGGTAAGGGTAAGGGTAAGGGTAAGGGTAAGGGTAAGGGTAATGGTAAGGGTAAAGGTAAGGGTAAGCCTAAGGGTAAAAGCAAGGGTAAGGGTAAGGGTAAGGGTAAGGGTAAGGGTAAGGTTAAGGGTAAGGGTTAGGGTCAGGGTAAGGGTATGGGTAAGGGTAAGCTCAAGGGTAAAAGCAAGGGTAAGGGTAAGGGTAAGGGTAAGGGTAAGGGTAAGGGTAAGGGTAAGGGTAAGGTTAAGGGTAAGCTTAAGGGTAAAAGCAAGGGTAAGGGTAAGGGTAAGGGTAAGGGTAAGGGTAAGCTTAAGGGTAAAAGCAGGGGTAAGGGTAAGGGTAAGGGTAAGGGTAAGGGTAAGGGTAAGGGTAAGCTTAAGGGTAAGGGTAAGGGTAAGGGTAAGGGTAAGCTTAAGGGTAAAAGCAAGGGTAAGGGTCAGGGTAAGGGTAAGTGTAAGGGTAAGGGTAAGGGTAAGGGTAAGGGTGAGCTTAAGGGTAAAAGCAAGGGTAAGGGTAAGGTTAAGGGTAAGGGTAAGGGTAAGGGTAAGGGTAAGGGTTAGCTTAAGGGTAAAAGCAAGGGTAAGGGTAAGGGTAAGGGTAGGGGTAAGGGTAAGGGTAAGGGTAAGGGTAAGGGTAAGGGTAAGGGTAAGGGTAAGGGTAAGGGTAAGGGTAAGGGTAAGGGTAAGGGTAAGGGTAAGGGTAAAGGTAAGGGTAAGCCTAAGGGTAAAAGCAAGGGTAAGGGTAAGGGTAAGGGTAAGGGTAAGAGTAAGGGTAAGGGTAAGGGTAAGGGTAAGCTTAAGGGTAAAAGCAAGGGTAAGGGTAAGGGTAAGGGTAAGGGTAAGCCTAAGGGTAAAAGCAAGGGTAAGGGTAAGGGTAAGGGTAAGGGTAAGGTTAAGCTTAAGGGTAAAAGCAAGGGTAAGGGTAAGGGTAAGGGTAAGGGTAAGGGTAAGGGTAAGCTTAAGGGTAAAAGCAAGGGTAAGAGTAAGGGTAAGGGTAAGGGTAAGGGTAAAGGTAAGGGTAAGCCTAAGGGTAAAAGCAAGGGTAAGGGTAAGGGTAAGGGTAAGGGTAAGGGTAAGGGTAAGGGTAAGGGTAAGGGTAAGGGTAAGGGTAAGGGTAAGGGTAAGGGTAAGGGTAAGGGTAAGTTTAAGGGTAAGGGTAAGGGTAAGGGTAAGGGTAAGGGTAAGGGTAAGCTTAAGGGTAAAAGCAAGGGTAAGGGTAAGGGTAAGGGTAAGGGTAAGCCTAAGGGTAAAAGCAAGGGTAAGGGTAAGGGTAAGGGTAAGGGTAAGCTTAAGGGTAAAAGCAAGGGAAAGGGTAAGGGTAAGGGTAAGGGTAAGGGTAAGGGTAAGGGTAAGCTTAAGGGTAAAAGCAAGGGTAAGGGTAAGGGTAAGGGTAAGGGTAAGGGTAAGGGTAAGGGTAAAGGTAAGGGTAAGCCTAAGGGTAAAAGCAAGGGTAAGGGTAAGGGTAAGGGTAAGGGTAAGGGTAAGGGTAAGGGTAAGGGTAAGCTTAAGGGTAAAAGCAAGGGTAAGGGTAAGGGTAAGGGTAAGGGTAAGGGTAAGGGTAAGGGTAAGGGTAAGGGTAAGGGTAAGGGTAAGGGTAAGGGTAAGGGTAAGGGTAAGGATAAGCTTAAGGGTAAGGGTAAGGGTAAGGGTAAGGGTAAGCTTAAGGGTAAAAGCAAGGGTAAGGGTAAGGGTAAGGGTAAGGGTAAGCTTAAGGGTAAGGGTAAGGGTAAGGGTAAGGGTAAGCTTAAGGGTAAAAGCAAGGGTAAGGGTAAGGGTAAGGGTAAGGGTAAGGGTAAGCTTAAGGGTAAGGGTAAGGGTAAGGGTAAGGGTAAGGGTAAGCTTAAGGGTAAAAGCAAGGGTAAGGTTAAGGGTAAGGGTAAGGGTAAGGGTAAGGGTAAGGGTAAGCTTAAGGGTAAGGGTAAGGGTAAGGGTAAGGGTAAGCTTAAGGGTAAAAGCAAGGGTAAGGGTAAGGGTAAGGGTAAGGGTAAGGGTAAGGGTAAGGGTAAGGGTAAGGGTAAGGGTAAGGGTAAGGGTAAGGGTAAGGGTAAGGGTAAGGGTAAGGGTAAGCTTAAGGGTAAGGGTAAGGGTAAGGGTAAGCTTAAGGGTAAAAGCAAGGGTAAGGGTAAGGGTAAGGGTAAGGGTAAGGGTAAGCTTAAGGGTAAAAGCAAGGGTAAGGGTAAGGGTAAGGGTGAGGGTAAGGGTAAGGGTAAGGGTAAGGGTAAGGGTAAGGGTAAAGGAAGGGTTAGCTTAAGGGTAAGGGTAAGGGTAAGGGTAAGCTTAAGGGTAAAAGCAAGGGTAAGGGTAAGGGTAAGGGTAAGGGTAAAGGTAAGGGTAAGCCTAAGGGTAAAGGCAAGGGTAAGGGTAAGGGTAAGGGTAAGGGTAAGGGTAAGGGTAAGGGTAAGGGTAAGGGTAAGGGTAAGGGTAAGGGTAAGCTTAAGGGTAAAAGCAAGGGTAAGGGTAAGTGTAAGGGTAAGGGTAAGGGTAAGGGTAAGGGTAAGGGTAAGGGTAAGCTTAAGGGTAAAAGCAAGGGTAAGGGTAAGGGTAAGGGTAAGGGTAAGGGTAAGGGTAAGGGTAAGGGTAAGGGTAAGGGTAGGGGTAAGCTTAAGGGTAAAAGCAAGGGTAAGGGTAAGGGTAAGGGTAAGGGTAAGGGTTAGGGTAAGGGTAAAGGTAAGGGTAAGCCTAAGGGTAAAAGCAAGGGTAAGGGTAAGGGTAAGGGTAAGGGTAAGGGTAAGGGTAAGGGTAAGGGTAAGGGTAAGGGTAAGGGTAAGAGTAAGGGTAAGGGTAAGGGTAAGCTTAAGGGTAAAAGCAAGGGTAAGGGTAAGGGTAAGGGTAAGGGTAAGCCTAAGGGTAAAAGCAAGGGTAAGGGTAAGGTTAAGGGTAAGGGTAAGGGTAAGCTTAAGGGTAAAAGCAAGGGTAAGGGTAAGGGTAAGTGTAAGGGTAAGGGTAAGCTTAAGGGTAAAAGCAAGGGTAAGGGTAAGGGTGAGGGTAAGGGTAAGGGTAAGGGTAAGGGTAAGGGTAAGGGTAAAGGTAAGGGTAAGCCTAAGAGTAAAAGCAAGGGTAAGGGTAAGGGTAAGGGTAAGGGTAAGGGTAAGGGTAAGGGTAAGGGTAAGGGTAAGCTTAAGGGTAAAAGCAAGGGTAAGGATAAGGGTAAGGGTAAGGGTAAGGGTAAGGGTAATGGTAAGGGTAAGGGTAAGCTTAAGGGTAAAAGCAAGGGTAAGGGTAAGGGTAAGGGTAAGGGTAAGGGTAAGGGTAAGGGTAAGGGTAAGGGTAAGGGTAAGGGTAAGGGTAAGGGTAAGGGTAAGGGTAAGGGTAAGCTTAAGGGTAGAAGCAAGGGTAAGGGTTAGGGTAAGGGTAAGGGTAAGGGTAAGGGTAAGGGTAAGCTTAAGGGTAAAAGCAAGGGTAAGGGTAAGGGTAAGGGTAAGGGTAAGGGTAAGGGTAAGGGTAAGGGTAAAGGTAAGGGTAAGCCTAAGGGTAAAAGCAAGGGTAAGGGTAAGGGTAAGGGTAAGGGTAAGGGTAAGGGTAAGGGTAAGGGTAAGGGTAAGGGTAAGGGTAAGGGTAAGCGTAAGCTTAAGGGTATAAGCAAGGGTAAGGGTAAGGGTAAGGGTGAGGGTAAGGGTAAGGGTAAGGGTAAGGGTAAGCTTAAGGGTAAAAGCAAGGGTAAGGGTAAGGGTAAGGGTAAGGGTAAGGGTAAGGGTAAGCTTAAGGGTAAAAGTAAGGGTAAGGGTAAGGGTGAGGGTAAGGGTAAGGGTAAGGGTAAGGGTAAGGGTAAGGGTAAAGGTAAGGTTAAGCC
The DNA here is from genome assembly GCA_958510865.1 of Myrrha octodecimguttata. Taxonomy (NCBI): domain Eukaryota; kingdom Metazoa; phylum Arthropoda; class Insecta; order Coleoptera; family Coccinellidae; genus Myrrha; species Myrrha octodecimguttata. Next base: position 26,191 of record CAUEHS010000646.1, on the reverse strand, counting down.
TAAGGGTAAAAGCAAGGGTAAGGGTAAGGGTAAGGGTAAGGGTAAGGGTAAGGGTAAGGGTAAGGGTAAGGGTAAGGGTAAGGGTAAGGGTAAGGGTAAGGGTAAGGGTAAGGGTAAGGGTAAGGGTAAGCTTAAGGGTAAAAGCAAGGGTAAGGGTAAGGGTTAGGGTAAGGGTAAGCCTAAGGGTAAAAGCAAGGGTAAGGGTAAGGGTAAGGGTAAGGGTAAGGGTAAGCTTAAGGGTAAAAGCAAGGGTAAGGGTAAGGGTAAGAGTAAGGGTAAGGGTAAGGGTAAGGGTAAGCTTAAGGGTAAAAGCAAGGGTAAGGGTAAGGGTAAGGGTAAGGGTAAGGGTAAGGGTAAGGGTAAGGGTAAAGGTAAGGGTAAGCCTAAGGGTCAAAGCAAGGGTAAGGGTAAGGGTAAGGGTAAGGGTAAGGGTAAGGGTAAGGGTAAGGGTAAGGGTAAGGGTAAGCTTAAGGGTAAAAGCAAGGGTAAGGGTAAGGGTAAGGGTAAGGGTAAGGGTAAGGGTAAGGGTAAGGGTAAGCCTAAGGGTAAAAGCAAGGGTAAGTGTAAGGGTAAGGGTAAGGGTAAGGGTAAGGGTAAGCTTAAGGGTAAAAGCAAGGGTAAGGGTAAGGGTAAGGGTAAGGGTAAGGGTAAGGGTAAGGGTAAGCTTAAGGGTAAAAGCAAGGGTAAGGGTAAGGGTAAGGGTAAGGGTAAGGGTAAGGGTAAGGCTAAAGGTAAGGGTAAGCCTAAGGGTAAAAGCAAGGGTAAGGGTAAGGGTAAGGGTAAGGGTAAGGGTAAGGGTAAGGGTAAGGGTAAGGGTAAGGGTAAGGGTAAGGGTAAGGGTAAAGGTAAGGGTAAGGGTAAGCTTAAGGGTAAAAGCAAGGGTAAGGGTAAGGGTAAGGGTAAGGGTAAGAGTAAGGGTAAGGGTAAGGGTAAGCTTAAGGGGAAAAGCAAGGGTAAGGGTAAGGGTAAGGGTAAGGGTAAGGGTAAGGGTAAGGGTAAGGGTAAGGGTAAGGGTAAGCTTAAGGGTAAAAGCAAGGGTAAGGGTAAGGGTAAGGGTAAGGGTAAGGGTAAGGGTAAGGGTAAGGGTAAGGGTAAGGGTAAGGGTAAGCTTAAGGGTAAAAGCAAGGGTAAGGGTAAGGGTAAGGGTAAGGGTAAGGGTAAGGGTAATGGTAAGGGTAAAGGTAAGGGTAAGCCTAAGGGTAAAAGCAAGGGTAAGGGTAAGGGTAAGGGTAAGGGTAAGGGTAAGGTTAAGGGTAAGGGTTAGGGTCAGGGTAAGGGTATGGGTAAGGGTAAGCTCAAGGGTAAAAGCAAGGGTAAGGGTAAGGGTAAGGGTAAGGGTAAGGGTAAGGGTAAGGGTAAAGGTAAGGGTAAGCCTAAGGGTAAAAGCAAGGGTAAGGGTAAGGGTAAGGGTAAGGGTAAGGGTAAGGTTAAGGGTAAGGGTTAGGGTCAGGGTAAGGGTATGGGTAAGGGTAAGCTTAAGGGTAAAAGCAAGGGTAAGGGTAAGGGTAAGGGTAAGGGTAAGGGTAAGCTTAAGGGTAAAAGCAGGGGTAAGGGTAAGGGTAAGGGTAAGGGTAAGGGTAAGGGTAAGGGTAAGCTTAAGGGTAAGGGTAAGGGTAAGGGTAAGGGTAAGCTTAAGGGTAAAAGCAAGGGTAAGGGTCAGGGTAAGGGTAAGTGTAAGGGTAAGGGTAAGGGTAAGGGTAAGGGTGAGCTTAAGGGTAAAAGCAAGGGTAAGGGTAAGGTTAAGGGTAAGGGTAAGGGTAAGGGTAAGGGTAAGGGTTAGCTTAAGGGTAAAAGCAAGGGTAAGGGTAAGGGTAAGGGTAAGGGTAAGGGTAAGGGTAAGGGTAAGGGTAAGGGTAAGGGTAAGGGTAAGGGTAAGGGTAAGGGTAAGGGTAAGGGTAAGGGTAAGGGTAAGGGTAAAGGTAAGGGTAAGCCTAAGGGTAAAAGCAAGGGTAAGGGTAAGGGTAAGGGTAAGGGTAAGAGTAAGGGTAAGGGTAAGGGTAAGGGTAAGCTTAAGGGTAAAAGCAAGGGTAAGGGTAAGGGTAAGGGTAAGGGTAAGCCTAAGGGTAAAAGCAAGGGTAAGGGTAAGGGTAAGGGTAAGGGTAAGGTTAAGCTTAAGGGTAAAAGCAAGGGTAAGGGTAAGGGTAAGGGTAAGGGTAAGGGTAAGGGTAAGCTTAAGGGTAAAAGCAAGGGTGAGGGTAAGGGTGAGGGTAAGGGTAAGGGTAAGGGTAAGGGTAAGGGTAAGGGTAAGCTTAAGGGTAAAAGCAAGGGTAAGGGTAAGGGTAAGGGTAAGGGTAAGGGTGAGGGTAAGGGTAAGGGTAAGCTTAAGGGTAAAAGCAAGGGTAAGGGTAAGGGTAAGGGTAAGGGTAAGGGTAAAGGTAAGGGTGAGCCTAAGGGTAAAACAAGGGTAAGGGTAAGGGTAAGGGTAAGGGTAAGGGTTAGGGTAAGGGTAAGGGTAAGGGTAAGGGTAAGGGTAAGGGTAAGGGTAAGGGTAAGGGTAAGGGTAAGGGTAAGGGTAAGGGTAAGGGTAAGCTTAAGGGTAAAAGCAAGGGTAAGGGTAAGGGAAAGGGTAAGGGTAAGCCTAAGGGTAAAAGCAAGGGTAAGGGTAAGGGTAAGGGTAAGGGTAAGCTTAAGGGTAAAAGCAAGAGTAAGGGTAAGAGTAAGGGTAAGGGTAAGGGTAAGCTTAAGGGTAAAAGCAAGGGTAAGGGTAAAGGTAGGGGTAAGGGTAAGGGTAAGGGTAAGGGTAAGGGTAAGGGTAAGGGTAAAGGTAAGGGTAAGCCTAAGGGTAAAAGCAAGGGTAAGGGTAAGGGTAAGGGTAAGGGTAAGGGTAAGGTTAAGGGTAAGGGTAAGGGTAAGCTTAAGGGTAAAAGCAAGGGTAAGGGTAAGGGTAAGGGTAAGGGTAAGGGTAAGGGTAAGGGTAAGGGTAAGGGTAAGGTTAAGGGTAAGGGTAAGGGTAAGCTTAAGGGTAAGGGTAAGCTTAAGGGTAAAAGCAAGGGTAAGGGTAAGGGTAAGGGTAAGGGTAAGCTTAAGGGTAAAAGCAAGGGTAAGGGTAAGGGTAAGGGTAAGGGTAAGGGTAAGGGTAAGGGTAAGGGTAAGGGTAAGGGTAAGGGTAAGGGTAAGGGTAAGGGTAAGCTTAAGGGTAAGGGTAAGGGTAAGGGTAAGGGTAAGCTTAAGGGTAAAAGCAAGGGTAAGGGTAAGGGTAAGGGTAAGGGTAAGGGTAAGGGTAAGCTTAAGGGTAAGGGTAAGGGTGAGGGTAAGGGTAAGCTTAAGGGTAAAAGCAAGGGTAAGGGTAAGGGTGAGGGTAAGGGTAAGGGTAAGGGTAAGGGTAAGCTTAAGGGTAAGGGTAAGGGTAAGGGTAAGGGTAAGGGTAAGCTTAAGGGTAAAAGCAAGGGTAAGTTTAAGGGTAAGGGTAAAGGTAAGGGTAAGGGTAAGGGTAAGGGTAAGGGTAAGGGTAAGGGAAAGCTTAAGGGTAAGGGTAAGGGTAAGGGTAAGCTTAAGGGTAAAAGCAAGGGTAAGGGTAAGGGTAAGGGTAAGGGTAAGGGTAAGGGTAAGGGTAAGGGTAAGCTTAAGGGTAAAAGCAAGGGTAAGGGTAAGGGTAAGGGTAAGGGTAAGGGTAAGGGTAAGGGTAAGGGTAAGGGTAAGGGTAAGCTTAAGGGTAAGGGTAAGGGTAAGGGTAAGGGTAAGCTTAAGGGTAAAAGCAAGGGTAAGGGTAAGGGTAAGGGTAAGGGTAAGGGTAAGGGTAAAGGTAAGGGTAAGCCTAAGGGTAAAAGCAAGGATAAGGGTAAGGGTAAGGGTAGGGGTAAGGGTAAGGGTAAGGGTAAGGGTAATGGTAAGGGTAAGGGTAAGGGTAAGCTTAAGGGTAAAAGCAAGGGTAAGGGTAAGGGTAAGGGTAAGGGTAAGGGTAAGGGTAAGGGTAAGGGTAAGGGTAAGGGTAAGGGTAAGCTTGAGGGTAAAAGCAAGGGTAAGGGTAAGGGTAAGGGTGAGGGTAAGGGTAAGGGTAAGGGTAAGCTTAAGGGTAAAAGCAAGGGTAAGGGTAAGGGTAAGGGTAAGGGTAAGGGTTAGGGTAAGGGTAAAGGTAAGGGTAAGCCTAAGGGTAAAAGCAAGGGTAAGGGTAAGGGCAAGGGTAAGGGTAAGGGTAAGGGTAAGGGTAAGGGTAAGGGTAAGGGTAAGGGTAAGAGTAAGGGTAAGGGTAAGGGTAAGCTTAAGGGTAAAAGCAAGGGTAAGGGTAAGGGTAAGGATAAGGGTAAGGGTAAGGGTAAGGGTAAGGGTAAGGGTAAGGGTAAGGGTAAGGGAAAGGGTAAGGGTAAGCTTAAGGGTAAAAGCAAGGGTAAGGGTTAGGGTAAGGGTAAGGGTAAGGGTAAGGGTAAGGGTAAGCTTAAGGGTAAAAGCAAGGGTAAGGGTAAGGGTAAGGGTAAGGGTAAGGGTAAGGGTAAGGGTAAGGGTAATGGTAAAGGTAAGGGTAACCCTAAGGGTAAAAGCAAGGGTAAGGGTAAGGGTAAGGGTAAGGGTAAGGGTAAGGGTAAGGGTAAGGGTAAGGGTAAGCTTAAGGGTAAAAGCAAGGGTAAGGGTAAGGGTAAGGGTAAGGGTAAGGGTAAGGGTAAGGGTAAGGGTAAGGGTAAGGGTAAGGGTAAGCTTAAGGGTAAAAGCAAGGGTAAGGGTATGGGTAAGGGTAAGGGTAAGGGTAAGGGTAAGGGTAAGGGTAAGGGTAAGGGTAAAGGTAAGGGTAAGGGTAAGGGTAAGGGTAAGGGTAAGGGTAAGGGTAAGGGTAAGGGTAAGGGTAAGGGTAAGGGTAAGCTTAAGGGTAAAAGCAAGGGTAAGGGTTAGGGTAAGGGTAAGGGTAAGGGTAAGGGTAAGGGTAAGCTTAAGGGTAAAAGCAAGGGTAAGGGTAAGGGTAAGGGTAAGGGTAAGGGTAAGGGTAAGGGTAAGGGTAAGGGTAAGGGTAAGGGTAAGGGTAAGGGTAAGGGTAAGCTTAAGGGTAAAAGCAAGGGGAAGGGTAAGGGTAAGGGTAAGGGTAAGGGTAAGGGTAAGGGTAAGGGTAAGGGTAAGGGTAAGGGTAAGGGTAAGGGTAAGGGTAAGGGTAAGGGTAAGGGTAAAGGTAAGGGTAAGCCTAAGGGTAAAAGCAAGGGTAAGGGTAAGGGTAAGGGTAAGGGTAAGAGTAAGGGTAAGGGTAAGGGTAAGGGTAAGCTTAAGGGTAAAAGCAAGGGTAAGGGTAAGGGTAAGGGTAAGGGTAAGCCTAAGGGTAAAAGCAAGGGTAAGGGTAAGGGTAAGGGTAAGGGTAAGGTTAAGCTTAAGGGTAAAAGCAAGGGTAAGGGTAAGGGTAAGGGTAAGGGTAAGGGTAAGGGTAAGCTTAAGGGTAAAAGCAAGGGTGAGGGTAAGGGTGAGGGTAAGGGTAAGGGTAAGGGTAAGGGTAAGGGTAAGGGTAAGCTTAAGGGTAAAAGCAAGGGTAAGGGTAAGGGTAAGGGTAAGGGTAAGGGTGAGGGTAAGGGTAAGGGTAAGCTTAAGGGTAAAAGCAAGGGTAAGGGTAAGGGTAAGGGTAAGGGTAAGGGTAAAGGTAAGGGTGAGCCTAAGGGTAAAACAAGGGTAAGGGTAAGGGTAAGGGTAAGGGTAAGGGTTAGGGTAAGGGTAAGGGTAAGGGTAAGGGTAAGGGTAAGGGTAAGGGTAAGGGTAAGGGTAAGGGTAAGGGTAAGGGTAAGGGTAAGGGTAAGCTTAAGGGTAAAAGCAAGGGTAAGGGTAAGGGAAAGGGTAAGGGTAAGCCTAAGGGTAAAAGCAAGGGTAAGGGTAAGGGTAAGGGTAAGGGTAAGGGTAAGCTTAAGGGTAAAAGCAAGAGTAAGGGTAAGAGTAAGGGTAAGGGTAAGGGTAAGCTTAAGGGTAAAAGCAAGGGTAAGGGTAAAGGTAGGGGTAAGGGTAAGGGTAAGGGTAAGGGTAAGGGTAAGGGTAAGGGTAAAGGTAAGGGTAAGCCTAAGGGTAAAAGCAAGGGTAAGGGTAAGGGTAAGGGTAAGGGTAAGGGTAAGGTTAAGGGTAAGGGTAAGGGTAAGCTTAAGGGTAAAAGCAAGGGTAAGGGTAAGGGTAAGGGTAAGGGTAAGGGTAAGGGTAAGGGTAAGGGTAAGGGTAAGGTTAAGGGTAAGGGTAAGGGTAAGCTTAAGGGTAAGGGTAAGCTTAAGGGTAAAAGCAAGGGTAAGGGTAAGGGTAAGGGTAAGGGTAAGCTTAAGGGTAAAAGCAAGGGTAAGGGTAAGGGTAAGGGTAAGGGTAAGGGTAAGGGTAAGGGTAAGGGTAAGGGTAAGGGTAAGGGTAAGGGTAAGGGTAAGGGTAAGGGTAAGCTTAAGGGTAAGGGTAAGGGTAAGGGTAAGGGTAAGCTTAAGGGTAAAAGCAAGGGTAAGGGTAAGGGTAAGGGTAAGGGTAAGGGTAAGGGTAAGCTTAAGGGTAAGGGTAAGGGTGAGGGTAAGGGTAAGCTTAAGGGTAAAAGCAAGGGTAAGGGTAAGGGTGAGGGTAAGGGTAAGGGTAAGGGTAAGGGTAAGCTTAAGGGTAAGGGTAAGGGTAAGGGTAAGGGTAAGGGTAAGCTTAAGGGTAAAAGCAAGGGTAAGTTTAAGGGTAAGGGTAAAGGTAAGGGTAAGGGTAAGGGTAAGGGTAAGGGTAAGGGTAAGGGAAAGCTTAAGGGTAAGGGTAAGGGTAAGGGTAAGCTTAAGGGTAAAAGCAAGGGTAAGGGTAAGGGTAAGGGTAAGGGTAAGGGTAAGGGTAAGGGTAAGGGTAAGCTTAAGGGTAAAAGCAAGGGTAAGGGTAAGGGTAAGGGTAAGGGTAAGGGTAAGGGTAAGGGTAAGGGTAAGGGTAAGGGTAAGCTTAAGGGTAAGGGTAAGGGTAAGGGTAAGGGTAAGCTTAAGGGTAAAAGCAAGGGTAAGGGTAAGGGTAAGGGTAAGGGTAAGGGTAAGGGTAAAGGTAAGGGTAAGCCTAAGGGTAAAAGCAAGGATAAGGGTAAGGGTAAGGGTAGGGGTAAGGGTAAGGGTAAGGGTAAGGGTAATGGTAAGGGTAAGGGTAAGGGTAAGCTTAAGGGTAAAAGCAAGGGTAAGGGTAAGGGTAAGGGTAAGGGTAAGGGTAAGGGTAAGGGTAAGGGTAAGGGTAAGGGTAAGCTTGAGGGTAAAAGCAAGGGTAAGGGTAAGGGTAAGGGTGAGGGTAAGGGTAAGGGTAAGGGTAAGCTTAAGGGTAAAAGCAAGGGTAAGGGTAAGGGTAAGGGTAAGGGTAAGGGTTAGGGTAAGGGTAAAGGTAAGGGTAAGCCTAAGGGTAAAAGCAAGGGTAAGGGTAAGGGCAAGGGTAAGGGTAAGGGTAAGGGTAAGGGTAAGGGTAAGGGTAAGGGTAAGGGTAAGAGTAAGGGTAAGGGTAAGGGTAAGCTTAAGGGTAAAAGCAAGGGTAAGGGTAAGGGTAAGGATAAGGGTAAGGGTAAGGGTAAGGGTAAGGGTAAGGGTAAGGGTAAGGGTAAGGGAAAGGGTAAGGGTAAGCTTAAGGGTAAAAGCAAGGGTAAGGGTTAGGGTAAGGGTAAGGGTAAGGGTAAGGGTAAGGGTAAGCTTAAGGGTAAAAGCAAGGGTAAGGGTAAGGGTAAGGGTAAGGGTAAGGGTAAGGGTAAGGGTAAGGGTAAAGGTAAGGGTAACCCTAAGGATAAAAGCAAGGGTAAGGGTAAGGGTAAGGGTAAGGGTAAGGGTAAGGGTAAGGGTAAGGGTAAGGGTAAGCTTAAGGGTAAAAGCAAGGGTAAGGGTAAGGGTAAGGGTAAGGGTAAGGGTAAGGGTAAGGGTAAGGGTAAGGGTAAGGGTAAGGGTAAGCTTAAGGGTAAAAGCAAGGGTAAGGGTATGGGTAAGGGTAAGGGTAAGGGTAAGGGTAAGGGTAAGGGTAAGGGTAAGGGTAAAGGTAAGGGTAAGGGTAAGGGTAAGGGTAAGGGTAAGGGTAAGGGTAAGGGTAAGGGTAAGGGTAAGGGTAAGGGTAAGCTTAAGGGTAAAAGCAAGGGTAAGGGTTAGGGTAAGGGTAAGGGTAAGGGTAAGGGTAAGGGTAAGCTTAAGGGTAAAAGCAAGGGTAAGGGTAAGGGTAAGGGTAAGGGTAAGGGTAAGGGTAAGGGTAAGGGTAAGGGTAAGGGTAAGGGTAAGGGTAAGGGTAAGGGTAAGGGTAAGGGTAAGCTTAAGGGTAAAAGCAAGGGGAAGGGTAAGGGTAAGGGTAAGGGTAAGGGTAAGGGTAAGGGTAAGCTCAAGGGAAAAAGCAAGGGTAAGGGTAAGGGTAAGGGTAAGGGTAAGGGTTAGGGTAAGGGTAAAGGTAAGGGTAAGCCTAAGGGTAAAAGCAAGGGTAAGGGTAAGGGTAAGGGTAAGGGTAAGGGTAAGGGTAAGGGTAAGGGTAAGGGTAAGGGTAAGGGTAAGGGTAAGGGTAAGGGTAAGGGTAAGGGTAAGGGTTAGGGTAAGAGTAAGGGTAAGGGTAAGGGTAAGCTTAAGGGTAAAAGCAAGGGTAAGGGTAAGGGTAAGGGTAAGGGTAAGGGTGAGCCTAAGGGTAAAAGCAAGGGTAAGGGTAAGGGTAAGGGTAAGGGTAAGGGTAAGCTTGAGGGTAAAAGCAAGGGTAAGGGTAAGGGTAAGGGTAAAGGTAAGGGTAAGGGTGAGGGTAAGGGTAAGGGTAAGCTTAAGGGTAAAAGCAAGGGTAAGGGTAAGGGTAAGGGTAAGGGTAAGGGTAAGGGTAAGGGTAAGGGTAAGGGTAAGGGTAAGGGTAAGGGTAAGGGTAAGGGTAAGGGTAAGGGTAAGGGTAAGGGTAAGAGTAAGGGTAAGGGTAAGCTAAAGGGTAAAAGCAAGGGTAAGGGTTAGGGTAAGGGTAAGGGTAAGGGTAAGGGTAAGGGTAAGCTTAAGGGTAAAAGCAAGGGTAAGGGTAAGGGTAAGGGTAAGGGTAAGGGTAAGGGTAAGGGTAAGGGTAAGGGTAAGGGTAAGGGTAAGGGTAAGGGTAAGGGTAAGGGTAAGGGTAAGGGTAAAGGTAAGGGTAAGCCTAAGGGTAAAAGCAAGGGTAAGGGTAAGGGTAAGGGTAAGGGTAAGGGTAAGGGTAAGGGTAAGCTTAAGGGTATAAGCAAGGGTAAGGGTAAGGGTAAGGGTGAGGGTAAGGGTAAGCGTAAGGGTAAGGGTAAGGGTAAGCTTAAGGGTAAAAGCAAGGGTAAGGGTAAGGGTAAGGGTAAGGGTAAGGGTAAGGGTAAGGGTAAGCTTAAGGGTAAAAGCAAGGGTAAGGGTAAGGGTAAGGGTAAGGGTAAGGGTAAGGGTAAGGGTAAAGGTAAGGGTAAGGGTAAGGGTAAAGGTAAGGGTAAGCCTAAGGGTAAAAGCAAGGGTAAGGGTAAGGGTAAGGGTAAGGGTAAGGGTAAGGGTAAGGGTAAGGGTAAGGGTAAGGGTAAGGGTAAGTGTAAGGGTAAGCTTAAGGGTAAAAGCAAGGGTAAGGGTAAGGGTGAGGGTAAGGGTAGACCTAAGGGTAAAAGCAAGGGTAAGGGTAAGGGTAAGGGTAAGGGTAAGGGTAAGCTTAAGGGTAAAAGCAACGGTAAGGGTAAGGGTAAGGGTAAGGGTAAGGGTAAGGGTAAGGGTAAGGGTAAGGGTAAGCTTAAGGGTAAAAGCAAGGGTAAGGGTAAGGGTAAGGGTAAGGGTAAGGGTAAGGGTAAAGGTAAGGGTAAGCCTAAGGGTAAAAGCAAGGGTAAGGGTAAGGGTAAGGGTAAGGGTAAGGGTAAGGGTAAGGGTAAGGGTAAGGGTAAGGGTAAGGGTAAGGGTAAGGGTAAGGGTAAGGGTAAGGGTAAGGGTAAGGGTAAGGGTAAGGGTAAGGGTAAGCTTAAGGGTAAAAGCAAGGGTAAGGGTAAGGGTAAGGGTAAGGGTAAGGGTAAGGGTAAGGGTAAGGGTAAGGGTAAGGGTAAGCTTAAGGGTAAAAGCAAGGGTAAGGGTAAGGGTAAGGGTAAGGGTAAGGGTAAGGGTAAGGGTAAGGGTAAGGGTAAGGGTAAGGGTAAGCTTAAGGGTAAAAGCAAGGGTAAGGGTAAGGGTAAGCTTAAGGGTAAAAGCAAGGGTAAGGGTAAGGGTAAGGGTAAGGGTAAGGGTAAGGGTAAAGGTAAGGGTAAGCCTAAGGGTTAAAGCAAGGGTAAGGGTAAGGGTAAGGGTAAGGGTAAGGGTAAGGGTAAGGGTAAGGGAAAGGGTAAGGGTAAGGGTAAGGGTAAGCTTAAGGGTAAAAGCAAGGGTGAGGGTAAGGGTAAGGGTAAGGGTAAGGGTAAGGGTGAGGGTAAGGGTAAGGGTAAGGGTAAGGGTAAGGGTAAGGGTAAGCCTAAGGGTAAAAGCAAGGGTAAGGGTAAGGGTAAGGGTAAGGATAAGGGTAAGCTTAAGGGTAAAAGCAAGGGTAAGGGTAAGGGTAAGGGTAAGGGTAAGGGTAAGGGTAAGCTTAAGGGTAAAAGCAAGGGTAAGGGTAAGGGTAAGGGTAAGGGTAAGGGTAAGGGTAAGGGTAAGGGTAAGGGTAAGGGTAAGGGTAAAGGTAAGGGTAAGCCTAAGGGTAAAAGCAAGGGTATGGGTAAGGGTAAGGGTAAGGGTAAGGGTAAGGGTAAGGGTAAGGGTAAGGGTAAGGGTAAGGGTAAGGGTAAGGGTAAGGGTAAGGGTAAGGGTAAGCTTAAGGGTAAAAGCAAGGGTAAGGGTAAGGGTAAGGGTAAGGGTAAGGGTAAGGGTAAGGGTAAGGGTAAGGGTAAGGGTAAGGGTAAGCTTAAGGGTAAAAGCAAGGGTAAGGGTAAGGGTAAGGGTAAGGGTAAGGGTAAGGGTAAGGGTAAGGGTAAGGGTAAGGGTAAGGGTAAGGGTAAGGGTAAGGGTAAGGGTAAGCTTAAGGGTAAAAGCAAGGGTAAGGGTAAGGGTAAGGGTAAGTGTAAGGGTAAGGGTAAGGGTAAGGGTAAGGGTAAGCTTAAGGGTAAAAGCAAGGGTAAGGGTAAGGGTAAGGGTAAGGGTAAGAGTAAGGGTAAGGGTAAGCCTAAGGGTAAAAGCAAGGGTAAGGGTAAGGGTAAAAGCAAGGGTAAGGGTAAGGGTAAGGGTAAGGGTAAGGGTAAGGGTAAGGGTAAGGGTAAGGGTAAGGGTAAGGGTAAGGGTAAGCTTAAGGGTAAAAGCAAGGGTAAGGGTAAGGGTAAGGGTAAGGGTAAGGGTAAGTGTAAGCTTAAGGGTAAAAGCAAGGGTAAGGGTAAGGGTAAGGGTAAAGGTAAGGGTAAGCCTTAGGGTTAAAGCAAGGGTAAGGGTAAGGGTAAGGGTAAGGGTAAGGGCAAGGGTAAGGGTAAGGGTAAGGGTAAGGGTAAGCTTAAGGGTAAAAGCAAGGGTAAGGGTAAGGGTAAGGGTAAGGGTAAGGGTAAGGGTAAGGGTAAGGGTAAGGGTAAGGGTAAGCTTAAGGGTAAAAGCAAGGGTAAGGGTAAGGGTAAGGGTAAGGGTAAGCTTAAGGGTATAAGCAAGGGTAAGGGTTAGGGTAAGGGTAAGGGTAAGGGTAAGGGTAAGCTTGAGGGTAAAAGCAAGGGTAAGGGTAAGGGTAAGGGTAAGGGTAAAGGTAAGGGTAAGCCTAAGGGTAAAAGCAAGGGTAAGGGTAAGGGTAAGGGTAAGGGTAAGGGTAAGGGTAAGGGTAAGGGTAAGGGTAAGGGTAAGGGTAAGGGTAAGGGTAAGGGTAAGGGTAAGCTTAAGGGTATAAGCAAGGGTAAGGGTAAGGGTAAGGGTGAGGGTAAGAGTAAGGGTAAGGGTAAGCTTAAGGGTAAAAGCAAGGGTAAGGGTAAGGGTAAGGGTAAGGGTAAGGGTAAGGGTAAGGGTAAGCTTAAGGGTAAAAGCAAGGGTAAGGGTAAGGGTAAGGGTAAGGGTAAGGGTAAGGGTAAGGGTAAGGGTAAGGGTAAAGGTTAGGGTAAGCCTAAGGGTAAAAGCAAGGGTAAGGGTAAAGGTAAGGGTAGGGGTAAGGGTAAGGGTAAGGGTAAGGGTAAGGGTAAGGGTAAGGGTAAGGGTAAGGGTAAGGGTAAGCTTAAGGGTAAAAGCAAGGGTAAGGGTAAGGGTAAGGGTAAGGGTAAGGGTAAGGGTAAGGGTAAGGGTAAGGGTAAGGGTAAGGGTAAGGGTAAGGGTAAGGGTAAGGGTAAGCTTAAGGGTAAAAGCAAGGGTAAGGGTAAGGGTAAGGGTAAGGGTAAGGGTAAGGGTAAGGGTAAGGGTAAGGGTAAGGGTAAGGGTAAGGGTAAGGGTAAGCTTAAGGGTAAAAGCAAGGGTAAGGGTATGGGTAAGGGTTAGGGTAAGGGTAAGGGTAAGGGTAAGGGTAAGGGTAAGGGTAAAGGTAAGGGTAAGGGTAAGGGTAAGGGTAAGGGTAAGGGTAAGGGTAAGGGTAAGGGTAAGGGTAAGGGTAAGCTTAAGGGTAAAAGCAAGGGTATGGGTTAGGGTAAGGGTAAGGGTAAGGGTAAGGGTAAGGGTAAGCTTAAGGGTAAAAGCAAGGGTAAGGGTAAGGGTAAGGGTAAGGGTAAGGGTAAGGGTAAGGGTAAGGGTAAGGGTAAGGGTAAGGGTAAGGGTAAGGGTAAGGGTAAGCTTAAGGGTAAAAGCAAGGGGAAGGGTAAGGGTAAGGGTAAGGGTAAGGGTAAGGGTAAGGGTAAGCTTAAGGGAAAAAGCAAGGGTAAGGGTAAGGGTAAGGGTAAGGGTAAGGGTAAGGGTTAGGGTAAGGGTAAAGGTAAGGGTAAGCCTAAGGGTAAAAGCAAGGGTAAGGGTAAGGGTAAGGGTAAGGGTAAGGGTAAGGGTAAGGGTAAGGGTAAGGGTAAGGGTAAGGGTAAGGGTAAGGGTGAGGGTAAGGGTAAGGGTTAGGGTAAGAGTAAGGGTAAGGGTAAGGGTAAGCTTAAGGGTAAAAGCAAGGGTAAGGGTAAGGGTAAGGGTAAGGGTAAGGGTGAGCCTAAGGGTAAAAGCAAGGGTAAGGGTAAGGGTAAGGTTAAGGGTAAGGGTAAGCTTAAGGGTAAAAGCAAGGGTAAGGGTAAGGGTAAGGGTAAGGGTAAGGGTAAGGGTAAGGGTAAGGGTAAGGGTAAGGGTAAGGGTAAGCTTAAGGGTAAAAGCAAGGGTAAGGGTAAGGGTAAGGGTAAGGGTAAGGGTAAGGGTAAGGGTAAGGGTAAGGGTAAGGGTAAGGGTAAGGGTAAGGGTAAGGGTAAGGGTAAGGGTAAGGGTAAGGGTAAGGGTAAGAGTAAGGGTAAGGGTAAGCTAAAGGGTAAAAGCAAGGGTAAGGGTTAGGGTAAGGGTAAGGGTAAGGGTAAGGGTAAGGGTAAGGGTAAGCTTAAGGGTAAAAGCAAGGGTAAGGGTAAGGGTAAGGGTAAGGGTAAGGGTAAGGGTAAGGGTAAGGGTAAGGGTAAAGGTAAGGGTAAGCCTAAGGGTAAAAGCAAGGGTAAGGGTAAGGGTAAGGGTAAGGGTAAGGGTAAGGGTAAGGGTAAGGGTAAGCTTAAGGGTATAAGCAAGGGTAAGGGTAAGGGTAAGGGTGAGGGTAAGGGTAAGCGTAAGGGTAAGGGTAAGGGTAAGCTTAAGGGTAAAAGCAAGGGTAAGGGTAAGGGTAAGGGTAAGGGTAAGGGTAAGGGTAAGCTTAAGGGTAAAAGCAAGGGTAAGGGTAAGGGTAAGGGTAAGGGTAAGGGTAAGGGTAAGGGTAAAGGTAAGGGTAAGGGTAAGGGTAAAGGTAAGGGTAAGCCTAAGGGTAAAAGCAAGGGTAAGGGTAAGGGTAAGGGTAAGGGTAAGGGTAAGGGTAAGGGTAAGGGTAAGGGTAAGGGTAAGGGTAAGTGTAAGGGTAAGCTTAAGGGTAAAAGCAAGGGTAAGGGTAAGGGTGAGGGTAAGGGTAGACCTAAGGGTAAAAGCAAGGGTAAGGGTAAGGGTAAGGGTAAGGGTAAGGGTAAGCTTAAGGGTAAAAGCAACGGTAAGGGTAAGGGTAAGGTTAAGGGTAAGGGTAAGGGTAAGCTTAAGGGTAAAAGCAAGGGTAAGGGTAAGGGTAAGGGTAAGGGTAAGGGTAAGGGTAAAGGTAAGGGTAAGCCTAAGGGTAAAAGCAAGGGTAAGGGTAAGGGTAAGGGTAAGGGTAAGGGTAAGGGTAAGGGTAAGGGTAAGGGTAAGGGTAAGGGTAAGGGTAAGGGTAAGGGTAAGGGTAAGCTTAAGGGTAAAAGCAAGGGTAAGGGTAAGGGTAAGGGTAAGGGTAAGGGTAAGGGTAAGGGTAAGGGTAAGCTTAAGGGTAAAAGCAAGGGTAAGGGTAAGGGTAAGGGTAAGGGTAAGGGTAAGGGTAAGGGTAAGGGTAAGCTTAAGGGTAAAAGCAAGGGTAAGGGTAAGGGTAAGCTTAAGGGTAAAAGCAAGGGTAAGGGTAAGGGTAAGGGTAAGGGTAAGGGTAAGGGTAAGGGTAAAGGTAAGGGTAAGCCTAAGGGTTAAAGCAAGGGTAAGGGTAAGGGTAAGGGTAAGGGTAAGGGTAAGGGTAAGGGTAAGGGAAAGGGTAAGGGTAAGGGTAAGGGTAAGCTTAAGGGTAAAAGCAAGGGTGAGGGTAAGGGTAAGGGTAAGGGTAAGGGTAAGGGTAAGGGTAAGGGTAAGGGTAAGGGTAAGGGTAAAGGTAAGGGTAAGGGTAAGCCTAATGGTAAAAGCAAGGGTAAGGGTAAGGGTAAGGGTAAGGGTAAGGGTAAGCTTAAGGGTAAAAGCAAGGGTAAGGGTAAGGGTAAGGGTAAGGGTAAGGGTAAGGGTAAGCTTAAGGGTAAAAGCAAGGGTAAGGGTAAGGGTAAGGGTAAGGGTAAGGGTAAGGGTAAGGGTAAGGGTAAGGGTAAGGGTAAAGGTAAGGGTAAGCCTAAGGGTAAAAGCAAGGGTATGGGTAAGGGTAAGGGTAAGGGTAAGGGTAAGGGTAAGGGTAAGGGTAAGGGTAAGGGTAAGGGTAAGGGTAAGGGTAAGGGTAAGGGTAAGGGTAAGGGTAAGGGTAAGGGTAAGGGTAAGCTTAAGGGTAAAAGCAAGGGTAAGGGTAAGGGTAAGGGTAAGGGTAAGGGTAAGGGTAAGGGTAAGGGTAAGGGTAAGGGTAAGGGTAAGCTTAAGGGTAAAAGCAAGGGTAAGGGTAAGGGTAAGGGTAAGGGTAAGGGTAAAGGTAAGGGTAAGGGTAAGGGTAAGGGTAAGGGTAAGGGTAAGGGTAAGGGTAAGCTTAAGGGTAAAAGCAAGGGTAAGGGTAAGGGTAAGGGTAAGGGTAAGGGTAAGGGTAAGGGTAAGGGTAAGCTTAAGGGTAAAAGCAAGGGTAAAGGTAAGGGTAAGGGTAAGGGTAAGGGTAAGGGTAAGGGTAAGCCTAAGGGTAAAAGCAAGGGTAAGGGTAAGGGTAAAAGCAAGGGTAAGGGTAAGGGTAAGGGTAAGGGTAAGGGTAAGGGTAAGGGTAAGGGTAAGGGTAAGGGTAAGCTTAAGGGTAAAAGCAAGGGTAAGGGTAAGGGTAAGTGTAAGCTTAAGGGTAAAAGCAAGGGTAAGGGTAAGGGTAAGGGTAAAGGTAAGGGTAAGCCTTAGGGTTAAAGCAAGGGTAAGGGTAAGGGTAAGGGTAAGGGTAAGGGTAAGGGTAAGGGTAAGGGTAAGGGTAAGGGTAAGGGTAAGGGTAAGGGTAAGGGTAAGGGTAAGCTTAAGGGTAAAAGCAAGGGTAAGGGTAAGGGTAAGGGTAAGGGTAAGGGTAAGGGTAAGGGTAAGGGTAAGGGTAAGGGTAAGGGTAAGGGTAAGGGTAAGCTTAAGGGTAAAAGCAAGGGTAAGGGTAAGGGTAAGGGTAAGGGTAAGCTTAAGGGTAAAAGCAAGGGTAAGGTTTAGGGTAAGGGTAAGGGTAAGGGTAAGGGTAAGCTTGAGGGTAAAAGCAAGGGTAAGGGTAAGGGTAAGGGTAAGGGTAAAGGTAAGGGTAAGCCTAAGGGTAAAAGCAAGGGTAAGGGTAAGGGTAAGGGTAAGGGTAAGGGTAAGGGTAAGGGTAAGGGTAAGGGTAAGGGTAAGGGTAAGGGTAAGGGTAAGCTTAAGGGTATAAGCAAGGGTAAGGGTAAGGGTAAGGGTGAGGGTGAGGGTAAGGGTAAGGGTAGGCTTAAGGGTAAAAGCAAGGGTAAGGGTAAGGGTAAGGGTAAGGGTAAGGGTAAGGGTAAGGGTAAGCTTAAGGGTAAAAGCAAGGGTAAGGGTAAGGGTAAGGGTAAGGGTAAGGGTAAGGGTAAGGGTAAGGGTAAAGGTTAGGGTAAGCCTAAGGGTAAAAGCAAGGGTAAGGGTAAAGGTAAGGGTAAGGGTAAGGGTAAGGGTAAGGGTAAGGGTAAGGGTAAGGGTAAGGGTAAGGGTAAGGGTAAGATTAAGGGTAAAAGCAAGGGTAAGGGTAAGGGTAAGGGTAAGGGTAAGCCTAAGGGTAAAACAAGGGTAAGGGTAAGGGTAAGGGTAAGGGTAAGGGTAAGCTTAAGGGTAAAAGCAAGGGTAAGGGTAAGGGTAAGGGTGAGGGTAAGGGTAAGCTTAAGGGTTAAAGCAAGGGTAAGGGTAAGGGTAAGGGTAAGGGTAAGGGTAAGGGTAAAGGTAAGGGTAAGCCTAAGGGTAAAAGCAAGGGTAAGGGTAAGGGTAAGGGTAAGGGTAAGGGTAAGGGTAAGGGTAAGGGTAAGGGTAAGGGTAAGGGTAAGGGTAAGGGTAAGGGTAAGGGTAAGGGTAAGGGTAAGGGTTAGGGTAAGGGTAAGGGTAAGGGTAAGGGTAAGGGTAAGGGTAAGGGTAAGCTTAAGGGTAAAAGCAAGGGTAAGGGTAAGGGTAAGGGTAAGGGTAAGAGTAAGGGTAAGGGTAAGGGTAAGGGTAAGGGTAAGGGTAAGGGTAAGGGTAAGGGTAAGCTTAAGGGTAAAAGCAAGGGTAAGGGTAAGGGTAAGGGTGAGGGTAAGGGTAAGGGTAAGGGTAAGGGTAAGCTTAAGGGTAAAAGCAAGGGTAAGGGTAAGGGTAAAGGTAAGGGTAAGGGTAAGGGTAAGGGTAAGGGTAAGGGTAAGCTTAAGGGTAAAAGCAAGGGTAAGGGTAAGGGTAAGGGTAAGGGTAAGGGTAAGGGTAAGGGTAAGGGTAAGGGTAAGGGTAAAGGTAAGGGTAAGCCTAAGGGTAAAAGCAAGGGTAAGGGTAAGGGTTAGGGTAAGGGTAAGGGTAAGGGTAAGGGTAAGGGTAAGGGTAAGGGTAAGGGTAAGGGTAAGTGTAAGGGTAAGGGTAAGGGTAAGATTAAGGGTAAAAGCAAGGGTAAGGGTAAGGGTAAGGGTAAGGGTAAGGGTAAGGGTAAGGGTAAGGGTAAGCTTAAGGGTAAGGGTAAGGGTAAGGGTAAAGGTAAGGGTAAGCCTAAGGGTAAAAGCAAGGGTAAGGGTAAGGGTTAGGGTAAGGGTAAGGGTAAGGGTAAGGGTAAGGGTAAGTGTAAGGGTAAGGGTAAGGGTAAGCTTAAGGGTAAAAGCAAGGGTAAGGGTAAGGGTAAGGGTAAGGGTAAGGGTAAGGGTAAGGGTAAGGGTAAGGGTAAGCTTAAGGGTAAGGGTAAGGGTAAGGGTAAGGGTAAGCCTAAGGGTAAAAGCAAGGGTAAGGGTAAGGGTAAGGGTAAGGGTAAGGGTAAGCTTAAGGGTAAAAGCAAGGGTAAGGGTAAGGGTAAGGGTAAGGGTAAGGGTAAGGGTAAGGGTAAGTGTAAGCTTAAGGGTAAAAGCAAGGGTAAGGGTAAGGGTAAGGGTAAGGGTAAGGGTAAGGGTAAGGGTAAGGGTAAGGGTAAAGGTAAGGGTAAGCCTAAGGGTAAAAGCAAGGGTAAGGGTAAGGGTAAGGGTAAGGGTAAGGGTAAGGGTAAGGGTAAGGGTAAGGGTAAGGGTGAGGGTAAGGGTAAGCTTAAGGGTAAAAGCAAGGGTAAGGGTAAGAGTAAGGGTAAGGGTAAGGGTAAGGGTAAGGGTAAGGGTAAGGGTAAGGGTAAGGGTAAGGGTAAGGGTAAGGGTAAGGGTAAGGGTAAGGGTAAGGGTAAGGGTAAGGGTAAGGGTAAGCTTAAGGGTAAAAGCAAGGGTGAGGGTAAGTGTAAGGGTAAGGGTAAGGGTAAGGGTAAGGGTAAGGGTAAGGGTAAGGGTAAGGGTAAGGGTAAGCTTAAGGGTAAAAGCAAGGGTAAGGGTAAGGGTAAGGGTAAGGGTAAGGGTAAGGGTAAGGGTAAGGGTAAGGGTAAGGGTAAAGGTAAGGGTAAGCCTAAGGGTAAAAGCAAGGGTAAGGGTAAGGGTAAGGGTAAGGGTAAGGGTAAGGGTAAGGGTAAGGGTAAGGGTAAGGGTAAGGGTAAGGGTAAGGGTAAGGGTAAGGGTAAGCTTAAGGGTAAAAGCAAGGGTGAGGGTAAGGGTAAGGGTAAGGGTAAGGGTAAGGGTAAGGGTAAGGGTAAGGGTAAGGGTAAGGGTAAGGGTAAGGGTAAGGGTAAGGGTAAGGGTAAGCCTAAGGGTAAAAGCAAGGGTAAGGGTAAGGGTAAGGGTAAGGGTAAGGGTAAGCTTAAGGGTAAAAGCATGGGTAAGGGTAAGGGTAAGGGTAAGGGTAAGGGTAAGGGTAAGCTTAAGGGTAAAAGCAAGGGTAAGGGTAAGGGTAAGGGTAAGGGTAAGGGTAAGGGTAAGGGTAAGGGTAAGGGTAAAGGTAAGGGTAAGCCTAAGGGTAAAAGCAAGGGTATGGGTAAGGGTAAGGGTAAGGGTAAGGGTAAGGGTAAGGGTAAGGGTAAGGGTAAGGGTAAGGGTAAGGGTAAGGGTAAGGGTAAGGGTAAGGGTAAGGGTAAGCTTAAGGGTAAAAGCAAGGGTAAGGGTAAGGGTAAGGGTAAGGGTAAGGGTAAGGGTAAGGGTAAGGGTAAGGGTAAGCTTAAGGGTAAAAGCAAGGGTAAGGGTAAGGGTAAGGGTAAGGGTAAGGGTAAGGGTAAGGGTAAGGGTAAGGGTAAGCTTAAGGGTAAAAGCAAGGGTAAGGGTAAGGGTAAGGGTAAGGGTAAGGGTAAGGGTAAGGGTAAGGGTAAGCCTAAGGGTAAAAGCAAGGGTAAGGGTAAGGGTAAAAGCAAGGGTAAGGGTAAGGGTAAGGGTAAGGGTAAGGGTAAGGTTAAGGGTAAGGGTAAGGGTAAGGGTAAGGGTAAGGGTAAGCTTAAGGGTAAAAGCAAGGGTAAGGGTAAGGGTAAGGGTAAGGGTAAGGGTAAGTGTAAGCTTAAGGGTAAAAGCAAGGGTAAGGGTAAGGGTAAGGGTAAAGGTAAGGGTAAGCCTTAGGGTAAAAGCAAGGGTAAGGGTAAGGGTAAGGGTAAGGGTAAGGGTAAGGGTAAGGGTAAGGGTAAGGGTAAGCTTAAGGGTAAAAGCAAGGGTAAGGGTAAGGGTAAGGGTAAGGGTAAGGGTAAGGGTAAGGGTAAGGGTAAGGGTAAGGGTAAGCTTAAGGGTAAAAGCAAGGGTAAGGGTAAGGGTAAGGGTAAGGGTAAGCTTAAGGGTAAAAGCAAGGGTAAGGGTTAGGGTAAGGGTAAGGGTAAGGGTAAGGGTAAGCTTGAGGGTAAAAGCAAGGGTAAGGGTAAGGGTAAGGGTAAGGGTAAAGGTAAGGGTAAGCCTAAGGGTAAAAGCAAGGGTAAGGGTAAGGGTAAGGGTAAGGGTAAGGGTAAGGGTAAGGGTAAGGGTAAGGGTAAGGGTAAGGGTAAGGGTAAGTGTAAGCTTAAGGGTATAAGCAAGGGTAAGGGTAAGGGTGAGGGTAAGGGTAAGGGTAAGGGTAAGCTTAAGGGTAAAAGCAAGGGTAAGGGTAAGGGTAAGGGTAAGGGTAAGGGTAAGGGTAAGGGTAAGCTTAAGGGTAAAAGCAAGGGTAAGGGTAAGGGTAAGGGTAAGGGTAAGGGTAAGGGTAAGGGTAAGGGTAAGGGTAAGGGTAAAGGTTAGGGTAAGCCTAAGGGTAAAAGCAAGGGTAAGGGTAAAGGTAAGGGTAAGGGTAAGGGTAAGGGTAAGGGTAAGGGTAAGGGTAAGGGTTAGGGTAAGGGTAAGCTTAAGGGTAAAAGCAAGGGTAAGGGTAAGGGTAAGGGTAAGGGTAAGCCTAAGGGTAAAACAAGGGTAAGGGTAAGGGTAAGGGTAAGGGTAAGCTTAAGGGTAAAAGCAAGGGTAAGGGTAAGGGTAAGGGTGAGGGTAAGGGTAAGCTTAAGGGTTAAAGCAAGGGTAAGGGTAAGGGTAAGGGTAAGGGTAAGGGTAAGGGTAAAGGTAAGGGTAAGCCTAAGGGTAAAAGCAAGGGTAAGGGTAAGGGTAAGGGTAAGGGTAAGGGTAAGGGTAAGGGTAAGGGTAAGGGTAAGGGTAAGGGTAAGGGTAAGGGTAAGGGTAAGCTTAAGGGTAAAAGCAAGGGTAAGGGTAAGGGTAAGGGTAAGGGTAAGGGTAAGGGTAAGGGTAAGGGTAAGGGTAAGGGTAAGCTTATGGGTAAAAGCAAGGGTAAGGGTAAGGGTAAGGGTGAGGGTAAGGGTAAGGGTAAGGGTAACCTTAAGGGTAAAAGCAAGGGTAAGGGTAAGGGTAAGGGTAAGGGTAAGGGTAAGGGTAAGGGTAAGGGTAAGGGTAAGGGTAAGGGTAAGCTTAAGGGTAAGGGTAAGGGTAAGGGTAAAGGTAAGGGTAAGCCTAAGGGTAAAAGCAAGGGTAAGGGTAAGGGTTAGGGTAAGGGTAAGGGTAAGGGTAAGGGTAAAAGCAAGGGTAAGGGTAAGGGTAAGGGTAAGGGTAAGGGTAAGGGTAAGGGTAAGGGTAAGGGTAAGGGTAAGGGTAAGGGTAAGGGTAAAGGTTAGGGTAAGCCTAAGGGTAAAAGCAAGGGTAAGGGTAAAGGTAAGGGTAAGGGTAAGGGTAAGGGAAAGGGTAAGGGTAAGGGTAAGGGTAAGGGTAAGGGTAAGCTTAAGGGTAAAAGCAAGGGTAAGGGTAAGGGTAAGGGTAAGGGTAAGCCTAAGGGTAAAACAAGGGTAAGGGTAAGGGTAAGGGTAAGGGTAAGGGTAAGCTTGAGGGTAAAAGCAAGGGTAAGGGTAAGGGTAAGGGTGAGGGTAAGGGTAAGCTTAAGGGTTAAAGCAAGGGTAAGGGTAAGGGTAAGGGTAAGGGTAAGGGTAAGGGTAAAGGTAAGGGTAAGCCTAAGGGTAAAAGCAAGGGTAAGGGTAAGGGTAAGGGTAAGGGTAAGGGTAAGGGTAAGGGTAAGGGTAAGGGTAAGGGTAAGGGTAAGGGTAAGGGTAAGCTTAAGGGTAAAAGCAAGGGTAAGGGTAAGGGTAAGGGTAAGGGTAAGGGTAAGGGTAAGGGTAAGGGTAAGGGTAAGGGTAAGGGTAAGGGTAAGGGTAAGGGTAAGGGTAAGGGTAAGGGTAAGGGTAAGCTTAAGGGTAAAAGCAAGGGTAAGGGTAAGGGTAAGGGTGAGGGTAAGGGTAAGGGTAAGGGTAAGGGTAAGCTTAAGGGTAAAAGCAAGGGTAAAGGTAAGGGTAAAGGTAAGGGTAAGGGTAAGGGTAAGGGTAAGGGTAAGCTTAAGGGTAAAAGCAAGGGTAAGGGTAAGGGTAAGGGTAAGGGTAAGGGTAAGGGTAAGGGTAAGGGTAAGGGTAAAGGTAAGGGTAAGCCTAAGGGTAAAAGCAAGGGTAAGGGTAAGGGTTAGGGTAAGGGTAAGGGTAAGGGTAAGGGTAAGGGTAAGGGTAAGGGTAAGGGTAAGTGTAAGGGTAAGTGTAAGGGTAAGGGTAAGGGTAAGATTAAGGGTAAAAGCAAGGGTAAGGGTAAGGGTAAGGGTAAGGGTAAGGGTAAGGGTAAGGGTAAGGGTAAGGGTAAGGGTAAGCTTAAGGGTAAGGGTAAGGGTAAGGGTAAAGGTAAGGGTAAGCCTAAGGGTAAAAGCAAGGGTAAGGGTAAGGGTTAGGGTAAGGGTAAGGGTAAGGGTAAGGGTAAGGGTGAGGGTAAGTGTAAGGGTAAGGGTAAGGGTAAGCTCAAGGGTAAAAGCAAGGGTAAGGGTAAGGGTAAGGGTAAGGGTAAGGGTAAGGGTAAGGGTAAGGGTAAGGGTAAGGGTAAGGGTAAGGGTAAGGGTAAGGGTAAGGGTAAGGGTAAGCTTAAGGGTAAGGGTAAGGGTAAGGGTAAGGGTAAGCCTAAGGGTAAAAGCAAGGGTAAGGGTAAGGGTAAGGGTAAGGGTAAGGGTAAGCTTAAGGGTTGAAGCAAGGGTAAGGGTAAGGGTAAGGGTAAGGGTAAGGGTAAGGGTAAGGGTAAGCTTAAGGGTAAAAGCAAGGGTAAGGGTAAGGGTAAGGGTAAGGGTAAGGGTAAGGGTAAAGGTAAGGGTAAGCCTAAGGGTAAAAGCAAGGGTAAGGGTAAGGGTAAGGGTAAGGGTAAGGGTAAGGGTAAGGGTAAGGGTAAGGGTAAGGGTAAGGGTAAGGGTAAGGGTAAGCTTAAGGGTAAAAGCAAGGGTAAGGGTAAGAGTAAGGGTAAGGGTAAGGGTAAGGGTAAGGGTAAGGGTAAGGGTAAGGGTAAGGGTAACGGTAAGGGTAAGGGTAAGGGTAAGGGTAAGGGTAAGGGTAAGGGTAAGGGTAAGGGTAAGGGTAAGGGTAAGCTTAAGGGTAAAAGCAAGGGTGAGGGTAAGGGTAAGGGTAAGGGTAAGGGTAAGGGTAAGGGTAAGGGTAAGGGTAAGGGTAAGGGTAAGCTTAAGGGTAAAAGCAAGGGTAAGGGTAAGGGTAAGGGTAAGGGTAAGGGTAAGGGTAAGGGTAAGGGTAAGGGTAAAGGTAAGGGTAAGCCTAAGGGTAAAAGCAAGGGTAAGGGTAAGGGTAAGGGTAAGGGTAAGGGTAAGGGTAAGCTTAAGGGTAAAAGCAAGGGTAAGGGTAAGGGTAAGGGTAAGGGTAAGGGTAAGGGTAAGGGTAAGGGTAAGGGTAAGGGTAAGGGTAAGCTTAAGGGTAAGGATAAGGGTAAGGGTAAGGGTAAGGGTAAGGGTAAGGGTAAGCTTAATGGTAAAAGCAAGGGTAAGGGTAAGGGTAAGGGTAAGGGTAAGGGTAAGGGTAAGGGTAAGCTTAAGGGTAAGGGTAAGGGTAAGGGTAAGGGTAAGCCTAAGGGTAAAAGCAAGGGTAAGGGTAAGGGTAAGGGTAAGGGTAAGGGTAAGGGTAAGGGTAAGGGTAAGGGTAAGGGTAAGGGTAAGGGTAAGGGTAAGGGTAAGGGTAAGGGTAAGCTTAAGGGTAAAAGCAAGGGTAAGGGTAAGGGTAAGAGTAAGGGTAAGGGTAAGGGTAAGGGTAATGGTAAGGGTAAGGGTAAGCTTAAGTGTAAAAGCAAGGGTAAGGGTAAGGGTAAGGGTAAGGGTAAGGGTAAGGGTAAGGGTAAGGGTAAAGGTAAGGGTAAGCCTAAGGGTAAAAGCAAGGGTAAGGGTAAGGGTAAGGGTAAGGGTAAGGGTAAGAGTAAGGGTAAGGGTAAGGGTAAGGGTAAGCTTAAGGGTAAAAGCAAGGGTAAGGGTAAGGGTAAGGGTAAGGGTAAGCCTAAGGGTAAAAGCAAGGGTAAGGGTAAGGGTAAGGGTAAGGGTAAGGGTAAGCTTAAGGGTAAAAGCAAGGGTAAGGGTAAGGGTAAGGGTAAGGGTAAGGGTAAGGGTAAGGGTAAGGGTAAGGGTAAGGGTAAGCTTAAGGGTAAAAGCAAGGGTGAGGGTAAGGGTAAGGGTAAGGGTAAGGGTAAGGGTAAGGGTAAGGGTAAGCTTAAGGGTAAAAGCAAGGGTAAGGGTAAGGATAAGGGTAAGGGTAAGGGTAAGGGTAAGGGTAAGGGTAAGGGTAAAGGTAAGGGTAAGGGTAAGGGTAAGGGTAAGGGTAAGGGTAAGGGTAAGGGTAAGGGTAAGGGTAAGGGTAAGGGTAAGGGTAAGGGTAAGCTTAAGGGTAAAAGCAAGGGTGAGGGTAAGGGTAAGGGTAAGGGTAAGCCTAAGGGTAAAAGCAAGGGTAAGGGTAAGGGTAAGGGTAAGGGTAAGGGTAAGCTTAAAGGTAAAAGCAAGGGTAAGGGTAAGGGTAAGGGAAAGGGTAAGGGTAAGGGTAAGCTTAAGGGTAAAAGCAAGGGTAAGGGTAAAGGTAAGGGTAAGGGTAAGGGTAAGGGTAAGGGTAAGGGTAAAGGTAAGGGTAAGCCTAAGGGTAAAAGCAAGGGTAAGGGTAAGGTTAAGGGTAAGGGTAAGGGTAAGGGTAAGGGTAAGGGTAAGGGTAAGGGTAAGGGTAAGGGTAAGCTTAAGGGTAAAAGCAAGGGTAAGGGTAAGGGTAAGGGTAAGGGTAAGGGTCAGGGTAAGGGTAAGGGTAAGGGTAAGGGTAAGGGTAAGCTTAAGGGTAAGGGTAAGGGTAAGGGTAAGGGTAAGCTCGAGGGTAAAAGCAAGGGTAAGGGTAAGGGTAAGGGTAAGGGTAAGGGTAAGCTTAAGGGTAAAAGCAAGGGTAAGGGTAAGGGTAAGGGTAAGGGTAAGGGTAAGGGTAAGGGTAAGGGTAAGCTTAAGGGTAAGGGTAAGGGTAAGGGTAAGGGTAAGCTTAAGGGTAAAAGCAAGGGTAAGGGTAAGGGTAAGGGTAAGGGTAAGGGTAAGGGTAAGGGTAAGCTTAAGGGTAAGGGTAAGGGTAAGGGTAAGGGTAAGCTTAAGGGTAAAAGCAAGGGTAAGGGTAAGGGTAAGGGTAAGGGTAAGCTTAAGGGTAAGGGTAAGGGTAAGGGTAAGGGTAAGCTTAAGGGTAAAAGCAAGGGTAAGGGTGAAGGTAAGGGTAAGGGTAAGGGTAAGGGTAAGGGTAAGGGTAAGGGTAAGGGTAAGGGTAAGGGTAAGGGTAAGCTTAAGGGTAAGGGTAAGGGTAAGGGTAAGGGTAAGCTTAAGGGTAAAAGCAAGGGTAAGGGTAAGGGTAAGGGTAAGGGTAAGGGTAAGCTTAAGGGTAAAAGCAAGGGTAAGGGTAAGGGTAAGGGTAAGGGTGAGGGTAAGGGTAAGGGTAAGGGTAAGGGTAAGGGTAAGGGTAAGGGTAAGTTCAAGGGTAAGGGTAAGGGTAAGGGTAAGGGTAAGCTTAAGGGTAAAAGCAAGGGTAAGGGTAAGGGTAAGGGTAAGGGTAAGGGTAAGGGTAAGGGTAAGGGTAAGGGTAAGCTTAAGGGTAAAAGTAAGGGTAAGGGTAAGGGTAAGGGTAAGGGTAAGGGTAAGGGTAAGGGTAAGGGTAAGGGTAAGGGTAAGCTTAAGGGTAAAAGCAAGGGTAAGGGTAAGGGTAAGGGTAAGGGTAAGGGTGAGGGTAAAGGTAAGGGTAAGCCTAAGGGTAAAAGCAAGTGTGAGGGTAAGGGTAAGGGTAAGGGTAAGGGTAAGGGTAAGGGTAAGGGTAAGGGTAAGGGTAAGGGTAAGGGTAAGGGTAAGGGTAAGGGTAAGCTTAAGGGTAAAAGCAAGGGTAAGGGTAAGGGTAAGGGTAAGGGTAAGCCTAAGGGTAAAAGCAAGGGTAAGGGTAAGGGTAAGGGTAAGGGTAAGAGTAAGGGTAAGGGTAAGGGTAAGCTTAAGGGTAAGCTTAAGGGTGAAAGCAAGGGTAAGGGTAAGGGTAAGGGTAAGGCTTACCCTTACCCTTACCCTTACCCTTGCTTTTACCCTTAAGCTTACCCTTACCCTTACCCTTACCCTCACCCTTACCCTTACCCTTACCCTTACCCTTACCCTTTCCCTTACCCTTACCCTTACCCTTACCTTTACCCTTACCCTTACCCTTACCCTTGCTTTTACCCTTAGGCTTACCCTTACCTTTACCCTTACCCTTACCCTTACCCTTACCCTTGCTTTTACCCTTAAGCTTACCCTTACCCTTACCCTTACCCTTACCCTTACCCTTACCCTTACCCTTGCTTTTACCCTTAAGCTTACCCTTACCCTTACCCTTACCCTTACCCTTACCCTTGCTTTTACCCTTAAGCTTACCCTTACCCTTACCCTTTTCCTTACCCTTAAGCTTAACCTTACCCTTACCCTTACCCTTACCCTTATCCTTACCCTTACCCTTACCCTTACCCTTGCTTTTATCCTTAAGCTTACCCTTACCCTTACCATTACCCTTACCCTTACCCTTACACTTACCCTTACCCTTACCCTTACCCTTACCCTTACCCTTACCCTTGCATTTACCCTTAGGCTTACCCTTACCTTTACCCTTACCCTTACCCTTACCCTTACCCTTACCCTTACCCTTACCCTTACCCTTACCCTTGCTTTTACCCTTAAGCTTACCCTTACCCTTACCCTTACCCTTACCCTTACCCTTACCCTTGCTTTTACCCTAAAGCTTACCCTTACCCTTACCCTTACCCTTACCCTTACCCTTACCCTTACCCTTACCCTTACCCTTACCCTTACCCTTACCCTTACCC
>CAUEHS010000645.1:0-30989 GCA_958510865.1 Myrrha octodecimguttata | reverse complement strand
CCCTTGCTTTTACCCTTAAGCTTACCCTTACCCTTACCCTTACCCTTACTCTTACCCTTACCCTTACCCTTACCCTTACCCTTGCTTTTACCCTTAGGCTTACCCTTACCTTTCCCTTACCCTTACCCTTACCCTTACCCTTACACTTACCCTTACCCTTACCCTTACCCTTGCTTTTACCCTTAAGCTTACCCTTACCCTTACCCTTACCCTTACCCTTACTCTTACCCTTACCCTTACCCTTACCCTTACCCTTACCCTTACCCTTACCCTTACCCTTGCTTTTACCCTTAAGCTCACACTTACCCTTACCCTTACCCTTACCCTTACCCTTACCCTTACTCTTACCCTTACCCTTGCTTGTACCCTTAAGCTTACCCTTACCCTTACCCTTACCCTTACCCTTAAGCTTACCCTTACCCTTATCCTTACCCTTACCCTTACCCTTACCCTTACCCTTGCTTTTACCCTTAAGCTTACCCTTACCCTTACCCTTACCCTTACCCTTACCCTTGCTTTTACCCTTAAGCTTACCCTTACCCTTACCCTTACCCTTACCCTTAAGCTTACCCTTACCCTTACCCTTACCCTTACCCTTACCCTTACCCTTGCTTTTACCCTTAAGCTTACCCTTACCCTTACCCTTACCCTTACCCTTACCCTTACCCTTACCCTTACCCTTACCCTTACCCTTACCCTTACCCTTACCCTTACCCTTACCCTTACCCTTGCTTTTACCCTTAGGCTTACCCTTACCTTTACCCTTACCATTACCCTTACCCTTACCCTTACCCTTACCCTTGCTTTTACCCTTAAGCTTACCCTTTCCCTTACCCTTACCCTTACCCTTACCCTTACCCTTACCCTTACCCTTACCCTTACCCTTACCCTTACCCTTACCCTTACCCTTACCCTTACCCTTACCCTTACCCTTACCCTTACCCTTACCCTTACCCTTACCCTTACCCTTACCCTTACCCTTACCCTTGCTTTTACCCTTAAGCTTAACCTTACCCTTACCCTTACCCTTACCCTTACTTTTACCCTTAAGCTTACCCTTACCCTTACTCTTACCCCTACCCTTACCCTTACCCTTACCCTTACCCTTACCCTTACCCTTACCCTTGCTTTTACCCTTAGGCTTACCCTCACCTTTACCCTTACCCTTACCCTTACCCTTACCCTTACCTTTGCTTTTACCCTTAAGCTTACCCTTACCCTTACCCTTACCCTTACCCTTAGCCTTACCCTTACCCTTGCTTTTACCCTTAAGCTTACCCTTATCCTTACCCTTACCCTTACCCTTACCCTTGCTTTTACCCTTAGGCTTACCCTTACCCTTACCCTTACCCTTACCCTTAAGCTTACCCCCTTACCCTTACCCTTACCCTTACCCTTACCCTTACCCTTACCCTTACCCTTACCCTTACCCTTACCCTTACCCTTACCCTTACCCTTACCCTTACCCTTACTTAGGGTAAGGGTAAGGGTAAGCTTAAGGGTAAAAGCAAGGGTAAGGGAAAGGGTAAGGGTAAGGGTAAGGGTAAGGGTAAGCTTAAGGGTAAGGGTAAGGGTAAGGGTAAGGGTAAGCTTAAGGGTAAAAGCAAGGGTAAGGGTAAGGGTAAGGGTAAGGGTAAGGGTAAGCTTAAGGGTAAGGGTAAGGGTAAGGGTAAGGGTAAGCTTAAGGGTAAAAGCAAGGGTAAGGTTAAGGGTAAGGGTAAGGGTAAGGGTAAGGGTAAGGGTAAGGGTAAGGGTAAGCTTAAGGGTAAGGGTAAGGGTAAGGGTAAGGGTAAGCTTAAGGGTAAAAGCAAGGGTAAGGGTAAGGGTAAGGGTAAGGGTAAGGGTAAGGGTAAGGGTAAGGGTAAGGATAAGGGTAAGGGTAAGGGTAAGCTTAAGGGTAAGGGTAAGGGTAAGGGTAAGCTTAAGGGTAAAAGCAAGGGTAAGGGTAAGGGTAAGGGTAAGGGTAAGGGTAAGCTTAAGGGTAAAAGCAATGTAAGGGTAAGGGTAAGGGTAAGGATAAGGGTAAGGGTAAGGGTAAGGGTAAGGGTAAGGGTAAGGGTAAGCTTAAGGGTAAGGGTAAGGGTAAGGGTAAGCTTAAGGGTAAAAGCAAGGGTAAGGGTAAGGGTAAGGGTAAGGGTAAGGGTAAAGGTAAGGTAAGCCTAAGGGTAAAAGCAAGGGTAAGGGTAAGGGTAAGGGTAAGGGTAAGGGTAAGGGTAAGGGTAAGGGTAAGGGTAAGCTTAAGGGTAAAAGCAAGGGTAAGGGTAAGGGTAAGGGTAAGGGTAAGGGTAAGGGTAAGGGTAAGGGTAAGGGTAAGGGTAAGCTTAAGGGTAAAAGCAAGGGTAAGGGTAAGGGTAAGGGTAAGGGTAAGGGTAAGGGTAAGGGTAAGGGTAAGGGTAAGGGTAAGCTTAAGGGTAAAAGCAAGGGTGAGGGTAAGGGTAAGGGTAAGGGTAAGGGTAAGGGTTAGGGTAAGGGTAAAGGTAAGGGTAAGCCTAAGGGTAAAAGCAAGGGTAAGGGTAAGGGTAAGGGTAAGGGTAAGGGTAAGGGTAAGGGTAAGGGTAAGGGTAAGGGTAAGGGTAAGAGTAAGGGTAAGGGTAAGGGTAAGCTTAAGGGTAAAAGCAAGGGTAAGGGTAAGGGTAAGGGTAAGGGTAAGCCTAAGGGTAAAAGCAAGGGTAAGGGTAAGGTTAAGGGTAAGGGTAAGGGTAAGCTTAAGGGTAAAAGCAAGGGTAAGGGTAAGGGTAAGGGTAAGGGTAAGGGTAAGCTTAAGGGTAAAAGCAAGGGTAAGGGTAAGGGTGAGGGTAAGGGTGACGGTAAGGGTAAGGGTAAAGGTAAGGGTAAGCCTAAGAGTAAAAGCAAGGGTAAGGGTAAGGGTAAGGGTAAGGGTAAGGGTAAGGGTAAGGGTAAGGGTAAGGGTAAGGGTAAGGGTAAGGGTAAGGGTGAGCTTAAGGGTAAAAGCAAGGGTAAGGATAAGGGTAAGGGTAAGGGTAAGGGTAAGGGTAAGGGTAAGGGTAAGGGTAAGGGTAAGGGTAAGGGTAAGGGTAAGCTTAAGGGTAAAAGCAAGGGTAAGGGTAAGGGTAAGGGTAAGGGTAAGGGTAAGCTTACCCTTACCCTTACCCTTACCCTTACACTCACCCTTGCTTTTACCCTTAGGCTTACCCTTACCCTTACCCTTACCCTTACCCTTAAGCTTACCCTTACACTTACCCTCACCCTTACCCTTACCCTTACCCTTACCCTTACCCTTACCCTTACCCTTGCTTTTACCCTTAAGCTTACCCTTACCCTTAACCTTACCCTTACCCTTACCCTTACCCTTACCCTTACCCTTACCCTTACCCTTACCCTTACCCTTGCTTTGACCCTTAGGCTTACCCTTACCTTTACCCTTACCCTTACCCTTACCCTTACCCTTACCCTTACCCTTACCCTTACCCTTACCCTTACCCTTGCTTTTACCCTTAAGCTTACCCTTACATTTACCCTTACCCTTACCCTTACCCTTACCCTTACCCTTGCTTTTACCCTTAAGCTTACCCTTACCCTTACCCTTACCCTTACCCTTACCCTTGCTTTTACCCTTAGGCTTACCCTTACCCTTACCCTTACCCTTACCCTTGCTTTTACCCTTAAGCTTACATTTACCCTTACCCTTACCCTTACCCTTACCCTTACCCTTACCCTTACCCTTACCCTTACCCTTACCCTTACCCTTACCCTTACCCTTGCTTTTACCCTTAGGCTTAACCTTACCTTTACCCTTACCCTTACCCTTACACTTACCCTTACCCTTACCTTTACCCTTACCCTTACCCTTACCCTTACCCTTACCCTTACCCTTGCTTTTACCCTTAAGCTTACCCTTACCCTTACCCTTACCCTTACCCTTACCCTTACCCTTGCTTTTACCCTTAAGCTTACCCTTACCCTTACCCTTACCTTTACCCTCACCCTTACCCTTACCCTTACCCTTGCTTATACCCTTAAGCTTACCCTTACCCTTACCCTTACCCTTACCCTTACCCTTACCCTTACCCTTACCCTTACCCTTACCCTTACCCTTACCCTTACCCTTACCCTTACCCTTACCCTTGCTTTTACCCTTAGGCTTACTCTTACCTTTACCCTTACCCTTACCCTTACCCTTACCCTTACCCTTACCCTTACCCTTACCCTTACCCTTACCCTTACCCTTACCCTTACCCTTACCCTTGCTTTTACCCTTAAGCTTACCCTTACCCTTACCCTTACCCTTACCCTTACCCTAACCCTTACCCTTGCTTTTACCCTTAAGCTTACCCTTACCCTTACCCTTACCCTTACCCTTACCCTTACCCTTACCCTTACCCTTACCCTTACCCTTACCCTTACACTTGCTTTTACCCTTAAGCTTACTCTTACCCTTACCCTTACCCTTACCCTTACCCTTACCCTTACCCTTACCCTTATCCTTACCCTTGCTTTTACCCTTAAGCTTACCCTTACCCTTACCCTTACCCTTACCCTTACCCTTACCCTTACCCTTACCCTTACCCTTACCCTTACCCTTACCCTTACCCTTGCTTTTACTCTTTGGCTTACCCTTACCTTTACCCTTACCCTTACCCTTACCCTTACCCTTACCCTCACCCTTACCCTTACCCTTGCTTTTACCCTTAAGCTTACCCTTACCCTTACCCTTACCCTTACCCTTACCCTTGCTTTTACCCTTAAGCTTACCCTTACCCTTACCCTTAACCTTACCCTTACCCTTGCTTTTACCCTTAGGCTTACCCTTACCCTTACCCTTACCCTTACCCTTGCTTTTACCCTTAAGCTTACCCTTACCCTTACCCTTACCCTTACCCTTACCCTTACCCTTACCCTTACCCTTGCTTTTACCCTTAGGCTTACCCTTACCTTTACCCTTACCCTAACCCTTACCCTTACCCTTACCCTTACCCTTACCCTTGCTTTTACCCTTAAGCTTACCCTTACCCTTACCCTAACCCTTACCCTTACCCTTACCCTTACCCTTACCCTTACCCTTACCCTTGCTTTTACCCTTAAGCTTACCCTTACCCTTACCCTTACCCTTACCCTTACCCTTACCCTTACCCTTACCCTTACCCTTGCTTTTACCCTTAAGCTTACCCTTACACTTACCCTTACCCTTACCCTTACCCTTACCCTTACCCTTACCCTTGCTTTTACCCTTAGGCTTACCCTTACCTTTACCCTTAACCTTACCCTTACCCTTACCCTTACCCTTGCTTTTACCCCTAAGCTTACCCTTACCCTTACCCTTACCCTTAAGCTTACCCTAACCCTTACCCTTACCCTTACCCTTACCCTTACCCTTACCCTTACCCTTATCCTTTCTTTTACCCTTAAGCTTACCCTTACCCTTACCCTTACCCTTACCCTTGCTTTTACCCTTAAGCTTACCCTTACCCTTACCCTTACCCTTAAGCTTACCCTTACCCTTACCCTTACCCTTACCCTTACCCTTACCCTTACCCTTACCCTTACCCTTACCCTTACCCTTACCCTTACCCTTGATTTTACCCTTAAGCTTACCCTTACCCTTACCCTTACCCTTACCCTTAAGCTTACCCTTACCCTTACCCTTACCCTTACCCTTAACCTTACCCTTGCTTTTACCCTTAAGCTTACCCTTACCCTTACCCTTACCCTTACCCTTAAGCTTACCCTTACCCTTACCCTTACCCTTACCCTTACCCTTGCTTTTACCCTTAAGCTTACCCTTACCCTTACCCTTACCCTTACCCTTAAGCTTACCCTTACCCTTACCCTTACCCTTACCCTTACCCTTACCCTTACCCTTACCTTGCTTTCACCCTTAAGCTTACCCTTACCCTTACCCTAAGTAAGGGTAAGGGTAAGGGTAAGGGTAAGGGTAAGGGTAAGGGTAAGGGTAAGGGTAAGGGTAAGGGTAAGGGTAAGGGTAAGGGTAAGGGTAAGGGTAAGGGTAAGCTTAAGGGTAAAAGCAAGGGTAAGGGTAAGGGTAAGGGTAAGGGTAAGGGTAAGGGTAAGGGTAAGGGTAAGGGTAAGGGTAAGGGTAAGGGTAAGGGTAAGCTTAAGGGTAAGGGTAAGGGTAAGGGTAAGGGTAAGCCTAAGGGTAAAAGCAAGGGTAAGGGTAAGGGTAAGGGTAAGGGTAAGCTTAAGTGTAAAAGCAAGGGTAAGGGTAAGGCTAAGGGTAAGGGTAAGGGTAAGGGTAAGGGTAAGCTTAAGGGTAAAAGCAAGGGTAAGGGTAAGGGTAAGGGTAAAGGTAAGGGTAAGGGTAAAGGTGAGGGTAAGCCTAAGGGTAAAAGCAAGGGTAAGTGTAAGGGTAAGGGTAAGGGTAAGGGTAAGGGTAAGGGTAAGGGTAAGGGTAAGGGTAAGGGTAAGGGTAGGGGTAAGAGTAAGGGTAAGGGTAAGCTTAAGGGTAAAAGCAAGGGTAAGGGTAAGGGTAAGGGTAAGGGTAAGGGTAAGGGTAAGGGTAAGCTTAAGGGTAAAAGCAAGGGTAAGGGTAAGGGTAAGGGTAAGGGTAAGGGTAAGGGTAAGGGTAAGGGTAAGGGTAAGGGTAAGGGTAAGGGTAAGGGTAAGGGTAAGGGTAAGGGTAAGGGTAAGGGTAAGGGTAAGCTTAAGGGTAAAAGCAAGGGTAAGGGTAAGGGTAAGGGTAAGGGTAAGGGTAAGGGTAATGGTAAGGTTAAAGGTAAGGGTAAGCCTAAGGGTAAAAGCAAGGGTAAGGGTAAGGGTAAGGGTAAGGGTAAGGGTAAGGGTAAGGGTAAGGGTAAGGGTAAGGGTAAGGGTAAGGGTAAGGGTAAGCTTAAGGGTAAAATCAAGGGTAAGGGTAAGGGTAAGGGTAAGGGTAAGGGTAAGGGTAAGGGTAAGCTCAAGGGTAAGGGTAAGGGTAAGGGTAAGGGTAAGCGTAAGGGTAAAAGCAAGGGTATGGGTAAGGGTAAGGGTAAGGGTAAGGGTAAGCTTAAGGGTAAAAGCAAGGGTAAGGGTAAGGGTAAGGGTAAGGGTAAGGGTAAGGGTAAGCTTAAGGGTAAGGGTAAGGGTAAGGGTAAGGGTAAGCTTAAGGGTAAAAGCAAGGGTAAAGGTAAGAGTAAGGGTAAGGGTCAGGGTAAGGGTAAGGGTAAGGGTGAGCTTAAGGGTAAAAGCAAGGGTAAGGGTAAGGGTAAGGGTAAGGGTAAGGGTAAGGGTAAGGGTAAGGGTAAGGGTAAGGGTAAGCTTAAGGGTAAAAGCAAGGGTAAGGGTAAGGGTAAGGGTAAGGGTAAGGGTAAGGGTAAGGGTAAGGGTAAGGGTAAAGGTAAGGGTAAGCCTAAGGGTAAAAGCAAGGGTAAGGGTAAGGGTAAGGGTAAAGGTAAGGGTAAGGGTAAAGGTGAGGGTAAGCCTAAGGGTAAAAGCAAGGGTAAGGGTAAGGGTAAGGGTAAGGGTAAGGGTAAGGGTAAGGGTAAGGGTAAGGGTAAGGGTAAGGGTAAGGGTAAGGGTAAGGGTAAGGGTAAGGGTAAGGGTAAGGGTAAGGGTAAGGGTAAGGGTAAGGGTAAGGGTAAGGGTAAGGGTAAGGGTAAGCTTAAGGGTAAAAGCAAGGGTAAGGGTAAGGGTAAGGGTAAGGGTAAGGGTAAGGGTAAGGGTAAGGGTAAGGGTAAGGGTAAGGGTAAGGGTAAGGGTAAGGGTAAGGGTAAGCTTAAGGGTAAGGGTAAGGGTAAGGGTAAGGGTAAGCCTAAGGGTAAAAGCAAGGGTAAGGGTAAGGGTAAGGGTAAGGGTAAGCTTAAGTGTAAAAGCAAGGGTAAGGGTAAGGCTAAGGGTAAGGGTAAGGGTAAGGGTAAGGGTAAGCTTAAGGGTAAAAGCAAGGGTAAGGGTAAGGGTAAGGGTAAAGGTAAGGGTAAGGGTAAAGGTGAGGGTAAGCCTAAGGGTAAAAGCAAGGGTAAGGGTAAGGGTAAGGGTAAGGGTAAGGGTAAGGGTAAGGGTAAGGGTAAGGGTAAGGGTAAGGGTAGGGGTAAGAGTAAGGGTAAGGGTAAGCTTAAGGGTAAAAGCAAGGGTAAGGGTAAGGGTAAGGGTAAGGGTAAGGGTAAGGGTAAGGGTAAGGGTAAGCTTAAGGGTAAAAGCAAGGGTAAGGGTAAGGGTAAGGGTAAGGGTAAGGGTAAGGGTAAGGGTAAGGGTAAGGGTAAGGGTAAGGGTAAGGGTAAGGGTAAGGGTAAGGGTATGGGTAAGGGTAAGGGTAAGCTTAAGGGTAAAAGCAAGGGTAAGGGTAAGGGTAAGGGTAAGGGTAAGGGTAAGGGTAATGGTAAGGTTAAAGGTAAGGGTAAGCCTAAGGGTAAAAGCAAGGGTAAGGGTAAGGGTAAGGGTAAGGGTAAGGGTAAGGGTAAGGGTAAGGGTAAGGGTAAGGGTAAGCTTAAGGGTAAAAGCAAGGGTAAGGGTAAGGGTAAGGGTAAGGGTAAGGGTAAGGGTAAGGGTAAGGGTAAGGGTAAGCTCAAGGGTAAGGGTAAGGGTAAGGGTAAGGGTAAGCGTAAGGGTAAAAGCAAGGGTAAGGGTAAGGGTAAGGGTAAGGGTAAGGGTAAGCTTAAGGGTAAAAGCAAGGGTAAGGGTAAGGGTAAGGGTAAGGGTAAGGGTAAGGGTAAGCTTAAGGGTAAGGGTAAGGGTAAGGGTAAGGGTAAGCTTAAGGGTAAAAGCAAGGGTAAAGGTAAGAGTAAGGGTAAGGGTAAGGGTAAGGGTAAGGGTAAGGGTAAGGGTAAGGGTAAGCTTAAGGGTAAAAGCAAGGGTAAGGGTAAGGGTAAGGGTAAGGGTAAGGGTAAGGGTAAGGGTAAGGGTAAGGGTAAGGGTAAGGGTAAGGGTAAAGGTAAGGGTAAGCCTAAGGGTAAAAGCAAGGGTAAGGGTAAGGGTAAGGGTAAGGGTAAGAGTAAGGGTAAGGGTAAGGGTAAGGGTAAGCTTAAGGGTAAAAGCAAGGGTAAGGGTAAGGGTAAGGGTAAGGGTAAGCCTAAGGGTAAAAGCAAGGGTAAGGGTAAGGGTAAGGGTAAGGGTAAGGGTAAGCTTAAGGGTAAAAGCAAGGGTAAGGGTAAGGGTAAGGGTAAGGGTAAGGGTAAGGGTAAGCTTAAGGGTAAAAGCAAGGGTGAGGGTAAGGGTAAGGGTAAGGGTAAGGGTAAGGGTAAGGGTAAGGGTAAGGGTAAGGGTAAGGGTAAGGGTAAGCTTAAGGGTAAAAGCAAGGGTAAGGGTAAGGGTAAGGGTAAGGGTAAGGGTAAAGGTAAGGGTAAGGGTAAGCTTAAGGGTAAAAGCAAGGGTAAGGGTAAGGGTAAGGGTAAGGGTAAGGGTAAGGGTAAAGGTAAGGGTAAGCCTAAGGGTAAAAGCAAGGGTAATGGTAAGGGTAAGGGTAAGGGTAAGGGTAAGGGTAAGGGTAAGGGTAAGGGTAAGGGTAAGGGTAAGGGTAAGGGTAAGGGTAAGGGTAAGGGTAAGGGTAAGGGTAAGGGTAAGGGTAAGGGTAAGGGTAAGGGTAAGGGTAAGGGTAAGGGTAAGGGTAAGGGTAAGGGTAAGGGTAAGGGTAAGGGTAAGGGTAAGCTTAAGGGTAAAAGCAAGGGTAAGGGTAAGGGTAAGGGTAAGGGTAAGCCTAAGGGTAAAAGCAAGGGTAAGGGTAAGGGTAAGGGTAAGGGTAAGCTTAAGGGTAAAAGCAAGGGTAAGGGTAAGGGTAAGGGTAAGGGTAAGGGTAAGGGTAAGGGTAAGCTTAAGGGTAAAAGCAAGGGTAAGGGTAAGGGTAAGGGTAAGGGTAAGGGTAAGGGTAAAGGTAAGGGTAAGCCTAAGGGTAAAAGCAAGGGTAAGGGTAAGGGTAAGGGTAAGGGTAAGGGTAAGGGTAAGGGTGAGGGTAAGCTTAAGGGTAAAAGCAAGGGTAAGGGTAAGTGTAAGGGTAAGGGTAAGGGTAAGGGTATGGGTAAGGGTAAGCTTAAGGGTAAGGGTAAGGGTAAGGGTAAGGGTAAGCTTAAGGGTAAAAGCAAGGGTAAGGGTAAGGGTAAGGGTAAGGGTAAGCTTAAGGGTTAAAGCAAGGGTAAGGGTAAGGGTAAGGGTGAGGGTAAGGGTAAGCTTAAGGGTAAGGGTAAGGGTAAGGGTAAGGGTAAGCTTAAGGGTAAAAGCAAGGGTAAGGGTAAGGGTAAGGGTAAGGGTAAGGGTAAGCTTAAGGGTAAGGGTAAGGGTAAGGGTAAGGGTAAGCTTAAGGGTAAAAGCAAGGGTAAGGTTAAGGGTAAGGGTAAGGGTAAGGGTAAGGGTAAGGGTAAGCTTAAGGGTAAGAGTAAGGGTAAGGGTAAGGGTAAGCTAAAGGGTAAGGGTAAGGGTAAGGGTAAGGGTAAGGGTAAGGGTAAGGGTAAGGGTAAGGGTAAGGGTAAGGGTAAGGGTAAGGGTAAGGGTAAGGGTAAGCTTAAGGGTAAGGGTAAGGGTAAGGGTAAGCTTAAGGGTAAAAGCAAGGGTAAGGGTAAGGGTAAGGGTAAGGGTAAAGGTAAGGGTAAGCCTAAGGGTAAAAGCAAGGGTAAGGGTAAGCGTAAGGGTAAGGGTAAGGGTAAGGGTAAGGGTAAGGGTAAGGGTAAGGGTAAGGGTAAGGGTAAGGGTAAGGGTAAGGGTAAGGGTAAGGGTAAGCTTAAGGGTAAAAGCAAGGGTAAGGGTAAGGGTAAGGGTAAGGGTAAGGGTAAGGGTAAGGGTAAGGGTAAGGGTAAGCTTAAGGGTAAAAGCAAGGGTAAGGGTAAGGGTAAGGGTAAGGGTAAGGGTAAGGGTAAGGGTAAGGGTAAGGGTAAGGGTAAGCTTAAGGGTAAAAGCAAGGGTAAGGGTAAGGGTAAGGGTAAGGGTAAGGGTAAGGGTTAGGGTAAGGGTAAAGGTAAGGGTAAGCCTAAGGGTAAAAGCAAGGGTAAGGGTAAGGGTAAGGGTAAGGGTAAGGGTAAGGGTAAGGGTAAGGGTAAGGGTAAGGGTAAGGGTAAGAGTAAGGGTAAGGGTAAGGGTAAGCTTAAGGGTAAAAGCAAGGGTAAGGGTAAGGGTAAGGGTAAGGGTAAGCCTAAGGGTAAAAGCAAGGGTAAGGGTAAGGTTAAGGGTAAGGGTAAGGGTAAGCTTAAGGGTAAAAGCAAGGGTAAGGGTAAGGGTAAGGGTAAGGGTAAGGGTAAGGGTAAGGGTAAGCTTGAGGGTAAAAGCAAGGGTAAGGGTAAGGGTGAGGGTGAGGGTAAGGGTAAGGGTAAGGGTAAAGGTAAGGGTAAGCCTAAGAGTAAAAGCAAGGGTAAGGGTAAGGGTAAGGGTAAGGGTAAGGGTAAGGGTAAGGGTAAGGGTAAGGGTAAGGGTAAGGGTAAGGGTAAGGGTAAGCTTAAGGGTAAAAGCAAGGGTAAGGATAAGGGTAAGGGTAAGGGTAAGGGTAAGGGTAAGGGTAAGGGTAAGGGTAAGGGTAAGGGTAAGGGTAAGGGTAAGCTTAAGGGTAAAAGCAAGGGTAAGGGTAAGGGTAAGGGTAAGGGTAAGGGTAAGGGTAAGGGTAAGGGTAAGGGTAAGGGTAAGGGTAAGGGTAAGGGTAAGGGTAAGGGTAAGCTTAAGGGTAAAAGCAAGGGTAAGGGTTAGGGTAAGGGTAAGGGTAAGGGTAAGGGTTAGGGTAAGCTTAAGGGTAAAAGCAAGGGTAAGGGTAAGGGTAAGGGTAAGGGTAAGGGTAAGGGTAAGGGTAAGGGTAAGGGTAAGGGTAAGGGTAAAGGTAAGGGTAAGCTTAAGGGTAAGAGCAAGGGTAAGGGTAAGGGTAAGGGTAAGGGTAAGGGTAAGGGTAAGGGTAAGGGTAAGGGTAAGGGTAAGGGTAAGGGTAAGGGTAAGGGTAAGCTTAAGGGTAAAAGCAAGGGTAAGGGTAAGGGTAAGGGTAAGGGTAAGGGTAAGGGTAAGGGTAAGGGTAAGGGTAAGGGTAAAGGTAAGGGTAAGGGTAAGGGTAAGGGTAAGGGTAAGCTTAAGGGTAAGGGTAAGGGTAAGGGTAAGGGTAAGCCTAAGGGTAAAAGCAAGGGTAAGGGTAAGGGTAAGGGTAAGGGTTAGCTTAAGGGTAAAAGCAAGGGTAAGGGTAAGGCTAAGGGTAAGGGTAAGGGTAAGGGTAAGGGTAAGCTTAAGGGTAAAAGCAAGGGTAAGGGTAAGGGTAAGGGTAAGGGTAAGGGTAAGGGTAAAGGTGAGGGTAAGCCTAAGGGTAAAAGCAAGGGTAAGGGTAAGGGTAAGGGTAAGGGTAAGGGTAAGGGTAAGGGTAAGGGTAGGGGTAAGAGTAAGGGTAAGGGTAAGCTTAAGGGTAAAAGCAAGTGTAAGGGTAAGGGTAAGGGTAAGGGTAAGGGTAAGGGTAAGCTTAAGGGTAAAAGCAAGGGTAAGGGTAAGGGTAAGGGTAAGGGTAAGGGTAAGGGTAAGGGTAAGGGTAAGGGTAAGGGTAAGGGTAAGGGTAAGGGTAAGGGTAAGGGTAAGGGTAAGGGTAAGGGTAAGGGTAAGGGTAAGCTTAAGGGTAAAAGCAAGGGTAAGAGTAAGGGTAAGGGTAAGGGTAAGGGTAAGGGTAATGGTAAGGGTAAAGGTAAGGGTAAGCCTAAGGGTAAAAGCAAGGGTAAGGGTAAGGGTAAGGGTAAGGGTAAGGGTAAGGGTAAGGGTAAGGGTAAGGGTAAGGGTAAGCTTAAGGGTAAAAGCAAGGGTAAGGGTAAGGGTAAGGGTAAGGGTAAGGGTAAGGGTAAGGGTAAGGGTAAGGGTAAGGGTAAGGGTAAGGGTAAGGGTAAGGGTAAGGGTAAGGGTAAGCTTAAGGGTAAGGGTAAGGGTAAGGGTAAGGGTAAGCGTAAGGGTAAAAGCAAGGGTAAGGGTAAGGGTAAGGGTAAGGGTAAGGGTAAGCTTAAGGGTAAAAGCAAGGGTAAGGGTAAGGGTAAGGGTAAGGGTAAGGGTAAGGGTAAGGGTAAGGGTAAGGGTAAGGGTAAGCTTAAGGGTAAGGGTAAGGGTAAGGGTAAGGGTAAGCTTAAGGGTAAAAGCAAGGGTAAGGGTAAGAGTAAGGGTAAGGGTAAGGGTAAGGGTAAGGGTAAGGGTAAGGGTGAGCTTAAGGGTAAAAGCAAGGGTAAGGGTAAGGGTAAGGGTAAGGGTAAGGGTAAGGGTAAGGGTAAGGGTAAGGGTAAGCTTAAGGGTAAAAGCAAGGGTAAGGGTAAGGGTAAGGGTAAGGGTAAGGGTAAGGGTAAGGGTAAGGGTAAGGGTAAGGGTAAGGGTAAGGGTAAAGGTAAGGGTAAGCCTAAGGGTAAAAGCAAGGGTAAGGGTAAGGGTAAGGGTAAGGGTAAGAGTAAGGGTAAGGGTAAGGGTAAGGGTAAGCTTAAGGGTAAAAGCAAGGGTAAGGGTAAGGGTGAGGGTAAGGGTAAGCCTAAGGGTAAAAGCAAGGGTAAGGGTAAGGGTAAGGGTAAGGGTAAGGGTAAGCTTAAGGGTAAAAGCAAGGGTAAGGGTAAGGGTAAGGGTAAGGGTAAGGGTAAGGGTAAGCTTAAGGGTAAAAGCAAGGGTGAGGGTAAGGGTAAGGGTAAGGGTAAGGGTAAGGG
The DNA here is from genome assembly GCA_958510865.1 of Myrrha octodecimguttata. Lineage (NCBI taxonomy): Eukaryota > Metazoa > Arthropoda > Insecta > Coleoptera > Coccinellidae > Myrrha > Myrrha octodecimguttata. Next base: position 17,493 of record CAUEHS010000645.1, on the reverse strand, counting down.
TAAGGGTAAGGGTAAGGGTAAGGGTAAGGGTAAGGGTAAGCTTAAGGGTAAAAGCAAGGGTAAGGGTAAGGGTAAGGGTAAGGGTAAGGGTAAAGGTAAGGGTAAGCCTAAGGGTAAAAGCAAGGGTAAGGGTAAGGGTAAGGGTAAGGGTAAGGGTAAGGGTAAGGGTAAGGGTAAGGGTAAGGGTAAGGGTAAGGGTAAGGGTAAGGGTAAGGGTAAGGGTAAGGGTAAGGGTAAGGGTAAGGGTAAGGGTAAGGGAAAGGGTAAGGGTAAGGGTAAGGGTAAGCTTAAGGGTAAAAGCAAGGGTAAGGGTAAGGGTAAGGGTAAGGGTAAGCCTAAGGGTAAAAGCAAGGGTAAGGGTAAGGGTAAGGGTAAGGGTAAGGGTAAGCTTAAGGGTAAAAGCAAGGGTAAGGGTAAGGGTAAGGGTAAGGGTAAGGGTAAGGGTAAGGGTAAGCTTAAGGGTAAAAGCAAGGGTAAGGGTAAGGGTAAGGGTAAGGGTAAGGGTGAGGGTAAGGGTAAAGGTAAGGGTAAGCCTAAGGGTAAAAGCAAGGGTAAGGGTAAGGGTAAGGGTAAGGGTAAGGGTAAGGGTAAGGGTAAGGGTAAGGGTAAGGGTGAGGGTAAGCTTAAGGGTAAAAGCAAGGGTAAGGGTAAGGGTAAGGGTAAGGGTAAGGGTAAGGGTAAGGGTAAGGGTAAGGGTAAGGGTAAGGGTAAGGGTAAGGGTAAGGGTAAGGGTAAGCTTAAGGGTAAAAGCAAGGGTAAGGGTAAGGGTAAGGGTAAGGGTAAGCTTAAGGGTAAAAGCAAGGGTAAGGGTAAGGGTAAGGGTAAGGGTAAGGGTAAGGGTAAGGGTAAGCTTAAGGGTAAGGGTAAGGGTAAGGGTAAGGGTAAGCTTAAGGGTAAAAGCAAGGGTAAGGGTAAGGGTAAGGGTAAGGGTAAGGGTAAGCTTAAGGGTAAGGGTAAGGGTAAGGGTAAGGGTAAGCTTAAGGGTAAAAGCAAGGGTAAGGTTAAGGGTAAGGGTAAGGGTAAGGGTAAGGGTAAGGGTAAGGGTAAGCTTAAGGGTAAGGGTAAGGGTAAGGGTAAGGGTAAGCTTAAGGGTAAAAGCAAGGGTAAGGGTAAGGGTGAGGGTAAGGGTAAGGGTAAGGGTAAGGGTAAGGGTAAGGGTAAGGGTAAGGGTAAGGGTAAGGGTAAGGGTAAGGGTAAGCTTAAGGGTAAGGGTAAGGGTAAGCTTAAGGGTAAAAGCAAGGGTAAGGGTAAGGGTAAGGGTAAGGGTAAGGGTAAGCTTAAGGGTAAAAGCAAGGGTAAGGGTAAGGGTAAGGGTAAGGGTAAGGGTAAGGGTAAGGGTAAGGGTAAGGGTAAGGGTAAGGGTAAGGGTAAGGGTAAGCTTAAGGGTAAGGGTAAGGGTAAGGGTAAGCTTAAGGGTAAAAGCAAGGGTAAGGGAAAGGGTAAGGGTAAGGGTAAGGGTAAAGGTAAGGGTAAGCCTAAGGGTAAAAGCAAGGGTAAGGGTAAGGGTAAGGGTAAGGGTAAGGGTAAGGGTAAGGGTAAGGGTAAGGGTAAGGGTAAGGGTAAGCTTAAGGGTAAAAGCAAGGGTAAGGGTAAGGGTAAGGGTAAGGGTAAGGGTAAGGGTAAGGGTAAGGGTAAGCTTAAGGGTAAAAGCAAGGGTAAGGGTAAGGGTAAGGGTAAGGGTAAGGGTAAGGGTAAGGGTAAGGGTAAGCTTAAGGGTAAAAGCAAGGGTAAGGGTAAGGGTAAGGGTAAGGGTAAGGGTTAGGGTAAGGGTAAAGGTAAGGGTAAGCCTAAGGGTAAAAGCAAGGGTAAGGGTAAGGGTAAGGGTAAGGGTAAGGGTAAGGGTAAGGGTAAGGGTAAGGGTAAGAGTAAGGGTAAGGGTAAGGGTAAGCTTAAGGGTAAAAGCAAGGGTAAGGGTAAGGGTAAGGGTAAGGGTAAGCCTAAGGGTAAAAGCAAGGGTAAGGGTAAGGTTAAGGGTAAGGGTAAGGGTAAGCTTAAGGGTAAAAGCAAGGGTAAGGGTAAGGGTAAGGGTAAGGGTAAGGGTAAGCTTAAGGGTAAAAGCAAGGGTAAGGGTAAGGGTGAGGGTGAGGGTAAGGGTAAGGGTAAGGGTAAAGGTAAGGGTAAGCCTAAGAGTAAAAGCAAGGGTAAGGGTAAGGGTAAGGGTAAGGGTAAGGGTAAGGGTAAGGGTAAGGGTAAGGGTAAGGGTAAGGGTAAGGGTAAGGGTAAGGGTAAGGGTAAGGGTAAGGGTAAGGGTAAGGGTAAGCTTAAGGGTAAAAGCAAGGGTAAGGATAAGGGTAAGGGTAAGGGTAAGGGTAAGGGTAAGGGTAAGGGTAAGGGTAAGGGTAAGGGTAAGGGTAAGTGTAAGGGTAAGGGTAAGGGTAAGCTTAAGGGTAAAAGCAAGGGTAAGGGTAAGGGTAAGGGAAAGGGTAAGGGTAAGGGTAAGGGTAAGGGTAAGGGTAAGGGTAAGGGTAAGCTTAAGGGTAAAAGCAAGGGTAAGGGTTAGGGTAAGGGTAAGGGTAAGGGTAAGGGTAAGGGTAAGGGTAAGGGTAAGCTTAAGGGTAAAAGCAAGGGTAAGGGTAAGGGTAAGGGTAAGGGTAAGGGTAAGGGTAAGGGTAAGCTTAAGGGTAAAAGCAAGGGTAAGGGTAAGGGTAAGGGTAAGGGTTAGGGTAAGGGTAAGGGTAAGGGTAAGGGTAAGGGTAAGAGTAAGGGTAAGGGTAAGCTTAAGGGTAAGGGTAAGGGTAAGGGTAAGGGTAAGGGTAAGGGTAAGCGTAAGGGTAAAAGCAAGGGTAAGGGTAAGGGTAAGGGTAAGGGTAAGGGTAAGCTTAAGGGTAAAAGCAAGGGTAAGGGTAAGGGTAAGGGTAAGGGTAAGGGTAAGGGTAAGGGTAAGCTTAAGGGTAAGGGTAAGGGTAAGGGTAAGGGTAAGCTTAAGGGTAAAAGCAAGGGTAAGGGTAAGAGTAAGGGTAAGGGTAAGGGTAAGGGTAAGGGTAAGGGTAAGGGTAAGGGTGAGCTTAAGGGTAAAAGCAAGGGTAAGGGTAAGGGTAAGGGTAAGGGTAAGGGTAAGGGTAAGGGTAAGGGTAAGGGTAAGGGTAAGGGTAAGGGTAAGGGTAAGGGTAAGGGTAAGGGTAAGCTTAAGGGTAAAAGCAAGGGTAAGGGTAAGGGTAAGGGTAAGGGTAAGGGTAAGGGTAATGGTAAGGGTAAGGGTAAGGGTAAAGGTAAGGGTAAGCCTAAGGGTAAAAGCAAGGGTAAGGGTAAGGGTAAGGGTAAGGGTAAGAGTAAGGGTAAGGGTAAGGGTAAGGGTAAGCTTAAGGGTAAAAGCAAGGGTAAGGGTAAGGGTAAGGGTAAGGGTAAGCCTAAGGGTAAAAGCAAGGGTAAGGGTAAGGGTAAGGGTAAGGGTAAGGGTAAGCTTAAGGGTAAAAGCAAGGGTAAGGGTAAGGGTAAGGGTAAGGGTAAGGGTAAGGGTAAGCTTAAGGGTAAAAGCAAGGGTGAGGGTAAGGGTAAGGGTAAGGGTAAGGGTAAGGGTAAGGGTAAGGGTAAGGGTAAGGGTAAGGGTAAGGGTAAGCTTAAGGGTAAAAGCAAGGGTAAGGGTAAGGGTAAGGGTAAGGGTAAGGGTGAGGGTAAGGGTAAGGGTAAGGGTAAGGGTAAGGGTAAGCTTAAGGGTAAAAGCAAGGGTAAGGGTAAGGGTAAGGGTAAGGGTAAGGGTAAATTTAAGGGTAAGCCTAAGGGTAAAAGCAAGGGTAAGGGTAAGGGTAAGGGTAAGGATAAGGGTAAGGGTAAGGGTAAGGGTAAGGGTAAGGGTAAGGGTAAGGGTAAGGGTAAGGGTAAGGGTAAGGGTAAGGGTAAGGGTAAGGGTAAGGGTAAGGGTAAGGGTAAGGGTAAGGGTAAGGGTAAGGGTAAGCTTAAGGGTAAAAGCAAGGGTAAGGGTAAGGGTAAGGGTAAGGGTAAGCCTAAGGGTAAAAGCAAGGGTAAGGGTAAGGGTAAGGGTAAGGGTAAGCTTAAGGGTAAAAGCAAGGGTAAGGGTAAGGGTAAGGGTAAGGGTAAGGGTAAGGGTGAGGGTAAGCTTAAGGGTAAAAGCAAGGGTAAGTGTAAGGGTAAGGGTAAGGGTAAGGGTAAGGGTAAGGGTAAGGGTAAAAGTAAGGGTAAGCCTAAGGGTAAAAGCAAGGGTAAGGGTAAGGGTAAGGGTAAGGGTAAGGGTAAGGGTAAGGGTAAGGGTAAGGGTAAGGGTAAGCTAAGGGTAAAAGTAAGGGTAAGGGTAAGGGTAAGGGTAAGGGTAAGGGTAAGGGTAAGGGTAAGGGTAAGGGTAAGGGTAAGGGTAAGGGTAAGGGTAAGGGTAAGGGTAAGGGTAAGGGTAAGGGTAAGGGTAAGGGTAAGGGTAAGGGTAAGCTTAAGGGTAAAAGCAAGGGTAAGGGTAAGGGTAAGGGTAAGGGTAAGCTTAAGGGTAAAAGCAAGGGTAAGGGTAAGGGTAAGGGTAAGGGTAAGGGTAAGGGTAAGGGTAAGCTTAAGGGTAAGGGTAAGGGTAAAGGTAAGGGTAAGCTTAAGGGTAAAAGCAAGGGTAAGGGTAAGGGTAAGGGTAAGGGTAAGGGTAAGCTTAAGGGTAAGGGTAAGGGTAAGGGTAAGGGTAAGCTTAAGGGTAAAAGCAAGGGTAAGGTTAAGGGTAAGGGTAAGGGTAAGGGTAAGGGTAAGGGTAAGGGTAAGCTTAAGGGTAAGGGTAAGGGTAAGGGTAAGCTTAAGGGTAAAAGCAAGGGTAAGGGTAAGGGTAAGGGTAAGGGTAAGGGTAAGGGTAAGGGTAAGGGTAAGGGTAAGGGTAAGGGTAAGGGTAAGGGTAAGGGTAAGCTTAAGGGTAAGGGTAAGGGTAAGGGTAAGCTTAAGGGTAAAAGCAAGGGTAAGGGTAAGGGTAAGGGTAAGGGTAAGGGTAAGCTTAAGGGTAAAAGCAAGGGTAAGGGTAAGGGTAAGGGTAAGGGTAAGGGTAAGGGTGAGGGTAAGGGTAAGGGTAAGGGTAAGGGTAAGGGTAAGCTTAAGGGTAAGGGTAAGGGTAAGGGTAAGCTTAAGGGTAAAAGCAAGGGTAAGGGTAAGGGTAAGGGTAAGGGTAAGGGTAAAGGTAAGGGTAAGCCTAAGGGTAAAAGCAAGGGTAAGGGTAAGGGTAAGGGTAAGGGTAAGGGTAAGGGTAAGGGTAAGGGTAAGGGTAAGGGTAAGCTTAAGGGTAAAAGCAAGGGTAAGGGTAAGGGTAAGGGTAAGGGTAAGGGTAAGGGTAAGGGTAAGGGTAAGGGTAAGCTTAAGGGTAAAAGCAAGGGTAAGGGTAAGGGTAAGGGTAAGGGTAAGGGTAAGGGTAAGGGTAAGGGTAAGGGTAAGGGTAAGCTTAAGGGTAAAAGCAAGGTTAAGGGTAAGGGTAAGGGTAAGGGTAAGGGTTAGGGTAAGGGTAAAGGTAAGGGTAAGCCTAAGGGTAAAAGCAAGGGTAAGGGTAAGGGTAAGGGTAAGGGTAAGGGTAAGGGTAAGGATAAGGGTAAGGGTAAGGGTAAGAGTAAGGGTAAGGGTAAGGGTAAGCTTAAGGGTAAAAGCAAGGGTAAGGGTAAGGGTAAGGGTAAGGGTAAGCCTAAGGGTAAAAGCAAGGGTAAGGGTAAGGTTAAGGGTAAGGGTAAGGGTAAGCTTAAGGGTAAAAGCAAGGGTAAGGGTAAGGGTAAGGGTAAGGGTAAGGGTAAGCTTAAGGGTAAAAGCAAGGGTAAGGGTAAGGGTGAGGGTGAGGGTAAGGGTAAGGGTAAGGGTAAAGGTAAGGGTAAGCCTAAGAGTAAAAGCAAGGGTAAGGGTAAGGGTAAGGGTAAGGGTAAGGGTAAGGGTAAGGGTAAGGGTAAGGGTAAGGGTAAGGGTAAGGGTAAGGGTAAGCTTAAGGGTAAAAGCAAGGGTAAGGATAAGGGTAAGGGTAAGGGTAAGGGTAAGGGTAAGGGTAAGGGTAAGGGTAAGGGTAAGGGTAAGGGTAAGGGTAATGGTAAGCTTAAGGGTAAAAGCAAGGGTAAGGGTAAGGGTAAGGGTAAGGGTAAGGGTAAGGGTAAGGGTAAGGGTAAGGGTAAGGGTAAGGGTAAGCTTAAGGGTAAAAGCAAGGGTAAGGGTTAGGGTAAGGGTAAGGGTAAGGGTAAGGGTAAGGGTAAGCTCAAGGGTAAAAGCAAGGGTAAGGGTAAGGGTAAGGGTAAGGGTAAGGGTAAGGGTAAGGGTAAGGGTAAAGGTAAGGGTAAGCTTAAGGGTAAAAGCAAGGGTAAGGGTAAGGGTAAGGGTAAGGGTAAGGGTAAGGGTAAGGGTAAGGGTAAGGGTAAGGGTAAGGGTAAGGGTAAGGGTAAGGGTAAGGGTAAGGGTAAGGGTAAGGGTAAGGGTAAGCTTAAGGGTATAAGCAAGGGAAAGGGTAAGGGTAAGGGTGAGGGTAAGGGTGAGGGTAAGGGTAAGCCTAAGGGTAAAAGCAAGGGTAAGGGTAAGGGTAAGGGTAAGGGTAAGGGTAAGCTTAAGGGTAAAAGCAAGGGTAAGGGTAAGGGTAAGGGTAAGGGTAAGGGTAAGGGTAAGGGTAAGCTTAAGGGTAAAAGCAAGGGTAAGGGTAAGGGTAAGGGTAAGGATAAGGGTAAGGGTAAGGGTAAGGGTAAGGGTAAGGGTAAGGGTAAGGGTAAGGGTAAGGGTAAGGGTAAGGGTAAGGGTAAGGGTAAGGGCAAGGGTAAGGGTAAGGGTAAGCTTAAGGGTAAAAGCAAGGGTAAGGGTAAGGGTAAGGGTAAGGGTAAGCCTAAGGGTAAAAGCAAGGGTAAGGGTAAGGGTAAGGGTAAGGGTAAGGGTAAGCTTAAGGGTAAAAGCAAGGGTAAGGGTAAGGGTAAGGGTAAGGGTAAGGGTAAGGGTAAGGGTAAGGGTAAGCTTAAGGGTAAAAGCAAGGGTAAGGGTAAGGGTAAGGGTAAGGATAAGGGTAAGGGTAAGGGTAAGGGTAAGGCTGAGGGTAAGGTTAAGGGTAAGGGTTAGAGTAAGGGTAAGGGTAAGGGTAAGGGTAAGCTTAAGGGTAAAAGCAAGGGTAAGGGTAAGGGTAAGGGTAAGGGTAAGGGTAAGGGTAAGGGTAAGGGTAAGGGTAAGCTTAAGGGTAAGGGTAAGGGTAAGGGTAAGGGTAAGGGTAATGGTAAGGGTAAAGGTAAGGGTAAGCCTAAGGGTAAAAGCAAGGGTAAGGGTAAGGGTAAGGGTAAGGGTAAGGGTAAGGTTAAGGGTAAGGGTTAGGGTAAGGGTAAGGGTAAGGGTAAGGGTAAGCTTAAGGGTAAAAGCAAGGGTAAGGGTAAGGGTAAGGGTAAGGGTAAGGGTAAGGGTAAGGGTAAGCTTAAGGGTAAGGGTAAGGGTAAGGGTAAGGGTAAGGGTAAGCTTAAGGGTAAAAGCAAGGGTAAGGGTAAGGGTAAGGGTAAGGGTAAGGGTAAGCTTAAGGGTAAAAGCAAGGGTAAGGGTCAGGGTAAGGGTAAGTGTAAGGGTAAGGGTAAGGGTAAGGGTAAGGGTGAGCTTAAGGGTAAAAGTAAGGGTAAGGGTAAGGTTAAGGGTAAGGGTAAGGGTAAGGGTAAGGGTAAGGGTTAGCTTAAGGGTAAAAGCCAGGGTAAGGGTAAGGGTAAGGGTAAGGGTAAGGGTAAGGGTAAGGGTAAGGGTAAGGGTAAAGGTAAGGGTAAGCCTAAGGGTAAAAGCAAGGGTAAGGGTAAGGGTAAGGGTAAGGGTAAGAGTAAGGGTAAGGGTAAGGGTAAGGTTAAGCTTAAGGGTAAAAGCAAGGGTAAGGGTAAGGGTAAGGGTAAGGGTAAGCCTAAGGGTAAAAGCAAGGGTAAGGGAAAGGGTAAGGGTAAGGGTAAGGGTAAGCTTAAGGGTAAAACCAAGGGTAAGGGTAAGGGTAAGGGTAAGGGTAAGGGTAAGGGTAAGGGTAAGGGTAAGGGTAAGGGTAAGGGTAAGGGTAAGGGTAAGGGTAAGGGTAAGCTTAAGGGTATAAGCAAGGGTAAGGGTAAGGGTAAGGGTGAGGGTAAGGGTAAGGGTAAGGGTAAGGGTAAGCTTAAGGGTAAAAGCAAGGGTAAGGGTAAGGGTAAGGGTAAGGGTAAGGGTAAGGGTAAGGGTAAGCTTAAGGGTAAAAGCAAGGGTAAGGGTAAGGGTAAGGGTAAGGGTAAGGGTAAGGGTAAGGGTAAGGGTAAGGGTAAGGGTAAGGGTAAGGGTAAGGGTAAGGGTAAGGGTAAGGGTAAGGGTAAGGGTAAGGGTAAGGGTAAGGGTAAGGGTAAGGGTAAGGGTAAGGGTAAAGGTAAGGTTAAGCCTAAGGGTAAAAGCAAGGGTAAGGGTAAGGGTAAGGGTAAGGGTAAGGGTAAGGGTAAGGGTAAGGGTAAGGGAAAGGGTAAAGGGTAAGGGTAAGGGTAAGGGTAAGGGTAAGGGTAAGGGTAAGGGTAAGGGTAAGGGTAAGGGTAAGCCTAAGGGTAAAAGCAAGGGTAAGGGTAAGGATAAGGGTAAGGGTAAGCTTAAGGGTAAAAGCAAGGGTAAGGGTAAGGGTAAGGGTAAGGGTAAGGGTAAGGGTAAGCTTAAGGGTAAAAGCAAGGGTAAGGGTAAGGGTAAGGGTAAGGGTAAGGGTAAGGGTAAGGGTAAGGGTAAGGGTAAGGGTAAGGGTAAGGGTAAGGGTAAGGGTAAAGGTAAGGGTAAGCCTAAGGGTCAAAGCAAGGGTAAGGGTAAGGGTAAGGGTAAGGGTAAGGGTAAGGGTAAGGGTAAGGGTAAGGGTAAGGGTAAGGGTAAGCTTAAGGGTAAAAGCAAGGGTAAGGGTAAGGGTAAGGGTAAGGGTAAGGGTAAGGGTAAGGGTAAGGGTAAGGTAAGGGTAAGGGTAAGGGTAAGGGTAAGGGTAAGGGTAAGGGTAAGGGTAAGCTTAAGGGTAAGGGTAAGGGTAAGGGTAAGGGTAAGCCTAAGGGTAAAAGCAAGGGTAAGTGTAAGGGTAAGGGTAAGGGTAAGGGTAAGCTTAAGGGTAAAAGCAAGGGTAAGGGTAAGGGTAAGGGTAAGGGTAAGGGTAAGGGTAAGGGTAAGCTTAAGGGTAAAAGCAAGGGTAAGGGTAAGGGTAAGGGTAAGGGTAAGGGTAAGGGTAAGGCTAAAGGTAAGGGTAAGCCTAAGGGTAAAAGCAAGGGTAAGGGTAAGGGTAAGGGTAAGGGTAAGGGTAAGGGTAAGGGTAAGGGTCAGGGTAAGGGTAAGGGTAAGGGTAAGTTTAAGGGTGAGGGTAAGGGTAAAGGTAAGGGTAAGGGTAAGCTTAAGGGTAAAAGCAAGGGTAAGGGTAAGGGTAAGGGTAAGGGTAAGAGTAAGGGTAAGGGTAAGGGTAAGCTTAAGGGTAAAAGCAAGGGTAAGGGTAAGGGTAAGGGTAAGGGTAAGGGTAAGGGTAAGGGTAAGGGTAAGGGTAAGGGTAAGGGTAAGGGTAAGGGTAAGGGTAAGGGTAAGGGTAAGGGTAAGGGTAAGGGTAAGGGTAAGGGTAAGGGTAAGCTTAAGGGTAAAAGCAAGGGTAAGGGTAAGGGTAAGGGTAAGGGTAAGGGTAAGGGTAAGGGTAAGGGTAAGGGTAAGGGTAAGGGTAAGCTTAAGGGTAAAAGCAAGGGTAAGGGTAAGGGTAAGGGTAAGGGTAAGGGTAAGGGTAAGGGTAAGGGTAAGGGTAAGGGTAAAGGTAAGGGTAAGCCTAAGAGTAAAAGCAAGGGTAAGGGTAAGGGTAAGGGTAAGGGTAAGGGTAAGGGTAAGGGTAAGGGTAAGGGTAAGGGTAAGGGTAAGCTTAAGGGTGAAAGCAAGGGTAAGGATAAGGGTAAGGGTAAGGGTAAGGGTAAGGGTGAGGGTAAGGGTAAGGGTAAGGGTAAGGGTAAGCTTAAGGGTAAAAGCAAGGGTAAGGGTAAGGGTAAGGGTAAGGGTAAGGGTAAGGGTAAGGGTAAGGGTAAGCTTAAGGGTAAAAGCAAGGGTAAGGGTTAGGGTAAGGGTAAGGGTAAGGGTAAGGGTAAGGGTAAGCTTAAGGGTAAAAGCAAGGGTAAGGGTAAGGGTAAGGGTAAGGGTAAGGGTAAGGGTAAGGGTAAAGGTAAGGGTAAGCCTAAGGGTAAAAGCAAGGGTAAGGGTAAGGGTAAGGGTAAGGGTAAGGGTAAGGGTAAGGGTAAGGGTAAGGGTAAGGGTAAGGGTAAGGGTAAGGGTAAGCTTAAGGGTAAAAGCAAGGGTAAGGGTAAGGGTAAGGGTAAGGGTAAGGGTCAAAGCAAGGGTAAGGGTAAGGGTAAGAGTAAGGGTAAGGGTAAGGGTAAGGGTAAGGGTAAGGGTAAGGGTAAGCTTAAGGGTAAAAGCAAGGGTAAGGGTAAGGGTAAGGGTAAGGGTAAGGGTAAGGGTAAGGGTAAGGGTAAGGGTAAGGGTAAGAGTAAGGGTAAGGGTAAGGGTAAGGGTAAGGGTAAGGGTAAGCTTAAGGGTAAAAGCAAGGGTAAGGGTAAGGGTAAGGGTAAGGGTAAGGGTAAGGGTAAGGGTAAGGGTAAGGGTAAGGGTAAAGGTAAGGGTAAGCTTAAGGGTAAGGGTAAGGGTAAGGGTAAGGGTAAGCCTAAGGGTAAAAGCAAGGATAAGTGTAAGGGTAAGGGTAAGGGTAAGGGTAAGCTTAAGGGTAAAAGCAAGGGTAAGGGTAAGCTTACCCTTACCCTTACCCTTACCCTTACCCTTACCCTTACCCTTACCCTTACCCTTGCTTTTACCCTTAGGCTTAACCTTAGCTTTACCCTTACCCTTACCCTTACCCTTACCCTTACCCTTACCCTTACCCTTACCCTTACCCTTACCCTTACCCTTACCCTTACCCTTACCCTTACCCTTACCCTTACCCTTACCCTTACCCTTACCCTTACCCTTACCCTTGCTTTTACCCTTAAGCTTACCCTTACCCTTACCCTTACCCTTACCCTTACCCTTACCCTTACCCTTGCTTTTACCCTTAAGCTCACCCTTACCCTTACCCTTACCCTTACCCTCACCCTTACCCTTACCCTTACCCTTGCTTATACCCTTAAGCTTACCCTTACCCTTACCCTTACCCTTACCCTTACCCTTACCCTTACCCTTACCCTTACCCTTACCCTTACCCTTACCCTTACCCTTACCCTTACCCTTACTCTTACCCTTGCTTTTACCCTTAGGCTTACCCTTACCTTTACCCTTACCCTTACCCTTACCTTTACCCTTACCCTTACCCTTACCCTTGCTTTTACCCTTAAGCTTACCCTTACCCTTACCCTTACCCTTACCCTTACCCTTACCCTTACCCTTACCCTTGCTTTTACCCTTAAGCTTACCCTTACCCTTACCCTTACCCTTACCCTTACCCTTACCCTTACCCTTACCCTTACCCTTACCCTTGCTTTTACCCTTAAGCTTACCCTTACCCTTACCCTTACCCTTACCCTCACCCTTACCCTTACCCTTACCCTTACCCTTATCCTTACCCTTGCTTTTACCCTTAAGCTTACCCTTACCCTTACCCTTACCCTTACCCTTACCCTTACCCTTACCCTTACCCTTACCCTTACCCTTGCTTTTACTCTTAGGCTTACCCTTACCTTTACCCTTACCCTTACCCTTACCCTTACCCTTACCCTTACCCTTACCCTTACCCTTACCCTTACCCTTACCTTTACCCTCACCCTTGCTTTTACCCTTAAGCTTACCCTTACCCTTACCCTTACCCTTACCCTTACCCTTGCTTTTACCCTTAAGCTTACCCTTACCCTTACCCTTACCCTTAAGCTTACCCTTACCCTTACCCTTACCCTTACCCTTACCCTTACCCTTACCCTTACCCTTGCTTTTACCCTTAAGCTTACCCTTACCCTTACCCTTACCCTTACCCTTACCCTTACCCTAACCCTTACCCTTAACCTTACCCTTACCCTTACCCTTACCCTTACCCTTACCCTTACCCTTGCTTTTACCCTTAGGCTTACCCTTACCTTTACCCTTACCATTACCCTTACCCTTACCCTTACCCTTACCCTTACCCTTACCCTTGCTTTTACCCTTAAGCTTACCCTTACCCTTACCTTTACCCTTACCCTTACCCTTACCCTTACCCTTACCCTTACCCTTGCTTTTACCCTTAAGCTTACCCTTACCCTTACCCTTACCCTTACCCTTACCCTTACCCTTACCCTTACCCTTACCCTTACCCTTACCCTTACCCTTACCCTTACCCTTACCCTTACCCTTGCTTTTACCCTTAAGCTTACCCTTACCCTTACCCTTACTCTTACCCTTACCCTTACCCTTACCCTTACCCTTGCTTTTACCCTTAAGCTTACCCTTACCCTTACCTTTACCCTTACCCTTACCCTTAAACTTACCCTTACCCTTACCCTTACCCTTACCCTTACCCTTACCCTTACCCTTACCCTTGCTTTTACCCTTAGGCTTACCCTTACCTTTAGCCTTACCCTTACCCTTACCCTTACCCTTACCCTTACCCTTACCCTTGCTTTTACCCTTAAGCTTACCCTTACCCTTACCCTTACCCTTACCCTTACCCTTACCCTTACCCTTACCCTTACCCTTGCTTTTACCCTTAAGCTTACCCTTACCCTTACCCTTACCCTTACACTTACCCTTGCTTTTACCCTTAGGCTTACCCTTACCCTTACCCTTAAGCTTACCCTTACCCTTACCCTTACCCTTACCCTTACCCTTACCCTTACCCTTACCCTTACCCTTACCCTTGCTTTTACCCTTAAGCTTACCCTTACCCTTACCCTTACCCTTACCCTTACCCTTACCCTTACCCTTACCCTTACCCTTACCCTTACCCTTACCCTTGCTTTGACCCTTAGGCTTACCCTTACCTTTACCCTTACCCTTACCCTTACCCTTACCCTTACCCTTACCCTTACCCTTACCCTTACCCTTACCCTTACCCTTACCCTTACCCTTACCCTTACCCTTGCTTTTACCCTTAAGCTTACCCTTACCCTTACCCTTACCCTTACCCTTACCCTTACCCTTACCCTTGCTTTTACCCTTAAGCTTACCCTTACCCTTACCCTTACCCTTACCCTTGCTTTTACCCTTAGGCTTACCCTTACCCTTACCCTTACCCTTACCCTTACCCTTACCCTTGCTTTTACCCTTAAGCTTACCCTTACCCTTACCCTTACCCTTACCCTTACCCTTACCCTTACCCTTACCCTTACCCTTACCCTTACCCTTACCCTTACCCTTACCCTTACCCTTGCTTTTACCCTTAGGCTTAACCTTACCTTTACCCCTACCCTTACCCTTACCCTTACCCTTACCCTTACCCTTACCCTTACCCTTACCCTTACCCTTACCCTTACCCTTACCCTTACCCTTACCCTTACCCTTACCCTTACCCTTGCTTTTACCCTTAAGCTTACCCTTACCCTTACCCTTACCCTTACCCTTACCCTTACCCTTACCCTTGCTTTTACCCTTAAGCTTACCCTTACCCTTACCCTTACCCTTACCCTCACCCTTACCCTTACCCTTACCCTTGCTTATACCCTTAAGCTTACCCTTACCCTTACCCTTACCCTTACCCTTACCCTTACCCTTACCCTTACCCTTACCCTTACCCTTACCCTTACCCTTACCCTTACCCTTACCCTTGCTTTTACCCTTAAGCTTACCCTTACCCTTACCCTTTCCCTTACCCTTGCTTTTACCCTTAGGCTTACCCTTACCCTTACCCTTACCCTTACCCTTGCTTTTACCCTTAAGCTTAACCTTACCCTTACCCTTACCCTTACTCTTACCCTTACCCTTACCCTTACCCTTACCCTTGCTTTTACCCTTAGGCTTACCCTTACCTTTACCCTTACCCTTACCCTTACCCTTACCCTTACCCTTACCCTTACCCTTACCCTTACCCTTGCTTTTACCCTTAAGCTAACCCTTACCCTTACCCTTACCCTTACCCTTACCCTTAACCTTACCCTTACCCTTGCTTTTACCCTTAAGCTCACCCTTACCCTTACTCTTACCCTTACCCTTACACTTACCCTTACCCTGACCCTTACCCTTGCTTTTACCCTTAAGCTTACCCTTACCCTTACCCTTACCCCTACCCTTACCCTTGCTTTTACCCTTAAGCTTACCCTTACCCTTACCCTTACCCTTACCCTTACCCTTAAGCTTACCCTTACCCTTACCCTTACCCTTACCCTTACCCTTACCCTTGCTTTTACCCTTAAGCTTACCCTTACCCTTACCCTTACCCTTACCCTAACCCTTACCCTTAACCTTACCCTTACCCTTACCCTTACCCTTACCCTTACCCTTGCTTTTACCCTTAGGCTTACCCTTACCTTTACCCTTACCATTACCCTTACCCTTACCCTTACCCTTACCCTTACCCTTACCCTTACCCTTAAGCTTACCCTTACCCTTACCCTTACCCTTACCCTTACCCTTACCCTTACCCTTGCTTTTACCCTTAAGCTTACCCTTACCCTTACCCTTACCCTTACTCTAACCCTTACCCTTAACCTTACCCTTACCCTTACCCTTACCCTTACCCTTACCCTTATCCTTACCCTTACCCTTACCCTTACCCTTGCTTTTACCCTTGAGCATACCCTTACCCTTACCCTTACCCTTACCCTTACCCTTACCCTTACCCTTACCCTTGCTTTTACCCTTAAGCTTACCCTTACCCTTACCCTTACCCTTACCCTTACCCTTGCTTTTACCCTTAGGCTTACCCTTACCCTTACCCTTACCCTTACCCTTGCTTTTACCCTTAAGCTTACCCTTACCCTTACCCTTACCCTTACCCTTACCCTTACCCTTACCCTTACCCTTACCCTTACCCTTACCCTTACCCTTAAGCTTACCCTTACCCTTACCCTTACCCTTACCCTTACCCTTACCCTTACCCTTGCTTTTACCCTTAAGCTTACCCTTACCCTTACCCTTACCCTTACTCTAACCCTTACCCTTAACCTTACCCTTACCCTTACCCTTACCCTTACCCTTATCCTTACCCTTACCCTTACCCTTACCCTTGCTTTTACCCTTGAGCTTACCCTTACCCTTACCCTTACCCTTACCCTTACCCTTACCCTTACCCTTGCTTTTACCCTTAAGCTTACCCTTACCCTTACCCTTACCCTTACCCTTACCCTTGCTTTTACCCTTAGGCTTACCCTTACCCTTACCCTTACCCTTACCCTTGCTTTTACCCTTAAGCCTACCCTTACCCTTACCCTTACCCTTACCCTTACCCTTACCCTTACCCTTACCCTTGCTTTTACCCTTAAGCTTACCCTTACCCTTACCCTCACCCTTACCCTCACCCTTACCCTTACCCTTACCCTTGCTTATACCCTTAAGCTTACCCTTACCCTTACCCTTACCCTTACCCTTACCCTTACCCTTACCCTTACCCTTACCCTTACCCTTACCCTTACACTTACCCTTACCCTTACCCTTACCCTTGCTTTTACCCTTAAGCTTACCCTTACCTTTACCCTTACCCTTACCCTTACCCTTACCCTTACCCTTACCCTTACCCTTACCCTTGCTTTTACCCTTAAGCTTACCCTTACCCTTACCCTTACCCTTACCCTTACCCTAACCCTTACCCTTGCTTTTACCCTTAAGCTTACCCTTACCCTTACCCTTACCCTTACCCTTACCCTTACCCTTACCCTTACCCTTACCCTTACCCTTGCTTTTACCCTTAAGCTTACCCTTACCCTTACCCTTACCCTTACCCTTACCCTTACCCTTACCCTTACCCTTACCCTTACCCTTACCCTTATCCTTACCCTTGCTTTTACCCTTAAGCTTACCCTTACCCTTACCCTTACCCTTACCCTTACCCTTACCCTTACCCTTACCCTTACCCTTACCCTTACCCTTACCCTTACCCTTGCTTTTACTCTTAGGCTTACCCTTACCTTTACCCTTACCCTTACCCTTACCCTCACCCTCACCCTTACCCTTACCCTTGCTTTTACCCTTAAGCTTACCCATACCCTTACCCTTACCCTTACCCTTACCCTTGCTTTTACCCTTAAGCTTACCCTTACCCTTACCCTTAACCTTACCCTTACCCTTGCTTTTACCCTTAGGCTTACCCTTACCCTTACCCTTACCCTTACCCTTGCTTTTACCCTTAAGCTTACCCTTACCCTTACCCTTACTCTTACCCTTACCCTTACCCTTACCCTTACCCTTACCCTTACCCTTACCCTTACCCTTACCCTTACCCTTGCTTTTACCCTTAGGCTTACCCTTACCTTACCCTTACCCTAACCCTTACCCTTACCCTTACCCTTACCCTTACCCTTGCTTTTACCCTTAAGCTTACCCTTACCCTTACCCTTACCCTTACCCTTACCCTTACCCTTACCCTTACCCTTACCCTTGCTTTTACCCTTAAGCTTACCCTTACCCTTACCCTTACCCTTACCCTTACCCTTACCCTTACCCTTGCTTTTACCCTTAAGCTTACCCTTACCCTTACCCTTACCCTTACCCTTACCCTTACCCTTACCCTTACCCTTACCCTTGCTTTTACCCTTAGGCTTACCCTTACCTTACCCTTACCCTTACCCTTACCCTTACCCTTACCCTTACCCTTACCCTTGCTTTTACCCTTAAGCTTACCCTTACCCTTACCCTTACCCTTAAGCTTACCCTTACCCTTACCCTTACCCTTACCCTTACCCTTACCCTTACCCTTACCCTTACCCTTACCCTTACCCTTGCTTTTACCCTTAAGCTTACCCTTACCCTTACCCTTACCCTTACCCTTACCCTTGCTTTTACCCTTAAGCTTACCCTTACCCTTACCCTTACCATTAAGCTTACCCTTACCCTTACCCTTACCCTTACCCTTACCCTTACCCTTACCCTTACCCTTACCCTTACCCTTACCCTTACCCTTACCCTTACCCTTACCCTTACCCTTACCCTTGCTTTTACCCTTAAGCTTACCCTTACCCTTACCCTTACCCTTACCCTTAAGCTTACCCTTACCCTTACCCTTACCCTTACCCTTACCCTTACCCTTAACCTTACCCTTGCTTTTACCCTTAAGCTTACCCTTACCCTTACCCTTACCCTTACCCTTAAGCTTACCCTTACCCTTACCCTTACCCTTACCCTTACCCTTGCTTTTACCCTTAAGCTTACCCTTACCCTTACCCTTACCCTTACCCTTAAGCTTACCCTTACCCTTACCCTTACCCTTACCCTTACCCTTACCCTTACCCTTGCTTTTACCCTTAAGCTTACCCTTACCCTTACCCTTACCCTTACCCTTGCTTTACCCTTAAGCTTACCCTTACCCTTACCCTTACCCTTACCCTTAAGCTTACCCTTACCCTTACCCTTACCCTTACCCTTACCCTTACCCTTACCCTTACCCTTACCCTTACCCTTACCCTTACCCTTACCCTTGCTTTTACCCTTAAGCTTACCCTTACCCTTACCCTTACCCTTACCCTTACCCTTACCCTTACCCTTACCCTTACCCTTACCCTTACCCTTACCCTT
>CAUEHS010000644.1:0-40320 GCA_958510865.1 Myrrha octodecimguttata | reverse complement strand
CTTTTTATTTTTGGAACGTTATTCTGGATTGTGAAGAGGAATGATTGGTGAAAATTTCAGTCGAATCAGAGCATTGGTTCGAAAGATACTATACCTGTCATTTGACGAAGAAAACCCTGTATCTCAGTTGTTTCGAAAGTTAGACTTTTTATTTTTGGAACTTTATTCTGGATTGTGAAGAGGAATGATTGGTGAAAATTTCAGTCGAATCAGAGCATTGGTTCGAAAGATACTATACCTGTCATTTGACGAAGAACACCCTGTATCTCAGTTGTTTCGAGAGTTAGACTTTTTATTTTTGGAACGTTATTCAAGATTGTGAAGAGGAATGATTGGTGAAAATTTCAGTCGAATCAGAGCATTGGTTCGAAAGATACTATACCTGTCATTTGACGAAGAACACCCTGTATCTCAGTTGTTTCGAAAGTTAGACTTTTTATTTTTGAATCGTTATTCTGGATTGTGAAGAGGAATGATTGGTGAAAATTTCAGTCGAATCAGAGCATTGGTTCGAAAGATACTATACTTGTCATTTGACGAAGAACACCCTGTATCTCAGTTGTTTCGAAAGTTAGACTTTTTATTTTTGGAACGTTATTCTATATTGTGAAGAGGAATGATTGGTGAAAATTTCAGTTGAATCAGAGCATTGGTTCGAAAGATACTATACCTGTCATTTGACGAAGAACACCCTGTATCTCAGTTGTTTCGAAAGTTAGACTTTTTATTTTTGGAACGTTATTCTGGATTGTGAAGAGGAATGATTGGTGAAAATTTCAGTCGAATCAGAGCATTGGTTCGAAAGATACTATACCTGTCATTTGACGAAGAACACCCTGTATCTCAGTTGTTTCGAAAGTTAGACTTTTTATTTTTGAATCGTTATTCTGGATTGTGAAGAGGAATGATTGGTGAAAATTTCAGTCGAATCAGAGCATTGGTTCGAAAGATACTATACTTGTCATTTGACGAAGAACACCCTGTATCTCAGTTGTTTCGAAAGTAAGACTTTTTATTTTTGGAACGTTATTCTGGATTGTGAAGAGGAATGATTGGTGAAAATTTCAGTCGAATCAGAGCATTGGTTCGAAAGATACTATACCTGTCATTTGACGAAGAACACCCTGTATCTCAGTTGTTTCGAAAGTTAGACTTTTTATTTTTGGAACGTTATTCTGGATTGTGAAGAGGAATGATTGGTGAAAATTTCAGTCGAATCAGAGCATTGGTTCGAAAGATACTATACCTGTCATTTGACGAAGAACACCCTGTATCTCAGTTGTTTCGAAAGTTAGACTTTTTATTTTTGAATCGTTATTCTGGATTGTGAAGAGGAATGATTGGTGAAAATTTCAGTCGAATCAGAGCATTGGTTCGAAAGATACTATACTTGTCATTTGACGAAGAACACCCTGTATCTCAGTTGTTTCGAAAGTTAGACTTTTTATTTTTGGAACGTTATTCTGGATTGTGAAGAGGAATGATTGGTGAAAACTTCAGTCGAATCAGAGCATTGGTTCGAAAGATACTATACTTGTCATTTGACGAAGAACACCCTGTATCTCAGTTGTTTCGAAAGTTAGACTTTTTATTTTTGGAACGTTATTCTGGATTGTGAAGAGGAATGATTGGTGAAAATTTCAGTCGAATCAGAGCATTGGTTCGAAAGATACTATACCTGTCATTTGACGAAGAACACCCTGTATCTCAGTTGTTTCGAAAGTTAGACTTTTTATTTTTGGAACTTTATTCTGGATTTTGAAGAGGAATGATTGGTGAAAATTTCAGTCGAATCAGAGCATTGGTTCGAAAGATACTATACCTGTCATTTGACGAAGAACACCCTGTATCTCAGTTGTTTCGAAAGTTAGACTTTTTATTTTTGGAACGTTATTCTGGATTGTGAAGAGTAATGATTGGTGAAAATTTCAGTCGAATCAGAGCATTGGTTCGAAAGATACTATACCTGTCATTTGACGAAGAACACCCTGTATCTCAGTTGTTTCGAAAGTTAGACTTTTTATTTTTGGAACGTTATTCTGGATTGTGAAGAGGAATGATTGGTGAAAATTTCAGTCGAATCAGAGCATTGGTTCGAAAGATACTATACCTGTCATTTGACGAAGAACACCCTGTATCTCAGTTGTTTCGAAAGTTAGACTTTTTATTTTTGGAACGTTATTCTGGATTGTGAAGAGGAATGATTGGTGAAAATTTCAGTCGAATCAGAGCATTGGTTCGAAAGATACTATACCTGTCATTTGACGAAGAACACCCTGTATCTCAGTTGTTTCGAAAGTTAGACTTTTTATTTTTGAATCGTTATTCTGGATTGTGAAGAGGAATGATTGGTGAAAATTTCAGTCGAATCAGAGCATTGGTTCGAAAGATACTATACTTGTCATTTGACGAAGAACACCCTGTATCTCAGTTGTTTCGAAAGTTAGACTTTTTATTTTTGGAATGTTATTCTGGATTGTGAAGAGGAATGATTGGTGAAAATTTCAGTCGAATCAGAGCATTGGTTCGAAAGATACTATACCTGTCATTTGACGAAGAACACCCTGTATCTCAGTTGTTTCGAAAGTTAGACTTTTTATTTTTGAAACGTTATTCTGGATTGTGAAGAGGAATGATTGGTGAAAATTTCAGTCGAATCAGAGCATTGGTTCGAAAGATACTATACCTGTCATTTGACGAAGAACACCCTGTATCTCAGTTGTTTCGAAAGTTAGACTTTTTATTTTTGAATCGTTATTCTGGATTGTGAAGAGGAATGATTGGTGAAAATTTCAGTCGGATCAGAGCATTGGTTCGAAAGATACTATACTTGTCATTTGACGAAGAACACCCTGTATCTCAGTTGTTTCGAAAGTTAGACTTTTTATTTTTGGAACGTTATTCTGGATTGTGAAGAGGAATGATTGGTGAAAACTTCAGTCGAATCAGAGCATTGGTTCGAAAGATACTATACCTGTCATTTGACGAAGCACACCCTGTATCTCAGTTGTTTCGAAAGTTAGACTTTTTATTTTTGAAACGTTATTCTGGATTGTGAAGAGGAATGATTGGTGAAAATTTCAGTCGAATCAGAGCATTGGTTCGAAAGATACTATACCTGTCATTTGACGAAGAACACCCTGTATCTCAGTTGTTTCGAAAGTTAGACTTTTTATTTTTGGAACGTTATTCTGGATTTTGAAGAGGAATGATTGGTGAAAATTTCAGTCGAATCAGAGCATTGGTTCGAAAGATACTATACCTGTCATTTGACGAAGAACACCCTGTATCTCAGTTGTTTCGAAAGTTAGACTTTTTATTTTTGAATCGTTATTCTGGATTGTGAAGAGGAATGATTGGTGAAAATTTCAGTCGAATCAGAGCATTGGTTCGAAAGGTACTATACTTGTCATTTGACGAAGAACACCCTGTATCTCAGTTGTTTCGAAAGTTAGACTTTTTATTTTTGAAACGTTATTCTGGATTGTGAAGAGGAATGATTGGTGAAAATTTCAGTCGAATCAGAGCATTGGTTCGAAAGATACTATACCTGTCATTTGACGAAGAACACCCTGTATCTCAGTTGTTTCGAAAGTTAGACTTTTTATTTTTGAATCGTTATTCTGGATTGTGAAGAGGAATGATTGGTGAAAATTTCAGTCGAATCAGAGCATTGGTTCGAAAGATACTATACTTGTCATTTGACGAAGAACACCCTGTATCTCAGTTGTTTCGAAAGTTAGACTTTTTATTTTTGGAACGTTATTCTGGATTGTGAAGAGGAATGATTGGTGAAAACTCCAGTCGAATCAGAGCATTGGTTCGAAAGATACTATACCTGTCATTTGACGAAGAACACCCTGTATCTCAGTTGTTTCGAAAGTTAGACTTTTTATTTTTGAAACGTTATTCTGGATTGTGAAGAGGAATGATTGGTGAAAATTTCAGTCGAATCAGAGCATTGGTTCGAAAGATACTATACCTGTCATTCGACGAAGAACACCCTGTATCTCAGTTGTTTCGAAAGTTAGACTTTTTATTTTTGGAACGTTATTCTGGATTTTGAAGAGGAATGATTGGTGAAAATTTCAGTCGAATCAGAGCATTGGTTAGAAAGATACTATACCTGTCATTTGACGAAGAACACCCTGTATCTCAGTTGTTTCGAAAGTTAGACTTTTTATTTTTGAATCATTATTCTGGATTGTGAAGAGGAATGATTGGTGAAAATTTCAGTCGAATCAGAGCATTGGTTCGAAAGATACTATACTTGTCATTTGACGAAGAACACCCTGTATCTCAGTTGTTTCGAAAGTTAGACTTTTTATTTTTGGAACGTTATTCTGGATTGTAAAGAGGAATGATTGGTGAAAATTTCAGTCGAATGAGATCATTGGTTCGAAAGATACTATACCTGTCATTTGACGAAGAACACCCTGTATCTCAGTTGTTTCGAAAGTTAGACTTTTTATTTTTGAATCGTTATTCTGGATTGTGAAGAGGAATGATTGGTGAAAATTTCAGTCGAATCAGAGCATTGGTTCGAAAGATACTATACTTGTCATTTGACGAAGAACACCCTGTATCTCAGTTGTTTCGAAAGTTAGACTTTTTATTTTTGGAACGTTATTCTGGATTGTGAAGAGGAATGATTGGTGAAAATTTCAGTCGAATCAGAGCATTGGTTCGAAAGATACTATACCTGTCATTTGACGAAGAACACCCTGTATCTCAGTTGTTTCGAAAGTTAGACTTTTTATTTTTGAAACGTTATTCTGGATTGTGAAAAGGAATGATTGGTGAAAATTTCAGTCGAATCAGAGCATTGGTTCGAAAGATACTATACCTGTCATTTGACGAAGAACACCCTGTATCTCAGTTGTTTCGGAAGTTAGACTTTTTATTTTTGAAACGTTATTCTGGATTGTGAAGAGGAATGATTGGTGAAAATTTCAGTCGAATCAGAGCATTGGTTTGAAAGATACTATACCTGTCATTTGACGAAGAACACCCTGTATCTCAGTTGTTTCGAAAGTAAGACTTTTTATTTTTGGAACGTTATTCTGGATTTTGAAGAGGACTGATTGGTGAAATTTTCAGTCGAATCAGAGCATTGGTTCGAAAGATACTATACCTATCATTTGACGAAGAACACCCTGTATCTCAGTTGTTTCGAAAGTTAGACTTTTTATTTTTGGAACGTTATTCTGGATTGTAAAGAGGAATGATTGGTGAAAATTTCAGTCGAATCAGAGCATTGGTTCGAAAGATACTATACCTGTCATTTGACGAAGAACACCCTGTATCTCAGTTGTTTCGATAGTTAGACTTTTTATTTTTGAAACGTTATTCTGGATTGTGAAGAGGAATGATTGGTGAAAATTTCAGTCGAATCAGAGCATTGGTTCGAAAGATACTATACCTGTCATTTGACGAAGAACACCCTGTATCTCAGTTGTTTCGAAAGTTAGACTTTTTATTTTTGAAACGTTATTCTGGATTGTGAAGAGGAATGATTGGTGAAAATTTCAGTCGAATCAGAGCATTGGTTCGAAAGATACTATACCTGTCATTTGACGAAGAACACCCTGTATCTCAGTTGTTTCGAAAGTTAGACTTTTTATTTTTGGAACGTTATTCTGGATTTTGAAGAGGAATGATTGGTGAAAATTTCAGTCGAATCAGAGCATTGGTTCGAAAGATACTATACCTGTCATTTGACGAAGAACACCCTGTATCTCAGTTGTTTCGAAAGTTAGACTTTTTATTTTTGAATCGTTATTCTGGATTGTGAAGAGGAATGATTGGTGAAAATTTCAGTCGAATCAGAGCATTGGTTCGAAAGATACTATACTTGTCATTTGACGAAGAACACCCTGTATCTCAGTTGTTTCGAAAGTTAGACTTTTTATTTTTGGAACGTTATTCTGGATTGTGAAGAGGAATGATTGGTGAAAATTTCAGTCGAATCAGAACATTGGTTCGAAAGATACTATACCTGTCATTTGACGAAGAACACCCTGTATCTCAGTTGTTTCGAAACTTAGACTTTTAATTTTTGGAACGTTATTCTGGATTTTGAAGAGGAATGTTTGGTGAAAATTTCAGTCGAATCAGAGCATTGGTTCGAAAGATACTATACCTGTCATTTGACGAAGAACACCCTGTATCTCAGTTGTTTCGAAAGTTAGACTTTTTATTTTTGGATCGTTATTCTGGATTTTGAAGAGGAATGATTGGTGAAAATTTCAGTCGAATCAGAGCATTGGTTCGAAAGATACTATACCTGTCATTTGACGAAGAACACCCTGTATCTCAGTTGTTTCGAAAGTTAGACTTTTTATTTTTGGAACGTTATTCTGGATTGTGAAGAGGAATGATTGGTGAAAATTTCAGTCGAATCAGAGCATTGGTTCGAAAGATACTATACCTGTCATTTGACGAAGAACACCCTGTATCTCAGTTGTTTCGAAAGTTAGACTTTTTATTTTTGGAACGTTATTCTGGATTGTGAAGAGGAATGATTGGTGAAAATTTCAGTCGAATCAGAGCATTGGTTCGAAAGATACTATACCTGTCATTTGACGAAGAACACCCTGTATCTCAGTTGTTTCGAAAGTTAGACTTTTTATTTTTGAATCGTTATTCTGGATTGTGAAGAGGAATGATTGGTGAAAATTTCAGTCGAATCAGAGCATTGGTTCGAAAGATACTATACTTGTCATTTGACGAAGAACACCCTGTATCTCAGTTGTTTCGAAAGTTAGACTTTTTATTTTTGGAATGTTATTCTGGATTGTGAAGAGGAATGATTGGTGAAAATTTCAGTCGAATCAGAGCATTGGTTCGAAAGATACTATACCTGTCATTTGACGAAGAACACCCTGTATCTCAGTTGTTTCGAAAGTTAGACTTTTTATTTTTGAAACGTTATTCTGGATTGTGAAGAGGAATGATTGGTGAAAATTTCAGTCGAATCAGAGCATTGGTTCGAAAGATACTATACCTGTCATTTGACGAAGAACACCCTGTATCTCAGTTGTTTCGAAAGTTAGACTTTTTATTTTTGAATCGTTATTCTGGATTGTGAAGAGGAATGATTGGTGAAAATTTCAGTCGGATCAGAGCATTGGTTCGAAAGATACTATACTTGTCATTTGACGAAGAACACCCTGTATCTCAGTTGTTTCGAAAGTTAGACTTTTTATTTTTGGAACGTTATTCTGGATTGTGAAGAGGAATGATTGGTGAAAACTTCAGTCGAATCAGAGCATTGGTTCGAAAGATACTATACCTGTCATTTGACGAAGAACACCCTGTATCTCAGTTGTTTCGAAAGTTAGACTTTTTATTTTTGAAACGTTATTCTGGATTGTGAAGAGGAATGATTGGTGAAAATTTCAGTCGAATCAGAGCATTGGTTCGAAAGATACTATACCTGTCATTTGACGAAGAACACCCTGTATCTCAGTTGTTTCGAAAGTTAGACTTTTTATTTTTGGAACGTTATTCTGGATTTTGAAGAGGAATGATTGGTGAAAATTTCAGTCGAATCAGAGCATTGGTTCGAAAGATACTATACCTGTCATTTGACGAAGAACACCCTGTATCTCAGTTGTTTCGAAAGTTAGACTTTTTATTTTTGAATCGTTATTCTGGATTGTGAAGAGGAATGATTGGTGAAAATTTCAGTCGAATCAGAGCATTGGTTCGAAAGGTACTATACTTGTCATTTGACGAAGAACACCCTGTATCTCAGTTGTTTCGAAAGTTAGACTTTTTATTTTTGAAACGTTATTCTGGATTGTGAAGAGGAATGATTGGTGAAAATTTCAGTCGAATCAGAGCATTGGTTCGAAAGATACTATACCTGTCATTTGACGAAGAACACCCTGTATCTCAGTTGTTTCGAAAGTTAGACTTTTTATTTTTGAATCGTTATTCTGGATTGTGAAGAGGAATGATTGGTGAAAATTTCAGTCGAATCAGAGCATTGGTTCGAAAGATACTATACTTGTCATTTGACGAAGAACACCCTGTATCTCAGTTGTTTCGAAAGTTAGACTTTTTATTTTTGGAACGTTATTCTGGATTGTGAAGAGGAATGATTGGTGAAAACTCCAGTCGAATCAGAGCATTGGTTCGAAAGATACTATACCTGTCATTTGACGAAGAACACCCTGTATCTCAGTTGTTTCGAAAGTTAGACTTTTTATTTTTGAAACGTTATTCTGGATTGTGAAGAGGAATGATTGGTGAAAATTTCAGTCGAATCAGAGCATTGGTTCGAAAGATACTATACCTGTCATTTGACGAAGAACACCCTGTATCTCAGTTGTTTCGAAAGTTAGACTTTTTATTTTTGGAACGTTATTCTGGATTTTGAAGAGGAATGATTGGTGAAAATTTCAGTCGAATCAGAGCATTGGTTAGAAAGATACTATACCTGTCATTTGACGAAGAACACCCTGTATCTCAGTTGTTTCGAAAGTTAGACTTTTTATTTTTGAATCATTATTCTGGATTGTGAAGAGGAATGATTGGTGAAAATTTCAGTCGAATCAGAGCATTGGTTCGAAAGATACTATACTTGTCATTTGACGAAGAACACCCTGTATCTCAGTTGTTTCGAAAGTTAGACTTTTTATTTTTGGAACGTTATTCTGGATTGTAAAGAGGAATGATTGGTGAAAATTTCAGTCGAATGAGATCATTGGTTCGAAAGATACTATACCTGTCATTTGACGAAGAACACCCTGTATCTCAGTTGTTTCGAAAGTTAGACTTTTTATTTTTGAATCGTTATTCTGGATTGTGAAGAGGAATGATTGGTGAAAATTTCAGTCGAATCAGAGCATTGGTTCGAAAGATACTATACTTGTCATTTGACGAAGAACACCCTGTATCTCAGTTGTTTCGAAAGTTAGACTTTTTATTTTTGGAACGTTATTCTGGATTGTGAAGAGGAATGATTGGTGAAAATTTCAGTCGAATCAGAGCATTGGTTCGAAAGATACTATACCTGTCATTTGACGAAGAACACCCTGTATCTCAGTTGTTTCGAAAGTTAGACTTTTTATTTTTGAAACGTTATTCTGGATTGTGAAAAGGAATGATTGGTGAAAATTTCAGTCGAATCAGAGCATTGGTTCGAAAGATACTATACCTGTCATTTGACGAAGAACACCCTGTATCTCAGTTGTTTCGGAAGTTAGACTTTTTATTTTTGAAACGTTATTCTGGATTGTGAAGAGGAATGATTGGTGAAAATTTCAGTCGAATCAGAGCATTGGTTTGAAAGATACTATACCTGTCATTTGACGAAGAACACCCTGTATCTCAGTTGTTTCGAAAGTAAGACTTTTTATTTTTGGAACGTTATTCTGGATTTTGAAGAGGACTGATTGGTGAAATTTTCAGTCGAATCAGAGCATTGGTTCGAAAGATACTATACCTATCATTTGACGAAGAACACCCTGTATCTCAGTTGTTTCGAAAGTTAGACTTTTTATTTTTGGAACGTTATTCTGGATTGTAAAGAGGAATGATTGGTGAAAATTTCAGTCGAATCAGAGCATTGGTTCGAAAGATACTATACCTGTCATTTGACGAAGAACACCCTGTATCTCAGTTGTTTCGATAGTTAGACTTTTTATTTTTGAAACGTTATTCTGGATTGTGAAGAGGAATGATTGGTGAAAATTTCAGTCGAATCAGAGCATTGGTTCGAAAGATACTATACCTGTCATTTGACGAAGAACACCCTGTATCTCAGTTGTTTCGAAAGTTAGACTTTTTATTTTTGAAACGTTATTCTGGATTGTGAAGAGGAATGATTGGTGAAAATTTCAGTCGAATCAGAGCATTGGTTCGAAAGATACTATACCTGTCATTTGACGAAGAACACCCTGTATCTCAGTTGTTTCGAAAGTTAGACTTTTTATTTTTGGAACGTTATTCTGGATTTTGAAGAGGAATGATTGGTGAAAATTTCAGTCGAATCAGAGCATTGGTTCGAAAGATACTATACCTGTCATTTGACGAAGAACACCCTGTATCTCAGTTGTTTCGAAAGTTAGACTTTTTATTTTTGAATCGTTATTCTGGATTGTGAAGAGGAATGATTGGTGAAAATTTCAGTCGAATCAGAGCATTGGTTCGAAAGATACTATACTTGTCATTTGACGAAGAACACCCTGTATCTCAGTTGTTTCGAAAGTTAGACTTTTTATTTTTGGAACGTTATTCTGGATTGTGAAGAGGAATGATTGGTGAAAATTTCAGTCGAATCAGAACATTGGTTCGAAAGATACTATACCTGTCATTTGACGAAGAACACCCTGTATCTCAGTTGTTTCGAAACTTAGACTTTTAATTTTTGGAACGTTATTCTGGATTTTGAAGAGGAATGTTTGGTGAAAATTTCAGTCGAATCAGAGCATTGGTTCGAAAGATACTATACCTGTCATTTGACGAAGAACACCCTGTATCTCAGTTGTTTCGAAAGTTAGACTTTTTATTTTTGGAACGTTATTCTGGATTTTGAAGAGGAATGATTGGTGAAAATTTCAGTCGAATCAGAGCATTGGTTCGAAAGATACTATACCTGTCATTTGACGAAGAACACCCTGTATCTCAGTTGTTTCGAAAGTTAGACTTTTTATTTTTGAATCGTTATTCTGGATTGTGAAGAGGAATGATTGGTGAAAATTTCAGTCGAATCAGAGCATTGGTTCGAAAGATACTATACCTGTCATTTGACGAAGAACACCCTGTATCTCAGTTGTTTCGAAAGTTAGACTTTTTATTTTTGAATCGTTATTCTGGATTGTGAAGAGGAATGATTGGTGAAAATTTCAGTCGAATCAGAGCATTGGTTCGAAAGATACTATACCTGTCATTTGACGAAGAACACCCTGTATCTCAGTTAATTCGAAAGTTAGACTTTTTATTTTTGGAACGTTATTCTGGATTGTGAAGAGGAATGATTGCTGAAAATTTCAGTCGAATCAGAGCATTGGTTCGAAAGATACTATACCTGTCATTTGACGAAGAACACCCTGTATCTCAGTTGTTTCGAAAGTTAGACTTTTTATTTTTGAATCGTTATTCTGGATTGTGAAGAGGAATGATTGGTGAAAATTTCAGTCGAATCAAAGCATTGGTTCGAAAGATACTATACTTGTCATTTGACAAAGAACACCCTGTATCTCAGTTGTTTCGAAAGTTAGACTTTTTATTTTTGGAACGTTATTCTGGATTGTGAAGAGGAATGATTGGTGAAAATTTCAGTCGAATCAGAGCATTGGTTCGAAAGATACTATACCTGTCATTTGACGAAGAACACCCTGTATCTCAGTTGTTTCGAAAGTTAGACTTTTTAGTTTTGGAACGTTATTCTGGATTGTGAAGAGGAATGATTGGTGAAAATTTCAGTCGAATCAGAGCATTGGTTCGAAAGATACTATACCTGTCATTTGACGAAGAACACCCTGTATCTCAGTTGTTTCGAAAGTTAGACTTTTTATTTTTGAAACGTTATTCTGGATTGTGGAGAGGAATGATTGGTGAAAATTTCAGTCGAATCAGAGCATTGGTTCGAAAGATACTATACCTGTCATTTGACGAAGAACACCCTGTATCTCAGTTGTTTCGAAAGTTAGTCTTTTTATTTTTGAAACGTTATTCTGGATTTTGAAGAGGAATGATAGGTGAAAATTTCAGTCGAATCAGAGCATTGGTTCGAGAGATACTATACCTGTCATTTGACGAAGAACACCCTGTATCTCAGTTGTTTCGAAAGTTAGACTTTTTATTTTTGAATCGTTATTCTGGATTATGAAGAGGAATGATTGGTGAAAATTTCAGTCGAATCAGAGCATTGGTTCGAAAGATACTATACTTGTCATTTGACGAAGAACACCCTGTATCTCAGTTGTTTCGAAAGTTAGACTTTTTATTTTTGGAACGTTATTCTGGATTGTGAAGAGGAATGATTGGTGAAAATTTCAGTCGAATCAGAGCATTGGTTCGAAAGATACTATACCTGTCATTTGACGAAGAACACCCTGTATCTCAGTTGTTTCGAAAGTTAGACTTTTTATTTTTGAATCGTTATTCTGGATTGTGAAGAGGAATGATTGGTGAAAATTTCAGTCGAATCAGAGCATTGGTTCGAAAGATACTATACTTGTCATTTGACGAAGAACACCCTGTATCTCAGTTGTTTCGGAAGTTAGACTTTTTATTTTTGAAACGTTATTCTGGATTGTGAAGTGGAATGATTGGTGAAAATTTCAGTCGAATCAGAGCATTGGTTCGAAAGATACTATACCTGTCATTTGACGAAGAACACCCTGTATCTCAGTTGTTTCGAAAGTTAGACTTTTTATTTTTGAAACGTTATTCTGGATTGTGAAGAGGAATGATTGGTGAAAATTTCAGTCGAATCGGAGCATTGGTTCGAAAGATACTATACCTGTCATTTGACGAAGAACACCCTGTATCTCAGTTGTTTCGAAAGTTAGACTTTTTATTTTTGGAACGTTATTCTGGATTTTGAAGAGGAATGATTGGTGAAAATTTCAGTCGAATCAGAGCATTGGTTCGAAAGATACAATACCTGTCATTTGACGAAGAACACCCTGTATCTCAGTTGTTTCGAAAGTTAGACTTTTTATTTTTGAATCGTTATTCTGGATTGTGAAGAGGAATGATTGGTGAAAATTTCAGTCGAATCAGAGCATTGGTTCGAAAGATACTATACTTGTCATTTGACGAAGAACACCCTGTATCTCAGTTGTTTCGAAAGTTAGACTTTTTATTTTTGGAACGTTATTCTGGATTGTGAAGAGGAATGATTGGTGAAAATTTCAGTCGAATCAGAACATTGGTTCGAAAGATACTATACCTGTCATTTGACGAAGAACACCCTGTATCTCAGTTGTTTCGAAACTTAGACTTTTAATTTTTGGAACGTTATTCTGGATTTTGAAGAGGAATGTTTGGTGAAAATTTCAGTCGAATCAGAGCATTGGTTCGAAAGATACTATACCTGTCATTTGACGAAGAACACCCTGTATCTCAGTTGTTTCGAAAGTTAGACTTTTTATTTTTGGAACGTTATTCTGGATTTTGAAGAGGAATGATTGGTGAAAATTTCAGTCGAATCAGAGCATTGGTTCGAAAGATACTTACCTGTCATTTGACGAAGAACACCCTGTATCTCAGTTGTTTCGAAAGTTAGACTTTTTATTTTTGAATCGTTATTCTGGATTGTGAAGAGGAATGATTGGTGAAAATTTCAGTTGAATCAGAGCATTGGTTCGAAAGATACTATACCTGTCATTTGACGAAGAACACCCTGTATCTCAGTTGTTTCGAAAGTTAGACTTTTTATTTTTGAATCGTTATTCTGGATTGTGAAGAGGAATGATTGGTGAAAATTTCAGTCGAATCAGAGCATTGGTTCGAAAGATACTATACCTGTCATTTGACGAAGAACACCCTGTATCTCAGTTGTTTCGAAAGTTAGACTTTTTATTTTTGGAACGTTATTCTGGATTGTGAAGAGGAATGATTGCTGAAAATTTCAGTCGAATCAGAGCATTGGTTCGAAAGATACTATACCTGTCATTTGACGAAGAACACCCTGTATCTCAGTTGTTTCGAAAGTTAGACTTTTTATTTTTGAATCGTTATTCTGGATTGTGAAGAGGAATGATTGGTGAAAATTTCAGTCGAATCAAAGCATTGGTTCGAAAGATACTATACTTGTCATTTGACGAAGAACACCCTGTATCTCAGTTGTTTCGAAAGTTAGACTTTTTATTTTTGGAACGTTATTCTGGATTGTGAAGAGGAATGATTGGTGAAAATTTCAGTCGAATCAGAGCATTGGTTCGAAAGATACTATACCTGTCATTTGACGAAGAACACCCTGTATCTCAGTTGTTTCGAAAGTTAGACTTTTTATTTTTGGAACGTTATTCTGGATTATGAAGAGGAATGATTGGTGAAAATTTCAGTCGAATCAGAGCATTGGTTCGAAAGATACTATACTTGTCATTTGACGAAGAACACCCTGTATCTCAGTTGTTTCGGAAGTTAGACTTTTTATTTTTGAAACGTTATTCTGGATTGTGAAGAGGAATGATTGGTGAAAATTTCAGTCGAATCAGAGCATTGGTTCGAAAGATACTATACCTGTCATTTGACGAAGAACACCCTGTATCTCAGTTGTTTCGAAAGTTAGACTTTTTAATCTTGAAACGTTATTCTGGATTGTGAAGAGGAATGATTGGTGAAAATTTCAGTCGAATCAGAGCATTGGTTCGAAAGATACTATACCTGTCATTTGACGAAGAACACCCTGTATCTCAGTTGTTTCGAAAGTTGGACTTTTTATTTTTGGAACGTTATTCTGGATTTTGAAGAGGAATGATTGGTGAAAATTTCAGTCGAATCAGAGCATTGGTTCGAAAGATACTATACTTGTCATTTGACGAAGAACACCCTTTATCTCAGTTGTTTCGAAAGTTAGACTTTTTATTTTTGAATCGTTTTTCTGGATTGTGAAGAGGAATGATTGGTGAAAATTTCACTCGAATCAGAGCATTGGTTCGAAAGATACTATACCTGTCATTTGACGAAGAACACCCTGTATCTCAGTTGTTTCGAAAGTTAGACTTTTTATTTTTGAACGTTATTCTGGATTGTGAAGAGGAATGATTGGTGAAAATTTCAGTCGAATCAGAGCATTGGTTCGAAAGATACTATACCTGTCATTTGACGAAGAACACCCTGTATCTCAGTTGTTTCGAAAGTTAGACTTTTTATTTTTGAAACGTTAATCTGGATTGTGAAGAGGAATGATTGGTGAAAATTTCAGTCGAATCAGAGCATTGGTTCGAAAGATACTATACCTGTCATTTGACGAAGAACACCCTGTATCTCAGTTGTTTCGAAAGTTAGACTTTTTATTTTTGAATCGTTATTCTGGATTGTGAAGAGGAATGATTGGTGAAAATTTCAGTCGAATCAGAGCATTGGTTCGAAAGATACTATACTTGTCATTTGACGAAGAACACCCTGTATCTCAGTTGTTTCGAAAGTTAGACTTTTTATTTTTGGAACGTTATTCTGGATTGTGAAGAGGAATGATTGGTGAAAATTTCAGTCGAATCAGAGCATTGGTTCGAAAGATACTATACTTGTCATTTGACGAAGAACACCCTGTATCTCAGTTGTTTCGAAAGTTAGACTTTTTATTTTTGAAACGTTATTCTGGATTGTGAAGAGGAATGATTGGTGAAAATTTCACTCGAATCAGAGCATTGGTTCGAAAGATACTATACCTGTCATTTGACGAAGAACACCCTGTATCTCGGTTGTTTCGAAAGTTAGACTTTTTATTTTTGGAACGTTATTCTGGATTGTGAAGAGGAATGATTGGTGAAAATTTCAGTAGAATCAGAGCATTGGTTCGAAAGATACTATACCTGTCATTTGACGAAGAACACCCTGTATCTCAGTTGTTTCGAAAGTTAGACTTTTTATTTTTGGAACGTTATTCTGGATTGTGAAGAGGAATGATTGCTGAAAATTTCAGTCGAATCAGAGCATTGGTTCGAAAGATACTATACCTGTCATTTGACGAAGAACACCCTGTATCTCAGTTGTTTCGAAAGTTAGACTTTTTATTTTTGAATCGTTATTCTGGATTGTGAAGAGGAATGATTGGTGAAAATTTCAGTCGAATCAAAGCATTGGTTCGAAAGATACTATACTTGTCATTTGACGAAGAACACCCTGTATCTCAGTTGTTTCGAAAGTTAGACTTTTTATTTTTGGAACGTTATTCTGGATTGTGAAGAGGAATGATTGGTGAAAATTTCAGTCGAATCAGAGCATTGGTTCGAAAGATACTATACCTGTCATTTGACGAAGAACACCCTGTATCTCAGTTGTTTCGAAAGTTAGACTTTTTATTTTTGGAACGTTATTCTGGATTGTGAAGAGGAATGATTGGTGAAAATTTCAGTCGAATCAGAGCATTGGTTCGAAAGATACTATACTTGTCATTTGACGAAGAACACCCTGTATCTCAGTTGTTTCGGAAGTTAGACTTTTTATTTTTGAAACGTTATTCTGGATTGTGAAGAGGAATGATTGGTGAAAATTTCAGTCGAATCAGAGCATTGGTTCGAAAGATACTATACCTGTCATTTGACGAAGAACACCCTGTATCTCAGTTGTTTCGAAAGTTAGACTTTTTAATCTTGAAACGTTATTCTGGATTGTGAAGAGGAATGATTGGTGAAAATTTCAGTCGAATCAGAGCATTGGTTCGAAAGATACTATACCTGTCATTTAACGAAGAACACCCTGTATCTCAGTTGTTTCGAAAGTAAAACTTTTTATTTTTGGAACGTTATTCTGGATTTTGAAGAGGAATGATTGGTGAAAATTTCAGTCGAATCAGAGCATTGGTTCGAAAGATACTATACTTGTCATTTGACGAAGAACACCCTTTATCTCAGTTGTTTCGAAAGTTAGACTTTTTATTTTTGAATCGTTTTTCTGGATTGTGAAGAGGAATGATTGGTGAAAATTTCACTCGAATCAGAGCATTGGTTCGAAAGATACTATACCTGTCATTTGACGAAGAACACCCTGTATCTCAGTTGTTTCGAAAGTTAGACTTTTTATTTTTGGAACGTTATTCTGGATTGTGAAGAGGAATGATTGGTAAAAATTTCAGTCGAATCAGAGCATTGGTTCGAAAGATACTATACCTGTCATTTGACGAAGAACACCCTGTATCTCAGTTGTTTCGAAAGTTAGACTTTTTATTTTTGAAACGTTATTCTGGATTGTGAAGAGGAATGATTGGTGAAAATTTCAGTCGAATCAGAGCATTGGTTCGAAAGATACTATACTTGTCATTTGACGAAGAACACCCTGTATCTCAGTTGTTTCGAAAGTTAGACTTTTTATTTTTGGAACGTTATTCTGGATTGTGAAGAGGAATGATTGGTGAAAATTTCAGTCGAATCAGAGCATTGGTTCGAAAGATACTATACTTGTCATTTGACGAAGAACACCCTGTATCTCAGTTGTTTCGAAAGTTAGACTTTTTATTTTTGAATCGTTATTCTGGATTGTGAAGAGGAATGATTGGTGAAAATTTCAGTCGAATCAGAGCATTGGTTCGAAAGATACTATACCTGTCATTTTACGAAGAACACCCTGTATCTCGGTTGTTTCGAAAGTTAGACTTTTTATTTTTGGAACGTTATTCTGGATTGTGAAGAGGAATGATTGGTGAAAATTTCAGTCGAATCAGAGCATTGGTTCGAAAGATACTATACCTGTCATTTGACGAAGAACACCCTGTATCTCAGTTGTTTCGAAAGTTAGACTTTTTATTTTTGAAACGTTATTCTGGATTGTGGAGAGGAATGATTGGTGAAAATTTCAGTCGAATCAGAGCATTGGTTCGAAAGATACTATACCTGTCATTTGACGAAGAACACCCTGTATCTCAGTTGTTTCGAAAGTAAGACTTTTTATTTTTGAATCGTTATTCTGGATTGTGAAGAGGAATGATTGGTGAAAATTTCAGTCGAATCAGAGCATTGGTTCGAAAGATACTATACTTGTCATTTGACGAAGAACACCCTGTATCTCAGTTGTTTCGAAAGTTAGACTTTTTATTTTTGAAACGTTATTCTGGATTGTGAAGAGGAATGATTGGTGAAAATTTCAGTTGAATCAGAGCATTGGTTCGAAAGATACTATACCTGTCATTTGGCGAAGAACACCCTGTATCTCAGTTGTTTCGAAAGTTAGACTTTTTATTTTTGGAACGTTATTCTGGATTTTGAAGAGGAATGATTGGTGAAAATTTCAGTCGAATCACAGCATTGGTTCGAAAGATACTATACCTGTCATTTGACGAAGAACACCCTGTATCTCAGTTGTTTCGAAAGTTAGACTTTTTATTTCTGAATCGTTATTCTGGATTGTGAAGAGGAATGATTGGTGAAAATTTCAGTCGAATCAGAGCATTGGTTCGAAAGATACTATACCTGTCATTTGACGAAGAACACCCCGTATCTCAGTTGTTTCGAAAGTTAGACTTTTTATTTTTGAATCGTTATTCTGGATTGTGAAGAGGAATGATTGGTGAAAATTTCAGTCGAATCAGAGCATTGGTTCGAAAGATACTATACTTGTCATTTGACGAAGAACACTCTGTATCTCAGTTGTTTCGGAAGTTAGACTTTTTATTTTTGAATCGTTATTCTGGATTGTGAAGAGGAATGATTGGTGAAAATTTCAGTCGAATCAGAGCATTGGTTCGAAAGATACTATACCTGTCATTTAACGAAGAACACCCTGTATCTCAGTTGTTTCGAAAGTTAGACTTTTTATTTTTGAAACGTTATTCTGGATT
Organism: Myrrha octodecimguttata; assembly: GCA_958510865.1. Taxonomy (NCBI): domain Eukaryota; kingdom Metazoa; phylum Arthropoda; class Insecta; order Coleoptera; family Coccinellidae; genus Myrrha; species Myrrha octodecimguttata. The sequence goes on along the minus strand of CAUEHS010000644.1, from coordinate 21,860 downwards.
GTGAAGAGGAATGATTGGTGAAAATTTCAGTCGAATCAGAGCATTGGTTCGAAAGATACTATACCTGTCATTTGACGAAGAACACCCTGTATCTCAGTTGTTTCGAAAGTTAGACTTTTTATTTTTGGAACGTTATTCTGGATTTTGAAGAGGAATGATTGGTGAAAATTTCAGTCGAATCAGAGCATTGGTTCGAGAGATACTATACCTTTCATTTGACGAAGAACACCCTGTATCTCAGTTGTTTCGAAAGTTAGACTTTTTATTTTTGAATCGTTATTCTGGATTGTGAAGAGGAATGATTGGTGAAAATTTCAGTCGAATCAGAGCATTGGTTCGAAAGATACTCTACTTGTCATTTGACGAAGAACACCCTGTATCTCAGTTGTTTCGAAAGTTAGACTTTTTATTTTTGAAACGTTATTCTGGATTGTGAAGAGGAATGATTGGTGAAAATTTCAGTCGAATCAGAGCATTGGTTCGAAAGATACTATACCTGTCATTTGACGAAGAACACCCTGTATCTCAGTTGTTTCGAAAGTTAGACTTTTTATTTTTGAATCGTTATTCTGGATTGTGAAGAGGAATGATTGGTGAAAATTTCAGTCGAATCAGAGCATTGGTTTGAAAGATACTATACTTGTCATTTGACGAAGAACACCCTGTATCTCAGTTGTTTCGAAAGTTAGACTTTTTGTTTTTGGAACGTTATTCTGGATTGTGAAGAGGAATGATTGGTGAAAATTTCAGTCGAATCAGAACATTGGTTCGAAAGATACTATACCTGTCATTTGACGAAGAACACCCTGTATCTCAGTTGTTTCGAAAGTTAGACTTTTTATTTTTGAAACGTTATTCTGGATTGTGAAGAGGAATGATTGGTGAAAATTTCAGTCGAATCAGAGCATTGGTTCGAAAGATACTATACCTGTCATTTGACGAAGAACACCCTGTATCTCAGTTGTTTCGAAAGTTAGACTTTTTATTTTTGAAACGTTATTCTGGATTGTGAAGAGGAATGATTGGTGAAAATTTCAGTCGAATCAGAGCATTGGTTTGAAAGATACTATACTTGTCATTTGACGAAGAACACCCTGTATCTCAGTTGTTTCGAAAGTTAGACTTTTTGTTTTTGGAACGTTATTCTGGATTGTGAAGAGGAATGATTGGTGAAAATTTCAGTCGAATCAGAACATTGGTTCGAAAGATACTATACCTGTCATTTGACGAAGAACACCCTGTATCTCAGTTGTTTCGAAAGTTAGACTTTTTATTTTTGAAACGTTATTCTGGATTGTGAAGAGGAATGATTGGTGAAAATTTCAGTCGAATCAGAGCATTGGTTCGAAAGATACTATACCTGTCATTTGACGAAGAACACCCTGTATCTCAGTTGTTTCGAAAGTTAGACTTTTTATTTTTGAATCGTTATTCTGGATTGTGAAGAGGAATGATTGCTGAAAATTTCAGTCGAATCAAAGCATTGGTTCGAAAGATACTATACTTGTCATTTGACGAAGAACACCCTGTATCTCAGTTGTTTCGAAAGTTAGACTTTTTATTTTTGGAACGTTATTCTGGATTGTGAAGAGGAATGATTGGTGAAAATTTCAGTCGAATCAGAGCATTGGTTCGAAAGATACTATACCTGTCATATGACGAAGAACACCCTGTATCTCAGTTGTTTCGAAAGTTAGACTTTTTATTTTTGAAACGTTATTCTGGATTGTGAAGAGGAATGATTGGTGAAAATTTCAGTCGAATCAGAGCAAAGGTTCGAAAGATACTATACCTGTCATTTGACGAAGTACACCCTGTATCTCAGTTGTTTCGAAAGTTAGACTTTTTATTTTTGGAACGTTATTCTGGATTTTGAAGAGGAATGATTGGTGAAAATTTCAGTCGAATCAGAGCATTGGTTCGAAAGATACTATACTTGTCATTTGACGAAGAACACCCTGTATCTCAGTTGTTTCGAAAGTTAGACTTTTTATTTTTGGAACGTTATTCTGGATTGTGAAGAGGAATGATTGGTGAAAATTTCAGTCGAATCAGAGCATTGGTTCGAAAGATACTATACCTGTCATTTGACGAAGAACACCCTGTATCTCAGTTGTTTCGAAAGTTAGACTTTTTATTTTTGAATCGTTATTCTGGATTGTGAAGAGGAATGATTGGTGAAAATTTCAGTCGAATCAGAGCATTGGTTCGAAAGATACTATACCTGTCATTTGACGAAGAACACCCTGTATCTCAGTTGTTTCGAAAGTTAGTTTTTTTAATCTTGAAACGTTATTCTGGATTGTGAAGAGGAATGATTGGTGAAAATTTCAGTCGAATCAGAGCATTGGTTCGAAAGATACTATACCTGTCATTTGACGAAGAACACCCTGTATCTCAGTTGTTTCGAAAGTTAGACTTTTTATTTTTGGAACGTTATTCTGGATTTTGAAGAGGAATGATTGGTGAAAATTTCAGTCGAATCAGAGCATTGGTTCGAAAGATACTATACTTGTCATTTGACGAAGAACACCCTGTATCTCAGTTGTTTCGAAAGTTAGACTTTTTATTTTTGAATCGTTTTTCTGGATTGTGAAGAGGAATGATTGGTGAAAATTTCAGTCGAATCAGAGCATTGGTTCGAAAGATACTATACCTGTCATTTGACGAAGAACACCCTGTATCTCAGTTGTTTCGAAAGTTAGACTTTTTATTTTTGGAACGTTATTCTGGATTGTGAAGAGGAATGATTGGTGAAAATTTCAGTCGAATCAGAGCATTGGTTCGAAAGATACTATACCTGTCATTTGACGAAGAACACCCTGTATCTCAGTTGTTTCGAAAGTTAGACTTTTTATTTTTGAAACGTTATTCTGGATTGTGAAGAGGAATGATTGGTGAAAATTTCAGTCGAATCAGAGCATTGGTTCGAAAGATACTATACTTGTCATTTGACGAAGAACACCCTGTATCTCAGTTGTTTCGAAAGTTAGACTTTTTATTTTTGAATCGTTATTCTGGATTGTGAAGAGGAATGATTGGTGAAAATTTCAGTCGAATCAGAGCATTGGTTCGAAAGATACTATACTTGTCATTTGACGAAGAACACCCTGTATCTCAGTTGTTTCGGAAGTAAGACTTTTTATTTTTGAAACGTTATTCTGGATTGTGAAGAGGAATGATTGGTGAAAATTTCAGTCGAATCAGAGCATTGGTTCGAAAGATACTATACCTGTCATTTGACGAAGAACACCCTGTATCTCAGTTGTTTCGAAAGTTAGTTTTTTTAATCTTGAAACGTTATTCTGGATTGTGAAGAGGAATGATTGGTGAAAATTTCAGTCGAATCAGAGCATTGGTTCGAAAGATACTATACCTGTCATTTGACGAAGAACACCCTGTATCTCAGTTGTTTCGAAAGTTAGACTTTTTATTTTTGGAACGTTATTCTGGATTTTGAAGAGGAATGATTGGTGAAAATTTCAGTCGAATCAGAGCATTGGTTCGAAAGATACTATACTTGTCATTTGACGAAGAACACCCTGTATCTCAGTTGTTTCGAAAGTTAGACTTTTTATTTTTGAATCGTTTTTCTGGATTGTGAAGAGGAATGATTGGTGAAAATTTCAGTCGAATCAGAGCATTGGTTCGAAAGATACTATACCTGTCATTTGACGAAGAACACCCTGTATCTCAGTTGTTTCGAAAGTTAGACTTTTTATTTTTGGAACGTTATTCTGGATTGTGAAGAGGAATGATTGGTGAAAATTTCAGTCGAATCAGAGCATTGGTTCGAAAGATACTATACCTGTCATTTGACGAAGAACACCCTGTATCTCAGTTGTTTCGAAAGTTAGACTTTTTATTTTTGAAACGTTATTCTGGATTGTGAAGAGGAATGATTGGTGAAAATTTCAGTCGAATCAGAGCATTGGTTCGAAAGATACTATACCTGTCATTTGACGAAGAACACCCTGTATCTCAGTTGTTTCGATAGTTAGACTTTTTATTTTTGAATCGTTATTCTGGATTGTGAAGAGGAATGATTGGTGAAAATTTCAGTCGAAGCAGAGCATTGGTTCGAAAGATACTACACTTGTCATTTGACGAAGAACACCCTGTATCTCAGTTGTTTCGAAAGTTAGACTTTTTATTTTTGAATCGTTATTCTGGATTGTGAAGAGGAATGATTGGTGAAAATTTCAGTCGAATCAGAGCATTGGTTCGAAAGATACTATACCTGTCATTTGACGAAGAACACCCTGTATCTCGGTTGTTTCGAAAGTTAGACTTTTTATTTTTGAAACGTTATTCTGGATTGTGAAGAGGAATGATTGGTGAAAATTTCAGTCGAATCAGAGCATTGGTTCGAAAGATACTATACCTGTCATTTGACGAAGAACACCCTGTATCTCAGTTGTTTCGAAAGTTAGACTTTTTATTTTTGAAACGTTATTCTGGAATGTGAAGAGGAATGATTGGTGAAAATTTCAGTCGAATCAGAGCATTGGTTCGAAAGATACTATACCTGTCATTTGACGAAGAACACCCTGTATCTCAGTTGTTTCGAAAATTAGACTTTTTATTTTTGAATCGTTATTCTGGATTGTGAAGAGGAATGATTGGTGAAAATTTCAGTCGAAGCAGAGCATTGGTTCGAAAGATACTACACTTGTCATTTGACGAAGAACACCCTGTATCTCAGTTGTTTCGAAAGTTAGACTTTTTATTTTTGAATCGTTATTCTGGATTGTGAAGAGGAATGATTGGTGAAAATTTCAGTCGAATCAGAGCATTGGTTCGAAAGATACTATACCTGTCATTTGACGAAGAACACCCTGTATCTCGGTTGTTTCGAAAGTTAGACTTTTTATTTTTGAAACGTTATTCTGGATTGTGAAGAGGAATGATTGGTGAAAATTTCAGTCGAATCAGAGCATTGGTTCGAAAGATACTATACTTGTCATTTGACGAAGAACACCCTGTATCTCAGTTGTTTCGAAAGTTAGACTTTTTATTTTTGGAACGTTATTCTGGATTGTGAAGAGGAATGATTGGTGAAAATTTCAGTCGAATCAGAGCATTGGTTCGAAAGATACTATACCTGTCATTTGACGAAGAACACCCTGTATCTCAGTTGTTTCGAAAGTTAGACTTTTTATTTCTGGAACGTTATTCTGGATTGTGAAGAGGAATGATTGGTGAAAATTTCAGTCGAATCAGAGCATTGGTTCGAAAGATACTATACCTGTCATTTGACGAAGAACACCCTGTATCTCAGTTGTTTCGAAAGTTAGTCTTTTTAATCTTGAAACGTTATTCTGGATTGTGAAGAGGAATGATTGGTGAAAATTTCAGTCGAATCAGAGCATTGGTTCGAAAGATACTATACCTGTCATTTGACGAAGAACACCCTGTATCTCAGTTGTTTCGAAAGTTAGACTTTTTATTTTTGGAACGTTATTCTGGATTTTGAAGAGGAATGATTGGTGAAAATTTCAGTCGAATCAGAGCATTGGTTCGAAAGATACTATACTTGTCATTTGACGAAGAACACCCTGTATCTCAGTTGTTTCGAAAGTTAGACTTTTTATTTTTGAATCGTTTTTCTGGATTGTGAAGAGGAATGATTGGTGAAAATTTCAGTCGAATCAGAGCATTGGTTCGAAAGATACTATACCTGTCATTTGACGAAGAACACCCTGTATCTCAGTTGTTTCGAAAGTTAGACTTTTTATTTTTGGAACGTTATTCTGGATTGTGAAGAGGAATGATTGGTGAAAATTTCAGTCGAATCAGAGCATTGGTTCGAAAGATACTATACCTGTCATTTGACGAAGAACACCCTGTATCTCAGTTGTTTCGAAAGTTAGACTTTTTATTTTTGAAACGTTATTCTGGATTGTGAAGAGGAATGATTGGTGAAAATTTCAGTCGAATCAGAGCATTGGTTCGAAAGATACTATACCTTGTCATTTGACGAAGAACACCCTGTATCTCAGTTGTTTCGAAAGTTAGACTTTTTATTTTTGAATCGTTATTCTGGATTGTGAAGAGGAATGATTGGTGAAAATTTCAGTCGAATCAGAGCATTGGTTCGAAAGATACTATACTTGTCATTTGACGAAGAACACCCTGTATCTCAGTTGTTTCGAAGTAAGACTTTTTATTTTTGAAACGTTATTCTGGATTGTGAAGAGGAATGATTGGTGAAAATTTCAGTCGAATCAGAGCATTGGTTCGAAAGATACTATACCTGTCATTTGACGAAGAACACCCTGTATCTCAGTTGTTTCGAAAGTTAGTCTTTTTAATCTTTGAAACGTTATTCTGGATTGTGAAGAGGAATGATTGGTGAAAATTTCAGTCGAATCAGAGCATTGGTTCGAAAGATACTATACCTGTCATTTGACGAAGAACACCCTGTATCTCAGTTGTTTCGAAAGTTAGACTTTTTATTTTTGGAACGTTATTCTGGATTTTGAAGAGGAATGATTGGTGAAAATTTCAGTCGAATCAGAGCATTGGTTCGAAAGATACTATACTTGTCATTTGACGAAGAACACCCTGTATCTCAGTTGTTTCGAAAGTTAGACTTTTTATTTTTGAATCGTTATTCTGGATTGTGAAGAGGAATGATTGGTGAAAATTTCAGTCGAATCAGAGCATTGGTTCGAAAGATACTATACCTGTCATTTGACGAAGAACACCCTGTATCTCAGTTGTTTCGAAAGTTAGACTTTTTATTTTTGGAACGTTATTCTGGATTGTGAAGAGGAATGATTGGTGAAAATTTCAGTCGAATCAGAGCATTGGTTCGAAAGATACTATACCTGTCATTTGACGAAGAACACCCTGTATCTCAGTTGTTTCGAAAGTTAGACTTTTTATTTTTGAAACGTTATTCTGGATTGTGAAGAGGAATGATTGGTGAAAATTTCAGTCGAATCAGAGCATTGGTTCGAAAGATACTATACCTGTCATTTGACGAAGAACACCCTGTATCTCAGTTGTTTCGATAGTTAGACTTTTTATTTTTGAATCGTTATTCTGGATTGTGAAGAGGAATGATTGGTGAAAATTTCAGTCGAAGCAGAGCATTGGTTCGAAAGATACTACACTTGTCATTTGACGAAGAACACCCTGTATCTCAGTTGTTTCGAAAGTTAGACTTTTTATTTTTGAATCGTTATTCTGGATTGTGAAGAGGAATGATTGGTGAAAATTTCAGTCGAATCAGAGCATTGGTTCGAAAGATACTATACCTGTCATTTGACGAAGAACACCCTGTATCTCGGTTGTTTCGAAAGTTAGACTTTTTATTTTTGAAACGTTATTCTGGATTGTGAAGAGGAATGATTGGTGAAAATTTCAGTCGAATCAGAGCATTGGTTCGAAAGATACTATACCTGTCATTTGACGAAGAACACCCTGTATCTCAGTTGTTTCGAAAGTTAGACTTTTTATTTTTGAACGTTATTCTGGAATGTGAAGAGGAATGATTGGTGAAAATTTCAGTCGAATCAGAGCATTGGTTCGAAAAATACTATACCTGTCATTTGACGAAGAACACCCTGTATCTCAGTTGTTTCGAAAATTAGACTTTTTATTTTTGAATCGTTATTCTGGATTGTGAAGAGGAATGATTGGTGAAAATTTCAGTCGAATCAGAGCATTGGTTCGAAAGATACTATACTTGTCATTTGACGAAGAACACCCTGTATCTCAGTTGTTTCGAAAGTTAGACTTTTTATTTTAGAACGTTATTCTGGATTGTGAAGAGGAATGATTGGTGAAAATTTCAGTCGAATCAGAGCATTGGTTCGAAAGATACTATACCTGTCATTTGACGAAGAACACCCTGTATCAAAGTTGTTTCGAAAGTTAGACTTTTTATTTTTGAAACGTTATTCTGGATTGTGAAGAGGAATGATTGGTGAAAATTTCAGTCGAATCAGAGCATTGGTTCGAAAGATACTATACCTTTCATTTGACGAAGAACACCCTGTATCTCAGTTGTTTCGAAAGTTAGACTTTTTATTTTTGGAACGTTATTCTGGATTTTGAAGAGGAATGATTGGTGAAAATTTCATTCGAATCACAGCATTGGTTCGAAAGATACTATACCTGTCATTTGACGAAGAACACCCTGTATCTCAGTTGTTTCGAAAGTTAGACTTTTTATTTTTGAATCGTTATTCTGGATTGTGAAGAGGAATGATTGGTGAAAATTTCAGTCGAATCAGAGCATTGGTTCGAAAGATACTATACCTGTCATTTGACGAAGAACACCCCGTATCTCAGTTGTTTCGAAAGTTAGAGTTTTTATTTTTGAATCGTTATTCTGGATTGTGAAGAGGAATGATTGGTGAAAATTTCAGTCGAATCAGAGCATTGGTTCGAAAGATACTATACTTGTCATTTGACGAAGAACACCCTGTATCTCAGTTGTTTCGAAAGTTAGACTTTTTATTTTTGAATCGTTATTCTGGATTGTGAAGAGGAATGATTGGTGAAAATTTCAGTCGAATCAGAGCATTGGTTCGAAAGATACTATACTGTCATTTGACGAAGAACACCCTGTATCTCAGTTGTTTCGAAAGTTAGACTTTTTATTTTTGGAACGTTATTCTGGATTGTGAAGAGGAATGATTGGTGAAAATTTCAGTCGAATCAGAACATTGGTTCGAAAGATACTATGACTGTCATTTGACGAAGAACACCCTGTATCTCAGTTGTTTCGAAAGTTAGACTTTTTATTTTTGAATCGTTATTCTGGATTGTGAAGAGGAATGATTGGTGAAAATTTCAGTCGAATCAGAGCATTGGTTCGAAAGATACTATACCTGTCATTTGACGAAGAACACCCTGTATCTCAGTTGTTTCGAAAGTTAGACTTTTTATTTTTGAAACGTTATTCTGGATTGTGAAGAGGAATGATTGGTGAAAATTTCAGTCGAATCAGAGCATTGGTTCGAAAGATACTATACCTGTCATTTGACGAAGAACACCCTGTATCTCAGTTGTTTCGAAAGTTAGACTTTTTATTTTTGGAACGTTATTCTGGATTTGAAGAGGAATGATTGGTGAAAATTTCAGTCGAATCAGAGCATTGGTTCGAGAGATACTATACCTGTCATTTGACGAAGAACACCCTGTATCTCAGTTGTTTCGAAAGTTAGACTTTTTATTTTTGAATCGTTATTCTGGATTGTGAAGAGGAATGATTGGTGAAAATTTCAGTCGATTCAGAGCATTGGTTCGAAAGATACTATACTTGTCATTTGACGAAGAACACCCTGTATCTCAGTTGTTTCGAAAGTTAGACTTTTTATTTTTGAACATTATTCTGGATTGTGAAGAGGAATGATTGGTGAAAATTTCAGTCGAATCAGAGCATTGGTTCGAAAGATACTTTACCTGTCATTTGACGAAGAACACCCTGTATCTCAGTTGTTTCGAAAGTTAGACTTTTTATTTTTGAATCGTTATTCTGGATTGTGAAGAGGAATGATTGGTGAAAATTTCAGTCGAATCAGAGCATTGGTTCGAAAGATACTATACTTGTCATTTGACGAAGAACACCCTGTATCTCAGTTGTTTCGAAAGTTAGACTTTTTATTTTTGAATCGTTATTCTGGATTGTGAAGAGGAATGATTGGTGAAAATTTCAGTCGAATCAGAGCATTGGTTCGAAAGATACTATACCTGTCATTTGACGAAGAACACCCTGTATCTCAGTTGTTTCGAAAGTTAGAATTTTTATTTTTGGAACGTTATTCTGGATTGTGAAGAGGAATGATTGGTGAAAATTTCAGTCGAATCAGAGCATTGGTTCGAAAGATACTATACCTGTCTTTTGACGAAGAACACCCTGTATCTCAGTTGTTTCGAAAGTTAGACTTTTTATTTTTGAATCGTTATTCTGGATTGTGAAGAGGAATGATTGGTGAAAATTTCAGTCGAATCAGAGCATTGGTTCGAAAGATACTATACTTGTCATTTGACGAAGAACACCCTGTATCTCAGTTGTTTCGAAAGTTAGACTTTTTATTTTTGGAACGTTATTCTGGATTGTGAAGAGGAATGATTGGTGAAAATTTCAGTCGAATCAGAGCATTGGTTCGAAAGATACTTTACCTGTCATTTGACGAAGAACACCTCTGTATCTCAGTTGTTTCGAAAGTTAGACTTTTTATTTTTGAAACGTTATTCTGGATTGTGAAGAGGAATGATTGGTGAAAAGTTCAGTCGAATCAGAGCATTGGTTCGAAAGATACTATACCTGTCATTTGACGAAGAACACCCTGTATCTCAGTTGTTTCGGAAGTAAGACTTTTTATTTTTGAAACGTTATTCTGGATTGTGAAGAGGAATGATTGGTGAAAATTTCAGTCGAATCAGAGCATTGGTTCGAAAGATACTATACCTGTCATTTGACGAAGAACACCCTGTATCTCAGTTGTTTCGAGAAATAGACTTTTTATTTTTGAACGTTATTCTGAATTTTGAAGAGGAATGATTGGTGAAAATTTCAGTCGAATCAGAGCATTGGTTCGAAAGATACTATACCTGTCATTTGACGAAGAACACCCTGTATCTCAGTTGTTTCGAAAGTTAGACTTTTTATTTTTGGAACGTTATTCTGGATTTTGAAGAGGAATGATTGGTGAAAATTTCAGTCGAATCAGAGCATTGGTTCGAAAGATACTATACCTGTCATTTGACGAAGAACACCCAGTATCTCAGTTGTTTCGAAAGTTAGACTTTTTATTTTTGAATCGTTATTCTGGATTGTGAAGAGGAATGATTGGTGAAAATTTCAGTCGAATCAGAGCATTGGTTCGAAAGATACTATACCTGTCATTTGACGAAGAACACCCTGTATCTCAGTTGTTTCGAAAGTTAGACTTTTTATTTTTGAATCGTTATTCTGGATTGTGAAGAGGAATGATTGGTGAAAATTTCAGTCGAATCAGAGCATTGGTTCGAAAGATACTATACCTGTCATTTGACGAAGAACACCCTGTATCTCAGTTGTTTCGAAAGTTAGACTTTTTATTTTTGGAACGTTATTCTGGAGTTTGAAGGGGAATGATTGGTGAAAATTTCAGTCGAATCAGAGCATTGGTTCGAAAGATACTATACCTGTCATTTGACGAAGAACACCCTGTATCTCAGTTGTTTCGAAAGTTAGACTTTTTATTTTTGGAACGTTATTCTGGATTTTGAAGAGGAATGATTGGTGAAAATTTCAGTCGAATCAGAGCATTGGTTCGAAAGATACTATACTTGTCATTTGACGAAGAACACCCTGTATCTCAGTTGTTTCGAAAGTTAGACTTTTTATTTTTGAATCGTTATTCTGGATTGTGAAGAGGAATGATTGGTGAAAATTTCAGTCGAATCAGAGCATTGGTTCGAAAGATACTATACCTGTCATTTGACGAAGAACACCCTGTATCTCAGTTGTTTCGAAAGTTAGACTTTTTATTTTTGGAACGTTATTCTGGATTTTGAAGAGGAATGATTGGTAAAAATTTCAGTCGAATCAGAGCATTGGTTCGAAAGATACTATACCTGTCATTTGACGAAGAACACCCTGTATCTCAGTTGTTTCGAAAGTTAGACTTTTTATTTTTGAATCGTTATTCTGGATTGTGAAGAGGAATGATTGGTGAAAATTTCAGTCGAATCAGAGCATTGGTTCGAAAGATACTATACCTGTCATTTGACGAAGAACACCCTGTATCTCAGTTGTTTCGAAAGTTAGACTTTTTATTTTTGAAACGTTATTCTGGATTGTGAAGAGGAATGATTGGTGAAAATTTCAGTCGAATCAGAGCATTGGTTCGAAAGATACTATACTTGTCATTTGACGAAGAACACCCTGTATCTCAGTTGTTTCGAAAGTTAGACTTTTTATTTTTGGAACGTTATTCTGGATTGCGAAGAGGAATGATTGGTGAAAATTTCAGTCGAATCAGAGCATTGGTTCGAAAGATACTATACCTGTCATTTGACGAAGAACACCCTGTATCTCAGTTGTTTTGGAAGTAAGACTTTTTATTTTTGAAACGTTATTCTGGTTGTGAAGAGGAATGATTGGTGAAAATTTCAGTCGAATCAGAGCATTGGTTCGAAAGATATTATACCTGTCATTTGACGAAGAACACCCTGTATCTCAGTTGTTTCGAAAGTTAGACTTTTTATTTTTGGAACGTTATTCTGGATTTTGAAGAGGAACGATTGGTGAAAATTTCAGTCGAATCAGAGCATTGGTTCGAAAGATACTATACCTGTCATTTGACGAAGAACACCCTGTATCTAAGTTGTTTCGAAAGTTAGACTTTTTATTTTTGGAACGTTATTCTGGATTTTGAAGAGGAATGATTGGTGAAAATTTCAGTCGAATCAGAGCATTGGTTCGAAAGATACTATACCTGTCATTTGACGAAGAACACCCTGTATCTCAGTTGTTTCGAAAGTTAGACTTTTTATTTTTGAATCGTTATTCTGGATTGTGAAGAGGAATGATTGGTGAAAATTTCAGTCGAATCAGAGCATTGCTTCGAAAGATACTATACCTGTCATTTGACGAAGAACACCCTGTATCTCAGTTGTTTCGAAAGTTAGACTTTTTATTTTTGAATCGTTATTCTGGATTGTGAAGAGGAATGATTGGTGAAAATTTCAGTCGAATCAGAGCATTGGTTCGAAAGATACCTTACCTGTCATTTGACGAAGAACACCCTGTATCTCAGTTGTTTCGAAAGTTAGACTTTTTATTTTTGGAACGTTATTCTGCATTGTGAAGAGGAATGATTGGTGAAAATTTCAGTCGAATCAGAGCATTGGTTCGAAAGATACTATACCTGTCATTTGACGAAGAACACCCTGTATCTCAGTTGTTTCGAAAGTTAGACTTTTTATTTTTGAATCGTTATTCTGGATTGTGAAGAGGAATGATTGGTGAAAATTTCAGTCGAATCAGAGCATTGGTTCGAAAGATACTATACTTGTCATTTGACGAAGAACACTCTGTATCTCAGTTGTTTCGAAAGTTAGACTTTTTATTTTTGGAACGTTATTCTGGATTGTGAAGAGGAATGATTGGTGAAAATTTCAGTCGAATCAGAGCATTGGTTCGAAAGATACTATACCTGTCATTTGACGAAGAACTCAGTTGTTTCGAAAGTAAGACTTTTTATTTTTGAAACGTTATTCTGGATTTTGAAGAGGAATGATTGGTGAAAATTTCAGTCGAATCAGAGCATTGGTTCGAAAGATACTATACTTGTCATTTGACGAAGAACACCCTGTATCTCAGTTGTTTCGAAAGTTAGACTTTTTATTTTTGAACGTTATTCTGGATTGTGAAGAGGAATGATTGGTGAAAATTTCAGTCGAATCAGAGCATTGGTTCGAAAGATACTATACTTGTCATTTGACGAAGAACACCCTGTATCTCAGTTGTTTTGGAAGTTAGACTTTTTATTTTTGAAACGTTATTCTGGTTGTGAAGAGGAATGATTGGTGAAAATTTCAGTCGAATCAGAGCATTTGTTCGAAAGATACTATACCTGTCATTGACGAAGAACACCCTGTATCTCAGTTGTTTCGAAAGTTAGACTTTTTATTTTCGGAACGTTATTCTGGATTTTGAAGAGGAATGATTGGTGAAAATTTCAGTCGAATCAGAGCATTGGTTCGAAAGATACTATACCTGTCATTTGACGAAGAACACCCTGTATCTCAGTTGTTTCGAAAGTTAGACTTTTTATTTTTGGAACGTTATTCTGGATTTTGAAGAGGAATGATTGGTGAAAATTTCAGTCGAATCAGAGCATTGGTTCGAAAGATACTATACCTGTCATTTGACGAAGAACACCCTGTATCTCAGTTGTTTCGAAAGTTAGACTTTTTATTTTTGAATCGTTATTCTGGATTGTGAAGAGGAATGATTGGTGAAAATTTCAGTCGAATCAGAGCATTGGTTCGAAAGATACTATACCTGTCATTTGACGAAGAACACCCTGTATCTCAGTTGTTTCGAAAGTTAGACTTTTTATTTTTGAATCGTTATTCTGGATTGTGAAGAGGAATGATTGGTGAAAATTTCAGTCGAATCAGAGCATTGGTTCGAAAGATACTATACCTGTCATTTGACGAAGAACACCCTGTATCTCAGTTGTTTCGAAAGTTAGACTTTTTATTTTTGGAACGTTATTCTGGATTGTGAAGAGGAATGATTGGTGAAAATTTCAGTCGAATCAGAGCATTGGTTCGAAAGATACTATACCTGTCATTTGACGAAGAACACCCTGTATCTCAGTTGTTTCGAAAGTTAGACTTTTTATTTTTGAATCGTTATTCTGGATTGTGAAGAGGAATGATTGGTGAAAATTTCAGTCGAATCAGAGCATTGGTTCGAAAGATACTATACTGTCATTTGACGAAGAACACCCTGTATCTCAGTTGTTTCGAAAGTTAGACTTTTTATTTTTGGAACGTTATTCTGGATTGTGAAGAGGAATGATTGGTGAAAATTTCAGTCGAATCAGAGCATTGGTTCGAAAGATACTATACCTGTCATTTGACGAAGAACACCCTGTATCTCAGTTGTTTCGAAAGTTAGACTTTTTATTTTTGGAACGTTATTCTGGATTGTGAAGAGGAATGATTGGTGAAAATTTCAGTCGAATCAGAGCATTGGTTCGAAAGATACTATACCTGTCATTTGACGAAGAACACCCTGTATCTCAGTTGTTTCGAAAGTTAGACTTTTTATTTTTGGAACGTTATTCTGGATTGTGAAGAGGAATGATTGGTGAAAATTTCAGTCGAATCAGAGCATTGGTTCGAAAGATACTATACCTGTCATTTGACGAAGAACACCCTGTATCTCAGTTGTTTCGAAAGTTAGACTTTTTATTTTTGAATCGTTATTCTGGATTGTGAAGAGGAATGATTGGTGAAAATTCAGTCGAATCAGAGCATTGGTTCGAAAGATACTATACTTGTCATTTGACGAAGAACACCCTGTATCTCAGTTGTTTCGAAAGTTAGACTTTTTATTTTTGAATCGTTATTCTGGACTGTGAAGAGGAATGATTGGTGAAAATTTCAGTCGAATCAGAGCATTGGTTCGAAAGATACTATACCTGTCATTTGACGAAGAACACCCTGTATCTCAGTTGTTTCGAAAGTTAGACTTTTTATTTTTGAACGTTATTCTGGATTTTGAAGAGGAATGATTGGTGAAAATTTCAGTCGAATCAGAGCATTGGTTCGAAAGATACTATACTTGTCATTTGACGAAGAACACCCTGTATCTCAGTTGTTTCGAAAGTTAGACTTTTTATTTTTGGAACGTTATTCTGGATTGTGAAGAGGAATGATTGGTGAAAATTTCAGTCGAATCAGAGCATTGGTTCGAAAGATACTATACCTGTCATTTGACGAAGAACACCCTGTATCTCAGTTGTTTCGAAAGTTAGACTTTTTATTTTTGAAACGTTATTCTGGATTGTGAAGAGGAATGATTGGTGAAAATTTCAGTCGAATCAGAGCATTGGTTCGAAAGATACTATACCTGTCATTTGACGAAGAACACCCTGTATCTCAGTTGTTTCGGAAGTTAGACTTTTTATTTTTGAAACGTTATTCTGGATTGTGAAGAGGAATGATTGGTGAAAATTTCAGTCGAATCAGAGCATTGGTTCGAAAGATACTATACCTGTCATTTGACGAAGAACACCCTGTATCTCAGTTGTTTCGAAAGTTAGACTTTTTATTTTTGGAACGTTATTCTGGATTGTGAAGAGGAATGATTGGTGAAAATTTCAGTCGAATCAGAGCATTGGTTCGAAAGATACTATACCTGTCATTTGACGAAGAACACCCTGTATCTCAGTTGTTTCGAAAGTTAGACTTTTTATTTTTGAACGTTATTCTGGATTTTGAAGAGGAATGATTGGTGAAAATTTCAGTCGAATCAGAGCATTGGTTCGAAAGATACTATACTTGTCATTTGACGAAGAACACCCTGTATCTCAGTTGTTTCGAAAGTTAGACTTTTTATTTTTGGAATCGTTATTCTGGATTGTGAAGAGGAATGATTGGTGAAAATTTCAGTCGAATCAGAGCATTGGTTCGAAAGATACTATACCTGTCATTTGACGAAGAACACCCTGTATCTCAGTTGTTTCGAAAGTTAGACTTTTTATTTTTGAATCGTTATTCTGGATTGTGAAGAGGAATGATTGGTGAAAATTTCAGTCGAATCAGAGCATTGGTTCGAAAGATACTATACCTGTCATTTGACGAAGAACACCCTGTATCTCAGTTGTTTCGAAAGTTAGACTTTTTATTTTTGGAACGTTATTCTGGATTGTGAAGAGGAATGATTGGTGAAAATTTCAGTCGAATCAGAGCATTGGTTCGAAAGATACTATACCTGTCATTTGACGAAGAACACCCTGTATCTCAGTTGTTTCGAAAGTTAGACTTTTTATTTTTGAATCGTTATTCTGGATTGTGAAGAGGAATGATTGGTGAAAATTTCAGTCGAATCAGAGCATTGGTTCGAAAGATACTATACTTGTCATTTGACGAAGAACACCCTGTATCTCAGTTGTTTCGAAAGTTAGACTTTTTATTTTTGGAACGTTATTCTGGATTGTGAAGAGAATGATTGGTGAAAATTTCAGTCGAATCAGAGCATTGGTTCGAAAGATACTATACCTGTCATTTGACGAAGAACACCCTGTATCTCAGTTGTTTCGAAAGTTAGACTTTTTATTTTTGGAACGTTATTCTGGATTGTGAAGAGGAATGATTGGTGAAAATTTCAGTCGAATCAGAGCATTGGTTCGAAAGATACTATACCTGTCATTTGACGAAGAACACCCTGTATCTCAGGTGTTTCGAAAGTTAGACTTTTTATTTTTGGAACGTTATTCTGGATTGTGAAGAGGAATGATTGGTGAAAATTTCAGTCGAATCAGAGCATTGGTTCGAAAGATACTATACCTGTCATTTGACGAAGAACACCCTGTATCTCAGTTGTTTCGAAAGTTAGACTTTTTATTTTTGAAACGTTATTCTGGATTGTGAAGAGGAATGATTGGTGAAAATTTCAGTCGAATCAGAGCATTGGTTCGAAAGATACTATACCTGTCATTTGACGAAGAACACCCTGTATCTCAGTTGTTTCGGAAGTTAGACTTTTTATTTTTGAATCGTTATTCTGGATTGTGAAGAGGAATGATTGGTGAAAATTTCAGTCGAATCAGAGCATTGGTTCGAAAGATACTATACCTGTCATTTGACGAAGAACACCCTGTATCTCAGTTGTTTCGAAAGTTAGACTTTTTATTTTTGAAACGTTATTCTGGATTGTGAAGAGGAATGATTGGTGAAAATTTCAGTCGAATCAGAGCATTGGATCGAAAGATACTATACC
The DNA here is from genome assembly GCA_958510865.1 of Myrrha octodecimguttata. Taxonomy (NCBI): domain Eukaryota; kingdom Metazoa; phylum Arthropoda; class Insecta; order Coleoptera; family Coccinellidae; genus Myrrha; species Myrrha octodecimguttata. The sequence continues at coordinate 4,393 of CAUEHS010000644.1, read as the reverse complement.
TGTCATTTGACGAAGAACACCCTGTATCTCAGTTGTTTCGAAAGTTAGACTTTTTATTTTCGAACGTTATTCTGGATTGTGAAGAGGAATGATTGGTGAAAATTTCAGTCGAATCAGAGCATTGGTTCGAAAGATACTATACCTGTCATTTGACGAAGAACACCCTGTATCTCAGTTGTTTCGAAAGTTAGACTTTTTATTTTTGAAACGTTATTCTGGATTGTGAAGAGGAATGATTGGTGAAAATTTCAGTCGAATCAGAGCATTGGTTCGAAAGATACTATACCTGTCATTTGACGAAGAACACCCTGTATCTCAGTTGTTTCGGAAGTTAGACTTTTTATTTTTGAACGTTATTCTGGATTGTGAAGAGGAATGATTGGTGAAAATTTCAGTCGAATCAGAGCATTGGTTCGAAAGATACTATACTGTCATTTGACGAAGAACACCCTGTATCTCAGTTGTTTCGAAAGTTAGACTTTTTATTTTTGGAACGTTATTCTGGATTTTGAAGAGGAATGATTGGTGAAAATTTCAGTCGAATCAGAGCATTGGTTCGAAGATACTATACCTGTCATTTGACGAAGAACACCCTGTATCTCAGTTGTTTCGAAAGTTAGACTTTTTATTTTTGGAACGTTATTCTGGATTTTGAAGAGGAATGATTGGTGAAAATTTCAGTCGAATCAGAGCATTGGTTCGAAAGATACTATACCTGTCATTTGACGAAGAACACCCTGTATCTCAGTTGTTTCGAAAGTTAGACTTTTTATTTTTGAATCGTTATTCTGGATTGTGAAGAGGAATGATTGGTGAAAATTTCAGTCGAATCAGAGCATTGGTTCGAAAGATACTATACCTGTCATTTGACGAAGAACACCCTGTATCTCAGTTGTTTCGAAAGTTAGACTTTTTATTTTTGAATCGTTATTCTGGATTGTGAAGAGGAATGATTGGTGAAAATTTCAGTCGAATCAGAGCATTGGTTCGAAAGATACTATACCTTGTCATTTGACGAAGAACACCCTGTATCTCAGTTGTTTCGAAAGTTAGACTTTTTATTTTTGAATCGTTATTCTGGATTGTGAAGAGGAATGATTGGTGAAAATTTCAGTCGAATCAGAGCATTGGTTCGAAAGATACTATACCTGTCATTTGACGAAGAACACCCTGTATCTCAGTTGTTTCGAAAGTTAGACTTTTTATTTTTGAATCGTTATTCTGGATTGTGAAGAGGAATGATTGGTGAAAATTTCAGTCGAATCAGAGCATTGGTTCGAAAGATACTATACTTGTCATTTGACGAAGAACACCCTGTATCTCAGTTGTTTCGAAAGTTAGACTTTTTATTTTTGGAACGTTATTCTGGATTGTGAAGAGGAATGATTGGTGAAAATTTCAGTCGAATCAGAGCATTGGTTCGAAAGATACTATACCTGTCATTTGACGAAGAACACCCTGTATCTCAGTTGTTTCGAAAGTTAGACTTTTTATTTTTGAACGTTATTCTGGATTGTGAAGAGGAATGATTGGTGAAAATTTCAGTCGAATCAGAGCATTGGTTCGAAAGATACTATACCTGTCATTTGACGAAGAACACCCTGTATCTCAGTTGTTTCGAAAGTTAGACTTTTTATTTTGAAACGTTATTCTGGATTGTGAAGAGGAATGATTGGTGAAAATTTCAGTCGAATCAGAGCATTGGTTCGAAAGATACTATACCTGTCATTTGACGAAGAACACCCTGTATCTCAGTTTGTTCGAAAGTTAGACTTTTTATTTTTGGAACGTTATTCTGGATTTTGAAGAGGAATGATTGGTGAAATTTCAGTCGAATCAGAGCATTGGTGCGAAAGATACTATACCTGTCATTTGACGAAGAACACCCTGTATCTCAGTTGTTTCGAAAGTTAGACTTTTTATTTTTGAATCGTTATTCTGGATTGTGAAGAGGAATGATTGGTGAAAATTTCAGTCGAATCAGAGCATTGGTTCGAAAGATACTATACCTGTCATTTGACGAAGAACACCCTGTATCTCAGTTGTTTCGAAAGTTAGACTTTTTATTTTTGGAACGTTATTCTGGATTGTGAAGAGGAATGATTGGTGAAAATTTCAGTCGAATCAGAGCATTGGTTCGAAAGATACTATACCTGGCATTTGACGAAGAACACCCTGTATCTCAGTTGTTTCGAAAGTTAGACTTTTTATTTTTGAATCGTTATTCTGGATTGTGAAGAGGAATGATTGGTGAAAATTTCAGTCGAATCAGAGCATTGGTTCGAAAGATACTATACTTGTCATTTGACGAAGAACACCCTGTATCTCAGTTGTTTCGAAAGTTAGACCTTTTATTTTTGGAACGTTATTCTGGATTGTGAAGAGGAATGATTGGTGAAAATTTCAGTCGAATCAGAGCATTGGTTCGAAAGATACTATACCTGTCATTTGACGAAGAACACCCTGTATCTCAGTTGTTTCGAAAGTTAGACTTTTTATTTTTGAAACGTTATTCTGGATTGTGAAGAGGAATGATTGGTGAAAATTTCAGTCGAATCAGAGCATTGGTTCGAAAGATACTATACCTGTCATTTGACGAAGAACACCCTGTATCTCAGTTGTTTCGGAAGTTAGTCTTTTTATTTTTGAAACGTTATTCTGGATTGTGAAGAGGAATGATTGGTGAAAATTTCAGTCGAATCAGAGCATTGGTTCGAAAGATACTATACCTGTCATTTGACGAAGAACACCCTGTATCTCAGTTGTTTCGAAAGTTAGACTTTTTATTTTTGGAACGTTATTCTGGATTTTGAAGAGGAATGATTGGTGAAAATTTCAGTCGAATCAGAGCATTGGTTCGAAAGATACTATACCTGTCATTTGACGAAGAACACCCTGTATCTCAGTTGTTTCGAAAGTTAGACTTTTTATTTTTGGAACGTTATTCTGGATTTTGAGGAGGAATGATTGGAGAAAATTTCAGTCGAATCAGAGGATTGGTTCGAAAGATACTATACTTGTCATTTGACGAAGAACACCCTGTATCTCAGTTGTTTCGAAAGTTAGACTTTTTATTTTGAATCGTTATTCTGGATTGTGAAGAGGAATGATTGAAGAAAATTTCAGTCGAATCAGAGCATTGGTTCGAAAGATACTATACCTGTCATTTGACGAAGAACACCCTGTATCTCAGTTGTTTCGAAAGTTAGACTTTTTATTTTTGGAACGTTATTCTGGATTGTGAAGAGGAATGATTGGTGAAAATTTCAGTCGAATCAGAGCATTGGTTCGAAAGATACTATACTGTCATTTGACGAAGAACACCCTGTATCTCAGTTGTTTCGAAAGTTAGACTTTTTATTTTTGGAACGTTATTCTGGATTGTGAAGAGGAATGATTGGTGAAAATTTCAGTCGAATCAGAGCATTGGTTCGAAAGATACTATACCTGTCATTTGACGAAGAACACCCTGTATCTCAGTTGTTCGAAAGTTAGACTTTTTATTTTTGAATCGTTATTCTGGATTGTGAAGAGGAATGATTGGTGAAAATTTCAGTCGAATCAGAGCATTGGTTCGAAAGATACTATACCTGTCATTTGACGAAGAACACCCTGTATCTCAGTTGTTTCGAAGTTAGACTTTTTATTTTTGGAACGTTATTCTGGATTGTGAAGAGGAATGATTGGTGAAAATTTCAGTCGAATCAGAGCATTGGTTCGAAAGATACTATACCTGTCATTTGACGAAGAACACCCTGTATCTCAGTTGTTTCGAAAGTTAGACTTTTTATTTTTGGAACGTTATTCTGGATTGTGAATAGGAATGATTGGTGAAAATTTCAGTCGAATCAGAGCATTGGTTCGAAAGATACTATACCTGTCATTTGACGAAGAACACCCTGTATCTCAGTTGTTTCGAAAGTTAGACTTTTTATTTTTGGAACGTTATTCTGGATTGTGAAGAGGAATGATCTGGTGAAAATTTCAGTCGAATCAGAGCATTGGTCGAAAGATACTATACCTGTCATTTGACGAAGAACACCCTGTATCTCAGTTGTTTCGAAAGTTAGACTTTTATTTTGAAACGTTATTCTGGATTGTGAAGAGGAATGATTGGTGAAAATTTCAGTCGAATCAGAGCATTGGTTCGAAAGATACTATACCTGTCATTTGACGAAGAACACCCTGTATCTCAGTTGTTTCGAAAGTTAGACTTTTTATTTTTGAATCGTTATTCTGGATTGTGAAGAGGAATGATTGGTGAAAATTTCAGTCGAATCAGAGCATTGGTTCGAAGGATACTATACCTTGTCATTTGACGAAGAACACCCTGTATCTCAGTTGTTTCGAAAGTTAGACTTTTTATTTTTGGAACGTTATTCTGGATTGTGAA
>CAUEHS010000643.1:0-36409 GCA_958510865.1 Myrrha octodecimguttata | reverse complement strand
TTAAGCTTACCCTTATTCTTACCCTTACCCTTACCCTTACCCTTACCCTTACCCTTACCCTTACCCTTACCCTTACCCTTACCCTTACCCTTGCTTTTACCCTTAAGCTCACCCTTACCCTTACCCTTACCCTTACCCTTACCCTTACCCTTACCCTTACCCTTACCCTTGCTTTTACCCTTAGGCTTACCCTAACCTTCACCCTTACCCTTACCCTTACCCTTACCCTTACCCTTGCTTTTACCCTTAAGCTTACCCTTACCCTTACCCTTACCCTTACCCTTACCCTTACCCTTACCCTTACCCTTACCCTTACCCTTACCCTTGCTTTTACCCTTACCCTTACCCTTACCCTTACCCTTACCCTTACCCCTACCCTTGCTTTTACCCTTAAGCTTAACCTTACCCTTACCCTTACCCTTACCCTTATCCTTACCCTTACCCTTGCTTTTACCCTTAAGCTTACCCTTACCCTTACCCTTACCCTTACCCTTACCCTTACCCTTACCCTTACCCTTACCCTTACCCTTACCCTTACCCTTGCTTTTACCCTTAAGCTTACCCTTACCCTTACCCTTACCCTCACCCTTACCCTTGCTGTTACCCTTAGGCTTACCCTTACCCTTACCCTTACCCTTACCCTTACCCTTACCCTTACCTTTACCCTTACCCTTGCTTTTACCCTTAAGCTTACCCTTACCCTTACCCTTACCCTTACCCTCACCCTTACCCTTGCTTTTACCCTTAAGCTTACCCTTACCCTTACCCTTACCCTTACCCTTACCCTTACCCTTACCCTTACCCTTACCCTAACCCTTGCTTTTACCCTTAAGCTTACCCTTACCCTTACCCTTACCCTTAAGCTTACCCTTACCCTTACCCTTACCCTTACCCTTACCCTTACCTTTACCCTTACTCTTACCCTTACCCTTACCCTTGCTTTTACCCTTAAGCTTACCCTTACCCTTACCCTTACCCTTACCCTTACCCCTACCCTTGCTTTTACCCTTAAGCTTACCCTTACCCTTACCCTTACCCTTAAGCTTACCCTTACCCTTACCCTTACCCTTACCCTTACCCTTACCCTTACCCTTACCCTTGCTTTTACCCTTAAGCTTACCCTTACCCTTACCCTTACCCTTACCCTTACCCTTAACCTTACCCTTACCCTTACCCTCACCCTTGCTTTTACCCTTAGGCTTACCCTTAACTTTACCCTTATCCTTACCCTTACCCTTACCCTTACCCTTACCCTTACCCTTACCCTTGCTTTTACCCTTAAGCTTACCCTTACCCTTACCCTCACCCTTACCCTTACCCTTACCCTTACCCTTACCCTTACCCTTACCCTTACCCTTACCCTTACCCTTACCCTTACCCTTACCCTTACCCTTACCCTTACCCTTGCTTTTACCCTTAAGCTTACCCTTACCCTTACCCTTACCCTTACCCTTACCCTTACACTTACCCCTACCCTTGCTTTTACCCTTAAGCTTAACCTTACCCTTACCCTTACCCTTACCCTTACCCTTACCCTTACCCTTACCCTTGCTTTTACCCTTAAGCTTACCCTTACCCTTACCCTTACCCTTACCCTTACCCTTACCCTTACCCTTGCTTTTACCCTTAAGCTTACCCTTACCCTTACCCTTACCCTTACCCTTACCCTTGCTTTTACCCTTAGGCTCACCCTTACCCTTACCCTTACCCTTACCCTTGCTTTTACCCTTAAGCTTACCCTTACACTTACCCTTACCCTTACCCTTACCCTTACCCTTACCCTTACCCTTACCCTTACCCTTACCCTTACCCTTACCCTTACCCTTGTCCTTGCTTTTACCCTTAAGCTTACCCTTACCCTTACCCTTACCCTTACCCTTACCCTTACCCTTACCCTTACCCTTACCCTTACTCTTACCCTTACCCTAACCCTTGCTTTTACCCTTAAGCTTACCCTTACCCTTACCCTTACCCTTACCCTTAAGCTTACCCTTACCCTTACCCTTACCCTTACCCTTACCCTTACCCTTATCCTTACCCTTACCCTTACCCTAACCCTTGCTTTTACCCTTAAGCTTACCCTTACCCTTACCCTTACCCTTAAGCTTACCCTTACCCTTACCCTTACCCTTACCCTTACCCTTACCCTTACCCTTGCTTTTACCCTTAAGTTTACCCTTGGCCTTACCCTTACCCTTAAGCTTACCCTTACCCTTACCCTTACCCTTACCCTTACCCTTACCCTTACCCTTACCCTTACCCTTACCCTTACCCTTACCCTTACCCTTGCTTTTACCCTTAAGCTTACCCTTACCCTCACCCTTACCCTTGCTTTTACCCTTAGGCTTACCCTTACCCTTACCCTCACCCTTACCCTTACCCTTACCCTTACCTTTACCCTTACCCTTGCTTTTACCCTTAAGCTTACCCTTACCCTTACCCTTACCCTTACCCTTACCCTCACCCTTACCCTTGCTTTTACCCTTAAGCTTACCCTTACCCTTACCCTCACCCTGACCCTTACCCTAACCCTTGCTTTTACCCTTAAGCTTACCCTTACCCTTACCCTTACCCTTACCCTTAAGCTTACCCTTACCCTTACCCTTACCCTTACCCTTACCCTTACCCTTACCCTTACCCTTACCCTTACCCTTGCTTTTACCCTTAAGCTTACCCTTACCCTTACCCTTACCCTTACCCTTACCCCTACCCTTGCTTTTACCCTTAAGCTTACCCTTACCCTTACCCTTATCCTTAAGCTTACCCTTACCCTTACCCTTACCCTTACCCTTACCCTTACCCTTACCCTTACCCTTACCCTTGCTTTTACCCTTAAGCTTACCCTTACCCTTACCCTTACCCTTACCCTTAACCTTACCCTTACCCTTACCCTTACCCTTGCTTTTACCCTTAGGCTTACCCTTACCTTTACCCTTATCCTTACCCTTACCCTTACCCTTACCCTTACCCTTACCCTTACCCTTACCCTTGCTTTTACCCTTAAGCTTACCCTTACCCTTACCCTCACCCTTACCCTTACCCTTACCCTTACCCTTACCCTTACCCTTACCCTTACCCTTACCCTTACCCTTACCCTTACCCTTGCTTTTACCCTTAAGCTTACCCTTACCCTTACCCTTACCCTTACCCTTACCCCTACCCTTGCTTTTACCCTTAAGCTTACCCTTACCCTTACCCTCACCCTTACCCTTACCCTTACCCTTATCCTTACCCTTACCCTTACCCTTACCCTTACCCTTACCCTTACCCTTGCTTTTACCCTTAAGCTTACCCTTACCCTTACCCTCACCCTTACCCTTACCCTTACCCTTACCCTTACCCTTACCCTTACCCTTACCCTTACCCTTACCCTTACCCTTACCCTTACCCTTACCCTTACCCTTGCTTTTACCCTTGAGCTTACCCTTACCCTTACCCTTACCCTTACCCTTACCCTTACCCTTACCCTTGCTTTTACCCTTAAGCTTACCCTTACCCTTACCCTTACCCTTACCCTTACCCTTGCTTTTACCCTTAGGCTCACCCTTACCCTTACCCTTACCCTTACCCTTGCTTTTACCATTAAGCTTACCCTTACACTTACCCTTACACTTACCCTTACCCTTACCCTTACCCTTACCCTTACCCTTACCCTTACCCTTACCCTCACCCTTACCCTTGCTTTTACCCTTAAGCTTACCCTTACCCTTACCCTTACCCTTACCCTTACCCTTACCCTTACCCTTACCCTTACCCTTACTCTTACCCTCACCCTAACCCTTGCTTTTACCCTTAAGCTTACCCTTACCCTTTTCCCTTACCCTTACCCTTAAGCTTACCCTTACCCTTACCCTTACCCTTACCCTTACCCTTACCCTTACCCTTACCCTTACCCTTACCCTTACCCTTACCCTTGCTTTTACCCTTAAGCTTACCCTTGGCCTTACCCTTACCCTTAAGCTTACCCTTACCCTTACCCTTACCCTTACCCTTACCCTTACCCTTACCCTTACCCTTGCTTTTACCCTTAAGCTTACCCTTACCCTTACCCTTACCCTTACCCTTACCCTTAACCTTACCCTTACCCTAACCCTTACCCTTGCTTTTACCCTTAGGCTTACCCTTACCTTTACCCTTACCCTTACCCTTACCCTTACCCTTACCCTTACCCTTACCCTTGCTTTTACCCTTAAGCTTACCCTTACCCTTACCCTTACCCTTACCCTTACCCTTACCCTTACCCTTACCCTTACCCTTACCCTTACCCTTACCCTTACCCTTACCCTTACCCTTGCTTTTACCCTTAAGCTTACCCTTACCCTTACCCTTACCCTTACCCTTACCCTTACCCTTACCCTTACCCTTGCTTTTACCCTTGAGCTTACCCTTACCCTTACCCTTACCCTTACCCTTACCCTTACCCTTACCCTTACCCTTACCCTTGCTTTTACCCTTAGGCTTACCCTTACCTTTACCCTCACCCTTACCCTTACCCTTACCCTTACCCTTACCCTTACCCTTGCTTTTACCCTTAAGCTTACCCTTACCCTTACCCTTACCCTTACCCTTACCCTTTCCCTTACCTTTACCTTTACCCTTACCCTTTCCCTTGCTTTTACCCTTAAGCTTACCCTTACCCTTACCCTTACCCTTACCCTTACCTTTACCCTTACCCTTACCCTTACCCTTACCCTTACCCTTGCTTTTACCCTTAAGCTTACCCTTACCCTTACTCTTACCCTTACCCTTACCCTTAACCTTACCCTTACCCTTACCCTTACCCTTACCCTTACCCTTACCCTTACCCTTACCCTTACCCTTACCCTTACCCTTACCCTTACCCTTACCCTTACCCTTGCTTTTACCCTTAAGCTTACCCTTACCCTTACCCTTACCCTTACCCTTGCTTTTACCCTTAAGCTTACCCTTACCCTTACCCTTACCCTTGCTTTTACCCTTAAGCTTACCCTTACCCTTACCCTTTTCCTTACCCTTAAGCTTTACCTTACCCTTACACTTACCCTTACCCCTACCCTTACCCTTACCCTTGCTTTTACCCTTAAGCTTACCCTTACCCTTACCCTTACCCTTACCCTTACACTTACCCTTACCCTTACCCTTACCCTTACCCTTACCCTTGCTTTTACCCTTAAGCTTACCCTTACCCTCACCCTTACCCTTGCTTTTACCCTTAGGCTTACCCTTACCCTTACCCTCACCCTTACCCTTACCCTTACCCTTACCCTTACCCTTACCCTTACCCTTACCCTTACCCTTACCCTTGCTTTTACCCTTAAGCTTACCCTTACCCTCACCCTTACCCTTGCTTTTACCCTTAGGCTTACCCTTACCCTTACCCTCACCCTTACCCTTACCCTTACCCTTACCTTTACCCTTACCCTTGCTTTTACCCTTAAGCTTACCCTTACCCTTACCCTTACCCTTACCCTTACCCTCACCCTTACCCTTGCTTTTACCCTTAAGCTTACCCTTACCCTTACCCTCACCCTGACCCTTACCCTAACCCTTGCTTTTACCCTTAAGCTTACCCTTACCCTTACCCTTACCCTTACCCTTAAGCTTACCCTTACCCTTACCCTTACCCTCACCCTTACCCTTACCCTTACCCTTACCCTTACCCTTACCCTTGCTTTTACCCTTAAGCTTACCCTTACCCTTACCCTTACCCTTACCCTTACCCCTACCCTTGCTTTTACCCTTAAGCTTACCCTTACCCTTACCCTTACCCTTAAGCTTACCCTTACCCTTACCCTTACCCTTACCCTTACCCTTACCCTTACCCTTACCCTTACCCTTGCTTTTACCCTTAAGCTTACCCTTACCCTTACCCTTACCCTTACCCTTAACCTTACCCTTACCCTTACCCTTACCCTTGCTTTTACCCTTAGGCTTACCCTTACCTTTACCCTTATCCTTACCCTTACCCTTACCCTTACCCTTACCCTTACCCTTACCCTTGCTTTTACCCTTAAGCTTACCCTTACACTTACCCTCACCCTTACCCTTACCCTTACCCTTACCCTTACCCTTACCCTTACCCTTACCCTTACCCTTACCCTTACCCTTACCCTTGCTTTTACCCTTAAGCTTACCCTTACCCTTACCCTTACCCTTACCCTTACCCCTACCCTTGCTTTTACCCTTAAGCTTACCCTTACCCTTACCCTCACCCTTACCCTTACCCTTACCCTTATCCTTACCCTTACCCTTACCCTTACCCTTACCCTTACCCTTACCCTTGCTTTTACCCTTAAGCTTACCCTTACCCTTACCCTCACCCTTACCCTTACCCTTACCCTTACCCTTACCCTTACCCTTACCCTTACCCTTACCCTTGCTTTTACCCTTGAGCTTACCCTTACCCTTACCCTTACCCTTACCCTTACCCTTACCCTTACCCTTGCTTTTACCCTTAAGCTTACCCTTACCCTTACCCTTACCCTTACCCTTACCCTTGCTTTTACCCTTAGGCTCACCCTTACCCTTACCCTTACCCTTACCCTTGCTTTTACCCTTAAGCTTACCCTTACACTTACCCTTACACTTACCCTTACCCTTACCCTTACCCTTACCCTTACCCTTACCCTTACCCTTACCCTTACCCTCACCCTTACCCTTGCTTTTACCCTTAAGCTTACCCTTACCCTTACCCTTACCCTTACCCTTACCCTTACCCTTACCCTTACCCTTACCCTTACTCTTACCCTCACCCTAACCCTTGCTTTTACCCTTAAGCTTACCCTTACCCTTTTCCCTTACCCTTACCCTTAAGCTTACCCTTACCCTTACCCTTACCCTTACCCTTACCCTTACCCTTACCCTTACCCTTACCCTTGCTTTTACCCTTAAGCTTACCCTTGGCCTTACCCTTACCCTTAAGCTTACCCTTACCCTTACCCTTACCCTTACCCTTACCCTTACCCTTACCCTTACCCTTGCTTTTACCCTTAAGCTTACCCTTACCCTTACCCTTACCCTTACCCTTACCCTTAACCTTACCCTTACCCTTACCCTTACCCTTGCTTTTACCCTTAGGCTTACCCTTACCTTTACCCTTACCCTTACCCTTACCCTTACCCTTACCCTTACCCTTACCCTTGCTTTTACCCTTAAGCTTACCCTTACCCTTACCCTTACCCTTACCCTTACCCTTACCCTTACCCTTACCCTTACCCTTACCCTTACCCTTACCCTTACCCTTACCCTTACCCTTACCCTTGCTTTTACCCTTAAGCTTACCCTTACCCTTACCCTTACCCTTACCCTTACCCTTACCCTTACCCTTACCCTTGCTTTTACCCTTGAGCTTACCCTTACCCTTACCCTTACCCTTACCCTTACCCTTACCCTTACCCTTACCCTTACCCTTACCCTTGCTTTTACCCTTAGGCTTACCCTTACCTTTACCCTCACCCTTACCCTTACCCTTACCCTTACCCTTACCCTTACCCTTGCTTTTACCCTTAAGCTTACCCTTACCCTTACCCTTACCCTTACCCTTACCCTTTCCCTTACCTTTACCTTTACCCTTACCCTTTCCCTTGCTTTTACCCTTAAGCTTACCCTTACCCTTACCCTTACCCTTACCCTTACCTTTACCCATACCCTTACCCTTACCCTTACCCTTACCCTTGCTTTTACCCTTAAGCTTACCCTTACCCTTACCCTTACCCTTACCCTTACCCTTAACCTTACCCTTACCCTTACCCTTACCCTTACCCTTACCCTTACCCTTACCCTTACCCTTACCCTTACCCTTACCCTTGCTTTTACCCTTAAGCTTACCCTTACCCTTACCCTTACCCTTACCCTTGCTTTTACCCTTAAGCTTACCCTTACCCTTACCCTTACCCTTGCTTTTACCCTTAAGCTTACCCTTACCCTTACCCTTTTCCTTACCCTTAAGCTTAACCTTACCCTTACCCTTACCCTTACCCCTACCCTTACCCTTACCCTTGCTTTTACCCTTAAGCTTACCCTTACCCTTACCCTTACCCTTACCCTTACACTTACCCTTACCCTTACCCTTACCCTTACCCTTAGCCTTACCCTTGCACTTACCCTTAGGCTTACCCTTACCTTTACCCTTACCCTTACCCTTACCCTTACCCTTACCCTTACCCTTACCCTTACCCTTACCCTTACCCTTACCCTTGCTTTTACCCTTAAGCTTAGCCTTACCCTTACCCTTACCCTTACCCTTACCCTTACCCTTACCCTTGCTTTTACCCTAAAGCTTACCCTTACCCTTACCCTTACCCTTACCCTTACCCTTACCCTTACCCTTACCCTAACCCTTACCCTTACCCTTGCTTTTACCCTTAAGCTTACCCTTACCCTTACCCTTACCCTTACCCTTACCCTTACCCTTACCCTTACCCTTACCCTTACCCTTACCCTTACCCTTGCTTTTACCCTTAAGCTTACCCTTACCCTTACCCTTACCCTTACCCTTACCCTTACCCTTACCCTTACCCTTACCCTTACCCTTACCCTTACCCTTACCCTTACCCTTACCCTTACCCTTACCCTTGCTTTTACCCTTAGGCTTACCCTTACCTTTACCCTTACCCTTACCCTTACCCTTACCCTTACCCTTACCCTTACCCTTACCCTTGCTTTTACCCTTAAGCTTACCCTTACCCTTACCCTTACCCTTACCCTTACCCTTACCCTTGCTTTTACCCTTAAGCTTACCCTTACCCTTACCCTTACCCTTACCCTTACCCTTGCTTTTACCCTTAGGCTTACCCTTACCCTTACCCTTACCCTTACCCTTGCTTTTACCCTTAAGCTTACCCTTACCCTTACCCTTACCCTTACCCTTACCCTTACCCTTACCCTTACCCTTACCCTTACCCTTACCCTTACCCTTACCCTTACCCTTACCCTTACCCTTACCCTTACCCTTACCCTTACCCTTACCCTTACCCTTACCCTTACCCTTACCCTTACCCTTACCCTTGCTTTTACCCTTAGGCTTACCCTTACCTTTACCCTTACCCTTACTCTTACCCTTACCCTTACCCTTACCCTTACCCTTGCTTTTACCCTTAAGCTTACCCTTAAGCTTACCCTTACCCTTACCCTTACCCTTACCCTTACCCTTACCCTTACCCTTACCCTTACCCTTACCCTTACCCTTACCCTTACCCTTACCCTTACCCTTACCCTTACCCTTACCCTTACCCTTACCCTTACCCTTACCCTTACCCTTACCCTTGCTTTTACCCTTAAGCTTACCCTTACCCTTACCCTTACCCTTACCCTTACCCTTACCCTTAACCTTACCCTTACCCTTACCCTTACCCTTGCTTTTACCCTTAGGCTTACCCTTACCTTTACCCATTATCCTTACCCTTACCCTTACCCTTACCCTTACCCTTACCCTTACCCTTGCTTTTACCCTTAAGCTTACCCTTACCCTTACCCTCACCCTTACCCTTACCCTAACCCTTACCCTTACCCTTACCCTTACCCTTACCCTTACCCTTACCCTTACCCTTACCCTTGCTTTTACCCTTGAGCTTACCCTTACCCTTACCCTTACCCTTACCCTTACCCTTACCCTTACCCCTACCCTTGCTTTTACCCTTAAGCTTAACCTTACCCTTACCCTTACCCTTACCCTTACCCTTACCCTTGCTTTTACCCTTAAGCTTACCCTTACCCTTACCCTTACCCTTACCCTTACCCTTACCCTTACCCTTGCTTTTACCCTTAAGCTTACCCTTACCCTTACCCTTACCCTTACCCTTACCCTTACCCTTGCTTTTACCCTTAGGCTTACCCTTACCCTTACCCTTACCCTTACCCTTGCTTTTACCCTTAAGCTTACCCTTACACTTACCCTTACCCTTACCCTTACCCTTACCCTTACCCTTACCCTTACCCTTGTCCTTGCTTTTACCCTTAAGCTTACCCTCACCCTTACCCTTACCCTTACCCTTACCCTCACCCTTACCCTTGCTTTTAGCCTTAAGCTTACCCTTACCCTTACCCTTACCCTTACCCTTACCCTTACCCTTACCCTTACCCTTACCCTTACCCTTACTCTTACCCTTACCCTAACCCTTGCCTTTACCCTTAAGCTTACCCTTACCCTTACCCTTACCCTTACCCTTAAGCTTACCCTTACCCTTACCCTTACCCTTACCCTTACCCTTACCCTTACCCTTGCTTTTACCCTTAAGCTTACCCTTGGCCTTACCCTTACCCTTAAGCTTACCCTTACCCTTACCCTTACCCTTACCCTTACCCTTACCCTTACCCTTACCCTTGCTTTTACCCTTAAGCTTACCCTTACCCTTACCCTTACCCTTACCCTTACCCTTACCCTTACCCTTACCCTTACCCTTAACCTTACCCTTACCCTTACCCTTACCCTTGCTTTTACCCTTAGGCTTACCCTTACCTTTACCCTTACCCTTACCCTTAACCTTACCCTTACCCTTACCCTTACCCTTGCTTTTACCCTTAAGCTTACCCTTACCCTTACCCTTACCCTTACCCTTACCCTTACCCTTACCCTTACCCTTACCCTTACCCTTACCCTTACCCTTGCTTTTACCCTTAAGCTTACCCTTACCCTTACCCTTACCCTTACCCTTACCCTTACCCTTACCCTTACCCTTGCTTTTACCCTTGAGCTTACCCTTACCCTTACCCTTACCCTTACCCTTACCCTTACCCTTACCCCTACCCTTGCTTTTACCCTTAAGCTTAACCTTACCCTTACCCTTACCCTTACCCTTACCCTTACCCTTACCCTTACCCTTACCCTTACCCTTACCCTTACCCTTACCCTTACCCTTACCCTTACCCTTGCTTTTACCCTTGAGCTTACCCTTACCCTTACCCTTACCCTTACCCTTACCCTTACCCTTACCCCTACCCTTGCTTTTACCCTTAAGCTTAACCTTACCCTTACCCTTACCCTTACCCTTACCCTTACCCTTGCTTTTACCCTTAAGCTTACCCTTACCCTTACCCTTACCCTTACCCTTACCCTTACCCTTACCCTTGCTTTTACCCTTAAGCTTACCCTTACCCTTACCCTTACCCTTACCCTTACCCTTACCCTTGCTTTTACCCTTAGGCTTACCCTTACCCTTACCCTTACCCTTACCCTTGCTTTTACCCTTAAGCTTACCCTTACACTTACCCTTACCCTTACCCTTACCCTTACCCTTACCCTTACCCTTACCCTTGTCCTTGCTTTTACCCTTAAGCTTACCCTCACCCTTACCCTTACCCTTACCCTTACCCTCACCCTAACCCTTGCTTTTAGCCTTAAGCTTACCCTTACCCTTACCCTTACCCTTACCCTTACCCTTACCCTTACCCTTACCCTTACCCTAACCCTTACCTTTACCCTTAAGCTTACCCTTACCCTTACCCTTACCCTTACCCTTAAGCTTACCCTTACCCTTACCCTTACCCTTACCCTTACCCTTACCCTTACCCTTGCTTTTACCCTTAAGCTTACCCTTGGCCTTACCCTTACCCTTAAGCTTACCCTTACCCTTACCCTTACCCTTACCCTTACCCTTACCCTTACCCTTACCCTTGCTTTTACCCTTAAGCTTACCCTTACCCTTACCCTTACCCTTACCCTTACCCTTACCCTTACCCTTACCCTTACCCTTACCCTTAACCTTACCCTTACCCTTACCCTTACCCTTGCTTTTACCCTTAGGCTTACCCTTACCTTTACCCTTACCCTTACCCTTACCCTTACCCTTACCCTTACCCTTACCCTTGCTTTTACCCTTAAGCTTACCCTTACCCTTACCCTTACCCTTACCCTTACCCTTACCCTTACCCTTACCCTTACCCTTACCCTTACCCTTACCCTTACCCTTACCCTTGCTTTTACCCTTAAGCTTACCCTTACCCTTACCCTTACCCTTACCCTTACCCTTACCCTTACCCTTACCCTTGCTTTTACCCTTGAGCTTACCCTTACCCTTACCCTTACCCTTACCCTTACCCTTACCCTTACCCTTACCCTTACCCTTACCCTTACCCTTGCTTTTACCCTTAGGCTTACCCTTACCTTTACCCTCACCCTTACCCTTACCCTTACCCTTACCCTTACCCTTACCCTTGCTTTTACCCTTAAGCTTACCCTTACCCTTACCCTTACCCTTACCCTTACCCTTTCCCTTACCTTTACCTTTACCCTTACCCTTTCCCTTGCTTTTACCCTTAAGCTTACTCTTACCCTTACCCTTACCCTTACCCTTACCTTTACCCTTACCCTTACCCTTACCCTTACCCTTACCCTTGCTTTTACCCTTAAGCTTACCCTTACCCTTACCCTTACCCTTACCCTTACCCTTAACCTTACCCTTACCCTTACCCTTACCCTTACCCTTACCCTTACCCTTAACCTTACCCTTACCCTTACCCTTACCCTTACCCTTACCCTTGCTTTTACCCTTAAGCTTACCCTTACCCTTACCCTTACCCTTACCCTTGCTTTTACCCTTAAGCTTACCCTTACCCTTACCCTTACCCTTGCTTTTACCCTTAAGCTTACCCTTACCCTTACCCTTTTCCTTACCCTTAAGCTTAACCTTACCCTTACCCTTACCCTTACCCCTACCCTTACCCTTACCCTTGCTTTTACCCTTAAGCTTACCCTTACCCTTACCCTTACCCTTACCCTTACACTTACCCTTACCCTTACCCTTACCCTTACCCTTACCCTTGCACTTACCCTTAGGCTTACCCTTACCTTTACCCTTACCCTTACCCTTACCCTTACCCTTACCCTTACCCTTACCCTTACCCTTACCCTTACCCTTGCTTTTACCCTTAAGCTTAGCCTTACCCTTACACTTACCCTTACCCTTACCCTTACCCTTACCCTTACCCTTGCTTTTACCCTAAAGCTTACCCTTACCCTTACCCTTACCCTTACCCTTACCCTTACCCTAACCCTTACCCTTACCCTTGCTTTTACCCTTAAGCTGACCCTTACCCTTACCCTTACCCTTACCCTTACCCTTACCCTTACCCTTACCCTTACCCTTACCCTTACCCTTACCCTTGCTTTTACCCTTAAGCTTACCCTTACCCTTACCCTAACCCTTACCCTTACCCTTACCCTTACCCTTACCCTTACCCTTACCCTTACCCTTACCCTTACCCTTACCCTTGCTTTTACCCTTAGGCTTACCCTTACCTTTACCCTTACCCTTACCCTTACCCTTACCCTTACCCTTACCCTTACCCTTGCTTTTACCCTTAAGCTTACCCTTACCCTTACCCTTACCCTTACCCTTACCCTTACCCTTGCTTTTACCCTTAAGCTTACCCTTACCCTTACCCTTACCCTTACCCTTACCCTTGCTTTTACCCTTAGGCTTACCCTTACCCTTACCCTTACCCTTACCCTTGCTTTTACCCTTAAGCTTACCCTTACCCTTACCCTTACCCTTACCCTTACCCTTAACCTTACCCTTACCCTTACCCTTACCCTTACCCTTACCCTTACCCTTACCCTTACCCTTACCCTTACCCTTACCCTTACCCTTACCCTTACCCTTACCCTTACCCTTACCCTTACCCTCACCCTTACCCTTGCTTTTACCCTTAGGCTTACCCTTACCTTTACCCTTACCCTTACCCTTACCCTTACCCTTACCCTTACCCTTACCCTTGCTTTTACCCTTAAGCTTACCCTTAAGCTTACCCTCACCCTTACCCTTACCCTTACCCTTACCCTTACCCTTACCCTTACCCTTACCCTTACCCTTACCCTTACCCTTACCCTTACCCTTGCTTTTACCCTTAAGCTTACCCTTACCCTTACCCTTACCCTTACCCTTACCCTTAACCTTACCCTTACCCTTACCCTTACCCTTGCTTTTACCCTTAGGCTTACCCTTACCTTTACCCTTATCCTTACCCTTACCCTTACCCTTACCCTTACCCTTACCCTTACCCTTGCTTTTACCCTTAAGCTTACCCTTACCCTTACCCTCACCCTTACCCTTACCCTTACCCTTACCCTTACCCTTACCCTTACCCTTACCCTTACCCTTACCCTTACCCTTACCCTTACCCTTGCTTTTACCCTTAAGCTTACCCTTACCCTTACCCTTACCCTTACCCTTACCCCTACCCTTGCTTTTACCCTTAAGCTTAACCTTACCCTTACCCTTACCCTTACCCTTACCCTTACCCTTGCTTTTACCCTTAAGCTTACCCTTACCCTTACCCTTACCCTTACCCTTACCCTTACCCTTACCCTTGCTTTTACCCTTAAGCTTACCCTTACCCTTACCCTTACCCTTACCCTTACCCTTACCCTTGCTTTTACCCTTAGGCTTACCCTTACCCTTACCCTTACCCTTAACCTTGCTTTTACCCTTAAGCTTACCCTTACACTTACCCTTACCCTTACCCTTACCCTTACCCTTACCCTTACCCTTACCCTTGTCCTTGCTTTTACCCTTAAGCTTACCCTCACCCTTACCCTTACCCTTACCCTTACCCTCACCCTTACCCTTACTCTTACCCTTACCCTAACCCTTGCCTTTACCCTTAAGCTTACCCTTACCCTTACCCTTACCCTTACCCTTAAGCTTACCCTTACCCTTACCCTTACCCTTTCCCTTACCCTTGCTTTTACCCTTAAGCTTACCCTTGGCCTTACCCTTACCCTTAAGCTTACCCTTACCCTTACCCTTACCCTTACCCTTACCCTTACCCTTACCCTTACCCTTACCCTTACCCTTGCTTTTACCCTTAAGCTTACCCTTACCCTTACCCTTACCCTTACCCTTACCCTTACCCTTACCCTTACCCTTACCCTTAACCTTACCCTTACCCTTACCCTCACCCTTGCTTTTACCCTTAGGCTTACCCTTACCTTTACCCTTACCCTTACCCTTACCCTTACCCTTACCCTTACCCTTACCCTTGCTTTTACCCTTAAGCTTACCCTTACCCTTACCCTTACCCTTACCCTTACCCTTACCCTTACCCTTACCCTTAACCTTACCCTTACCCTTACCCTCACCCTTGCTTTTACCCTTAGGCTTACCCTTACCTTTACCCTTACCCTTACCCTTACCCTTACCCTTACCCTTACCCTTACCCTTGCTTTTATCCTTAAGCTTACCCTTACCCTTACCCTTACCCTTACCCTTACCCTTACCCTTACCCTTACCCTTGCTTTTACCCTTAAGCTTACCCTTAAGCTTACCCTTACCCTTACCCTTACCCTTACCCTTACCCTTACCCTTACCCTTACCCTTACCCTTACCCTTACCCTTACCCTTACCCTTACCCTTACCCTTACCCTTACCCTTACCCTTACCCTTACCCTTACCCTTACCCTTACCCTTGCTTTTACCCTTAAGCTTACCCTTACCCTTACCCTTACCCTTACCCTTACCCTTACCCTTAACCTTACCCTTACCCTTACCCTTACCCTTGCTTTTACCCTTAGGCTTACCCTTACCTTTACCCTTATCCTTACCCTTACCCTTACCCTTACCCTTACCCTTACCCTTACCCTTGCTTTTACCCTTAAGCTTACCCTTACCCTTACCCTCACCCTTACCCTTACCCTAACCCTTACCCTTACCCTTACCCTTACCCTTACCCTTACCCTTACCCTTACCCTTACCCTTGCTTTTACCCTTGAGCTTACCCTTACCCTTACCCTTACCTTTACCCTTACCCTTACCCTTACCCCTACCCTTGCTTTTACCCTTAAGCTTAACCTTACCCTTACCCTTACCCTTACCCTTACCCTTACCCTTACCCTTGCTTTTACCCTTAAGCTTACCCTTACCCTTACCCTTACCCTTACCCTTACCCTTACCCTTACCCTTGCTTTTACCCTTAAGCTTACCCTTACCCTTACCCTTACCCTTACCCTTACCCTTACCCTTGCTTTTACCCTTAGGCTTACCCTTACCCTTACCCTTACCCTTACCCTTGCTTTTACCCTTAAGCTTACCCTTACACTTACCCTTACCCTTACCCTTACCCTTACCCTTACCCTTACCCTTACCCTTGTCCTTGCTTTTACCCTTAAGCTTACCCTCACCCTTACCCTTACCCTTACCCTTACCCTCACCCTTACCCTTGCTTTTAGCCTTAAGCTTACCCTTACCCTTACCCTTACCCTTACCCTTACCCTTACCCTTACCCTTACCCTTACCCTTACTCTTACCCTTACCCTAACCCTTGCCTTTACCCTTAAGCTTACCCTTACCCTTACCCTTACCCTTACCCTTAAGCTTACCCTTACCCTTACCCTTACCCTTACCCTTACCCTTACCCTTACCCTTGCTTTTACCCTTAAGCTTACCCTTGGCCTTACCCTTACCCTTAAGCTTACCCTTACCCTTACCCTTACCCTTACCCTTACCCTTACCCTTACCCTTACCCTTGCTTTTACCCTTAAGCTTACCCTTACCCTTACCCTTACCCTTACCCTTACCCTTACCCTTACCCTTACCCTTACCCTTAACCTTACCCTTACCCTTACCCTTACCCTTGCTTTTACCCTTAGGCTTACCCTTACCTTTACCCTTACCCTTACCCTTACCCTTACCCTTACCCTTACCCTTACCCTTGCTTTTACCCTCAAGCTTACCCTTACCCTTACCCTTACCCTTACCCTTACCCTTACCCTTACCCTTACCCTTACCCTTACCCTTACCCTTACCCTTGCTTTTACCCTTAAGCTTACCCTTACCCTTACCCTTACCCTTACCCTTACCCTTACCCTTACCCTTACCCTTGCTTTTACCCTTGAGCTTACCCTTACCCTAACCCTTACCCTTACCCTTACCCTTACCCTTACCCTTACCCCTACCCTTGCTTTTACCCTTAAGCTTAACCTTACCCTTACCCTTACCCTTACCCTTACCCTTACCCTTACCCTTACCCTTACCCTTACCCTTACCCTTACCCTTACCCTTACCCTTACTTTTACCCTTGAGCTTACCCTTACCCTTACCCTTACCCTTACCCTTACCCCTACCCTTGCTTTTACCCTTAAGCTTAACCTTACCCTTACCCTTACCCTTACCCTTACCCTTACCCTTGCTTTTACCCTTAAGCTTACCCTTACCCTTACCCTTACCCTTACCCTTACCCTTACCCTTACCCTTGCTTTTACCCTTAAGCTTACCCTTACCCTTACCCTTACCCTTACCCTTACCCTTACCCTTGCTTTTACCCTTAGGCTTACCCTTACCCTTACCCTTACCCTTACCCTTGCTTTTACCCTTAAGCTTACCCTTACACTTACCCTTACCCTTACCCTTACCCTTACCCTTACCCTTACCCTTACCCTTGTCCTTGCTTTTACCCTTAAGCTTACCCTCACCCTTACCCTTACCCTTACCCTTACCCTCACCCTAACCCTTGCTTTTAGCCTTAAGCTTACCCTTACCCTTACCCTTACCCTTACCCTTACCCTTACCCTTACCCTTACCCTTACCCTTACCCTTACCCTTACTCTTACCCTTACCCTAACCCTTGCCTTTACCCTTAAGCTTACCCTTACCCTTACCCTAACCCTTACCCTTAAGCTTACCCTTACCCTTACCCTTACCCTTACCCTTACCCTTACCCTTACCCTTGCTTTTACCCTTAAGCTTACCCTTGGCCTTACCCTTACCCTTAAGCTTACCCTTACCCTTACCCTTACCCTTACCCTTACCCTTACCCTTACCCTTACCCTTGCTTTTACCCTTAAGCTTACCCTTACCCTTACCCTTACCCTTACCCTTACCCTTACCCTTACCCTTACCCTTACCCTTAACCTTACCCTTACCCTTACCCTTACCCTTGCTTTTACCCTTAGGCTTACCCTTACCTTTACCCTTACCCTTACCCTTACCCTTACCCTTACCCTTACCCTTACCCTTACCCTTACCCTTGCTTTTACCCTTAAGCTTACCCTTACCCTTACCCTTACCCTTACCCTTACCCTTACCCTTACCCTTACCCTTACCCTTACCCTTACCCTTACCCTTACCCTTACCCTTACCCTTGCTTTTACCCTTAAGCTTACCCTTACCCTTACCCTTACCCTTACCCTTACCCTTACCCTCACCCTTACCCTTGCTTTTACCCTTGAGCTTACCCTTACCCTTACCCTTACCCTTACCCTTACCCTTACCCTTACCCTTGCTTTTACCCTTAGGCTTACCCTTACCTTTACCCTCACCCTTACCCTTACCCTTACCCTTACCCTTACCCTTACCCTTGCTTTTACCCTTAAGCTTACCCTTACCCTTACCCTTACCCTTACCCTTACCCTTTCCCTTACCTTTACCTTTACCCTTACCCTTTCCCTTGCTTTTACCCTTAAGCTTACTCTTACCCTTACCCTTACCCTTACCCTTACCTTTACCCTTACCCTTACCCTTACCCTTACCCTTACCCTTGCTTTTACCCTTAAGCTTACCCTTACCCTTACCCTTACCCTTACCCTTACCCTTAACCTTACCCTTACCCTTACCCTTACCCTTACCCTTACCCTTACCCTTAACCTTACCCTTACCCTTACCCTTACCCTTACCCTTACCCTTGCTTTTACCCTTAAGCTTACCCTTACCCTTACCCTTACCCTTACCCTTGCTTTTACCCTTAAGCTTACCCTTACCCTTACCCTTACCCTTGCTTTTACCCTTAAGCTTACCCTTACCCTTACCCTTTTCCTTACCCTTAAGCTTAACCTTACCCTTACCCTTACCCTTACCCCTACCCTTACCCTTACCCTTGCTTTTACCCTTAAGCTTACCCTTACCCTTACCCTTACCCTTACCCTTACACTTACCCTTACCCTTACCCTTACCCTTACCCTTACCCTTGCACTTACCCTTAGGCTTACCCTTACCTTTACCCTTACCCTTACCCTTACCCTTACCCTTACCCTTACCCTTACCCTTACCCTTACCCTTACCCTTGCTTTTACCCTTAAGCTTAGCCTTACCCTTACACTTACCCTTACCCTTACCCTTACCCTTACCCTTACCCTTGCTTTTACCCTAAAGCTTACCCTTACCCTTACCCTTACCCTTACCCTTACCCTTACCCTAACCCTTACCCTTACCCTTGCTTTTACCCTTAAGCTTACCCTTACCCTTACCCTTACCCTTACCCTTACCCTTACCCTTACCCTTACCCTTACCCTTACCCTTGCTTTTACCCCTAAGCTTACCCTTACCCTTACCCTTACCCTTACCCTTACCCTTACCCTTACCCTTACCCTTACCCTTACCCTTACCCTTACCCTTACCCTTACCCTTACCCTTACCCTTACCCTTACCCTTACCCTTACCCTTGCTTTTACCCTTAGGCTTACCCTTACCTTTACCCTTACCCTTACCCTTACCCTTACCCTTACCCTTACCCTTACCCTTGCTTTTACCCTTAAGCTTACCCTTACCCTTACCCTTACCCTTACCCTTACCCTTACCCTTGCTTTTACCCTTAAGCTTACCCTTACCCTTACCCTTACCCTTACCCTTACCCTTGCTTTTACCCTTAGGCTTACCCTTACCCTTACCCTTACCCTTACCCTTGCTTTTACCCTTAAGCTTACCCTTACCCTTACCCTTACCCTTACCCTTACCCTTAACCTTACCCTTACCCTTACCCTTACCCTTACCCTTACCCTTACCCTTACCCTTACCCTTACCCTTACCCTTACCCTTACCCTTACCCTTACCCTTACCCTTACCCTTACCCTTACCCTTGCTTTTACCCTTAGGCTTACCCTTACCTTTACCCTTACCCTTACCCTTACCCTTACCCTTACCCTTACCCTTACCCTTGCTTTTACCCTTAAGCTTACCCTTAAGCTTACCCTCACCCTTACCCTTACCCTTACCCTTACCCTTACCCTTACCCTTACCCTTACCCTTACCCTTACCCTTACCCTTACCCTTACCCTTGCTTTTACCCTTAAGCTTACCCTTACCCTTACCCTTACCCTTACCCTTACCCTTAACCTTACCCTTACCCTTACCCTTACCCTTGCTTTTACCCTTAGGCTTACCCTTACCTTTACCATTATCCTTACCCTTACCCTTACCCTTACCCTTACCCTTACCCTTACCCTTGCTTTTACCCTTAAGCTTACCCTTACCCTTACCCTCACCCTTACCCTTACCCTTACCCTTACCCTTACCCTTACCCTTACCCTTACCCTAACCCTTACCCTTACCCTTACCCTTGCTTTTACCCTTAAGCTTACCCTTACCCTTACCCTTACCCTTACCCTTACCCTTACCCTTACCCCTACCCTTGCTTTTACCCTTAAGCTTAACCTTACCCTTACCCTTACCCTTACCCTTACCCTTACCCTTGCTTTTACCCTTAAGCTTACCCTTACCCTTACCCTTACCCTTACCCTTACCCTTACCCTTACCCTTGCTTTTACCCTTAAGCTTACCCTTACCCTTACCCTTACCCTTACCCTTACCCTTACCCTTGCTTTTACCCTTAGGCTTACCCTTACCCTTACCCTTACCCTTACCCTTGCTTTTACCCTTAAGCTTACCCTTACACTTACCCTTACCCTTACCCTTACCCTTACCCTTACCCTTACCCTTACCCTTGTCCTTGCTTTTACCCTTAAGCTTACCCTCACCCTTACCCTTACCCTTACCCTTACCCTCACCCTTACCCTTACTCTTACCCTTACCCTAACCCTTGCCTTTACCCTTAAGCTTACCCTTACCCTTACCCTTACCCTTACCCTTAAGCTTACCCTTACCCTTACCCTTACCCTTACCCTTACCCTTACCCTTGCTTTTACCCTTAAGCTTACCCTTGGCCTTACCCTTACCCTTAAGCTTACCCTTACCCTTACCCTTACCCTTACCCTTACCCTTACCCTTACCCTTACCCTTGCTTTTACCCTTAAGCTTACCCTTACCCTTACCCTTACCCTTACCCTTACCCTTACCCTTACCCTTACCCTTAACCTTACCCTTACCCTTACCCTCACCCTTGCTTTTACCCTTAGGCTCACCCTTACCTTTACCCTTACCCTTACCCTTACCCTTACCCTTACCCTTACCCTTACCCTTGCTTTTACCCTTAAGCTTACCCTTACCCTTACCCTTACCCTTACCCTTACCCTTACCCTTACCCTTACCCTTACCCTTGCTTTTACCCTAAAGCTTACCCTTACCCTTACCCTTACCCTTACCCTTACCCTTACCCTAACCCTTACCCTTACCCTTGCTTTTACCCTTAAGCTTACCCTTACCCTTACCCTTACCCTTACCCTTACCCTTACCCTTACCCTTACCCTTACCCTTACCCTTACCCTTGCTTTTACCCTTAAGCTTACCCTTACCCTTACCCTTACCCTTACCCTTACCCTTACCCTTACCCTTACCCTTACCCTTACCCTTACCCTTACCCTTACCCTTGCTTTTACCCTTAGGCTTACCCTTACCTTTACCCTTACCCTTACCCTTACCCTTACCCTTACCCTTACATTTACCCTTGCTTTTACCCTTAAGCTTACCCTTACCCTTACCCTTACCCTTACCCTTACCCTTACCCTTGCTTTTACCCTTAAGCTTACCCTTACCCTTACCCTTACCCTTACCCTTACCCTTGCTTTTACCCTTAGGCTTACCCTTACCCTTACCCTTACCCTTACCCTTGCTTTTACCCTTAAGCTTACCCTTACCCTTACCCTTACCCTTACCCTTACCCTTACCCTTACCCTTACCCTTACCCTTACCCTTACCCTTACCCTTACCCTTACCCTTACCCTTACCCTTACCCTTACCCTTACCCTTACCCTTACCCTTGCTTTTACCCTTAGGCTTACCCTTACCTTTACACTTACCCTTACCCTTACCCTTACCCTTACCCTTACCCTTACCCTTGCTTTTACCCTTAAGCTTACCCTTAAGCTTACCCTCACCCTTACCCTTACCCTTACCCTTACCCTTACCCTTACCCTTACCCTTACCCTTACCCTTACCCTTACCCTTACCCTTACCCTTACCCTTACCCTTACCCTTACCCTTACCCTTGCTTTTACCCTTAAGCTTACCCTTACCCTTACCCTTACCCTTACCCTTACCCTTACCCTTAACCTTACCCTTACCCTTACCCTTACCCTTGCTTTTACCCTTAGGCTTACCCTTACCTTTACCCTTATCCTTACCCTTACCCTTACCCTTACCCTTACCCTTACCCTTACCCTTGCTTTTACCCTTAAGCTTACCCTTACCCTTACCCTCACCCTTACCCTTACCCTTACCCTTACCCTTACCCTTACCCTTACCCTTACCCTTACCCTTACCCTTACCCTTACCCTTGCTTTTACCCTTAAGCTTACCCTTACCCTTACCCTTACCCTTACCCTTACCCTTACCCTTACCCCTACCCTTGCTTTTACCCTTAAGCTTAACCTTACCCTTACCCTTACCCTTACCCTTACCCTTACCCTTGCTTTTACCCTTAAGCTTACCCTTACCCTTACCCTTACCCTTACCCTTACCCTTACCCTTACCCTTACCCTTGCTTTTACCCTTAAGCTTACCCTTACCCTTACCCTTACCCTTACCCTTACCCTTACCCTTGCTTTTACCCTTAGGCTTACCCTTACCCTTACCCTTACCCTTACCCTTGCTTTTACCCTTAAGCTTACCCTTACACTTACCCTTACCCTTACCCTTACCCTTACCCTTACCCTTACCCTTACCCTTGTCCTTGCTTTTACCCTTAAGCTTACCCTCACCCTTACCCTTACCCTTACCCTTACCCTCACCCTTACCCTTGCTTTTAGCCTTAAGCTTACCCTTACCCTTACCCTTACCCTTACCCTTACCCTTACCCTTACCCTTACCCTTACCCTTACCCTTACCCTTACCCTTACTCTTACCCTTACCCTAACCCTTGCCTTTACCCTTAAGCTTACCCTTACCCTTACCCTTACCCTTACCCTTAAGCTTACCCTTACCCTTACCCTTACCCTTACCCTTACCCTTACCCTTACCCTTACCCTTGCTTTTACCCTTAAGCTTACCCTTGGCCTTACCCTTACCCTTAAGCTTACCCTTACCCTTACCCTTACCCTTACCCTTACCCTTACCCTTACACTTACCCTTACCCTTACCCTTACCCTTAACCTTACCCTTACCCTTACCCTCGCCCTTGCTTTCACCCTTAGGCTTACCCTTACCTTTACCCTTACCCTTACCCTTACCCTTACCCTTACCCTTACCCTTACCCTTGCTTTTACCCTTAAGCTTACCCTTACCCTTACCCTTACCCTTACCCTTACCCTTACCCTTACCCTTACCCTTACCCTTACCCTTACCCTTACCCTTACCCTTGCTTTTACCCTTAGGCTTACCCTTACCTTTACCCTCACCCTTACCCTTAACCTCACCCTTACCCTTACCCTTACCCTTGCTTTTACCCTTAAGCTTACCCTTACCCTTACCCTTACCCTTACCCTTACCCTTTCCCTTACCTTTACCCTTACCCTTTCCCTTGCTTTTACCCTTAAGCTTACCCTTACCCTTACCCTTACCCTTACCTTTACCCTTACCCTTACCCTTACCCTTACCCTTACCCTTGCTTTTACCCTTAAGCTTACCTTTCCCTTACCCTTACCCTTACCCTTACCCTTACCCTTACCCTTACCCTTACCCTTACCCTTACCCTTACCCTTACCCTTACCCTTACCCTTACCCTTACCCTTACCCTTGCTTTTACCCTTAAGCTTACCCTTACCCTTACCCTTACCCTTACCCTTACCCTTACCCTTGCTTTTACCCTTAAGCTTACCCTTACCCTTACCCTTACCCTTACCCTTGCTTTTACCCTTAAGCTAACCCTTACCCTTACCCTTTTCCTTACCCTTAAGCTTAACCTTACCCTTACCCTTACCCTTACCCTTACCCTTACCCTTGCTTTTACCCTTAAGCTTACCCTTACCCTTACCCTTACCCTTACCCTTACACTTACCCTTACCCTTACCCTTACCCTTACCCTTACCCTTGCATTTACCCTTAGGCTTACCCTTACCTTTACCCTTACCCTTACCCTTACCCTTACCCTTACCCTTACCCTTACCCTTACCCTTACCCTTACCCTTACCCTTACCCTTGCTTTTACCCTTAAGCTTACCCTTACCCTTACCCTTACCCTTACCCTTACCCTTGCTTTTACCCTAAAGCTTACCCTTACCCTTACCCTTACCCTTACCCTTACCCTCACCCTTACCCTTACCCTTACCCTTACCCTTACCCTTACCCTTACCCTTGCTTTTACCCTTAAGCTTACCCTTACCCTTACCCTTACCCTTACCCTTACCCTCACCCTTACCCTTACCCTTACCCTTGCTTTTACCCTTAAGCTTACCCTTACCCTTACCCTTACCCTTACCCTTACCCTTACCCTTACCCTTACCCTTACCCTTACCCTTACCCTTACCCTTGCTTTTACCCTTAGGCTTACCCTTACCTTTACCCTTACCCTTACCCTTACCCTTACCCTTACCCTTACCCTTACCCTTACCCTTACCCTTGCTTTTACCCTTAAGCTTACCCTTACCCTTACCCTTACCCTTACCCTTACCTTTGCTTTTACCCTTAAGCTTACCCTTACCCTTACCCTTACCCTTACCCTTACCCTTGCTTTTACCCTTAGGCTTACCCTTACCCTTACCCTTACCCTTGCTTTTACCCTTAAGCTTACCCTTACCTTACCCTTACCCTTACCCTTACCCTTACCCTTACCCTTACCCTTACCCTTACCCTTACCCTTACCCTTACCCTTACCCTTACCCTTACCCTTACCCTTACCCTTACCCTTACCCTTACCCTTGCTTTTACCCTTAGGCTTACCCTTACCTTTACCCTTACCCTTACCCTTACCCTTACCCTTACCCTTACCCTTACCCTTACCCTTGCTTTTACCCTTAAGCTTACCCTTACCCTTACCCTTACCCTTACCCTTACCCTTACCCTTGCTTTTACCCTTAAGCTTACCCTTACCCTTACCCTTACCCTTACCCTTACCCTTACCCTTACCCTTACCCTCACCTTTACCCTCACCCTTGCTTTTACCCTTAAGCTTACCCTTACCCTTACCCTTACCCTTACCCTTACCCTTACCCTTACCCTTACCCTTGCTTTTACCCTTAAGCTTACCCTTACCCTTACCCTTACCCTTACCCTTACCCTTACCCTTACCCTTGCTTTTACCCTTAGGCTTACCCTTACCCTTACCCTTACCCTTACCCTTGCTTTTACCCTTAAGCTTACCCTTACCCTTACCCTTACCCTTACCCTTACCCTTACCCTTACCCTTACCCTTACCCTTACCCTTGCTTTTACCCTTAGGCTTACCCTTACCTTTACCCTTACCCTTACCCTTACCCTTACCCTTACCCTCACCTTTGCTTTTACCCTTAAGCTTACCCTTACCCTTACCCTTACCCTTACCCTTACCCTTACCCTTGCTTTTACCCTTAAGCTTACCCTTACCCTTACCCTTACCCTTACCCTTACCCTTACCCTTACCCTTGCTTTTACCCTTAGGCTTACCCTTACCCTTACCCTTACCCTTACCCTTACCCTTGCTTTTACCCTTAAGCTTACCCTTAAGCTTACCCTCACCCTTACCCTTACCCTTACCCTTACCCTTACCCTTACCCTTACCCTTACCCTTACCCTTACCCTTACCCTTACCCTTACCCTTACCCTTACCCTTACCCTTACCCTTACCCTTGCTTTTACCCTTAAGCTTACCCTTACCCTTACCCTTACCCTTACCCTTACCCTTACCCTTAACCTTACCCTTACCCTTACCCTTACCCTTGCTTTTACCCTTAGGCTTACCCTTACCTTTACCCTTATCCTTACCCTTACCCTTACCCTTACCCTTACCCTTACCCTTACCCTTACCCTTACCCTTGCTTTTACCCTTAAGCTTACCCTTACCCTTACCCTCACCCTTACCCTTACCCTTACCCTTACCCTTACCCTTACCCTTACCCTTACCCTTACCCTTACCCTTACCCTTACCCTTACCCTTGCTTTTACCCTTAAGCTTACCCTTACCCTTACCCTTACCCTTACCCTTACCCTTACCCTTACCCCTACCCTTGCTTTTACCCTTAAGCTTAACCTTACCCTTACCCTTACCCTTACCCTTACCCTTACCCTTGCTTTTACCCTTAAGCTTACCCTTACCCTTACCCTTACCCTTACCCTTACCCTTACCCTTACCCTTACCCTTACCCTTACCCTTGCTTTTACCCTTAAGCTTACCCTTACCCTTACCCTTACCCTTACCCTTACCCTTACCCTTGCTTTTACCCTTAGGCTTACCCTTACCCTTACCCTTACCCTTACCCTTGCTTTTACCCTTAAGCTTACCCTTACACTTACCCTCACCCTTACCCTTACCCTTACCCTTACCCTTACCCTTACCCTTACCCTTACCCTTACCCTTGTCCTTGCTTTTACCCTTAAGCTTACCCTCACCCTTACCCTTACCCTTACCCTCACCCTTACCCTTGCTTTTAGCCTTAAGCTTACCCTTACCCTTACCCTTACCCTTACCCTTACCCTTACCCTTACCCTTACCCTTACTCTTACCCTTACCCTAACCCTTGCCTTTACCCTTAAGCTTACCCTTACCCTTACCCTTACCCTTAAGCTTACCCTTACCCTTACCCTTACCCTTACCCTTACCCTTACCCTTACCCTTACCCTTGCTTTTACCCTTAAGCTTACCCTTGGCCTTACCCTTACCCTTAAGCTTACCCTTACCCTTACCCTTACCCTTACCCTTACCCTTACCCTTACCCTTACCCTTGCTTTTACCCTTAAGCTTACCCTTACCCTTACCCTTACCCTTACCCTTACCCTTACCCTTACCCTTACCCTTAACCTTACCCTTACCCTTACCTTCACCCTTGCTTTTACCCTTAGGCTTACCCTTACCTTTACCCTTACCCTTACCCTTACCCTTACCCTTACCTTTACCCTTACCCTTGCTTTTACCCTTAAGCTTACCCTTACCCTTACCCTTACCCTTACCCTTACCCTTACCCTTACCCTTACCCTTACCCTTACCCTTGCTTTTACCCTTAGGCTTACCCTTACCTTTACCCTCACCCTTACCCTTAACCTTACCCTTACCCTTACCCTTACCCTTGCTTTTACCCTTAAGCTTACCCTTACCCTTACCCTTACCCTTACCCTTACCCTTTCCCTTACCTTTACCCTTACCCTTTCCCTTGCTTTTACCCTTAAGCTTACCCTTACCCTTACCCTTACCCTTACCTTTACCCTTACCCTTACCCTTACCCTTACCCTTACCCTTACCCTTGCTTTTACCCTTAAGCTTACCTTTCCCTTACCCTTACCCTTACCCTTACCCTTACCCTTACCCTTACCCTTACCCTTACCCTTACCCTTACCCTTACCCTTACCCTTACCCTTACCCTTACCCTTACCCTTACCCTTACCCTTACCCTTACCCTTACCCTTACCCTTACCCTTACCCTTGCTTTTACCCTTAAGCTTACCCTTACCCTTACCCTTACCCTTACCCTTACCCTTGCTTTTACCCTTAAGCTTACCCTTACCCTTACCCTTACCCTTACCCTTACCCTTGCTTTTACCCTTAAGCTAACCCTTACCCTTACCCTTTTCCTTACCCTTAAGCTTAACCTTACCCTTACCCTTACCCTTACCCTTACCCTTACCCTTGCTTTTACCCTTTAGCTTACCCTTACCCTTACCCTTACCCTTACCCTTACACTTACCCTTACCCTTACCCTTACCCCTACCCTTACCCTTGCATTTACCCTTAGGCTTACCCTTACCTTTACCCTTACCCTTACCCTTACCCTTAGCCTTACCCTTACCCTTACCCTTACCCTTACCCTTACCCTTACCCTTACCCTTACCCTTGCTTTTACCCTTAAGCTTACCCTTACCCTTACCCTTACCCTTACCCTTACCCTTGCTTTTACCCTAAAGCTTACCCTTACCCTTACCCTTACCCTTACCCTTACCCTTACCCTTACCCTTAGCCTTACCCTTACCCTTACCCTTACCCTTACCCTTACCCTTACCCTTACCCTTGCTTTTACCCTTAAGCTTACCCTTACCCTTACCCTTACCCTTACCCTTACCCTTACCCTTACCCTTACCCTTGCTTTTACCCTTAAGCTTACCCTTACCCTTACCCTTACCCTTACCCTTACCCTTACCCTTACCCTTACCCTTACCCTTACCCTTACCCTTACCCTTGCTTTTACCCTTAGGCTTACCCTTACCTTTACCCTTACCCTTACCCTTACCCTTACCCTTACCCTTACCCTTGCTTTTACCCTTAAGCTTACCCTTACCCTTACCCTTACCCTTACCCTTACCCTTACCTTTGCTTTTACCCTTAAGCTTACCCTTACCCTTACCCTTACCCTTACCCTTACCCTTGCTTTTACCCTTAGGCTTACCCTTACCCTTACCCTTACCCTTGCTTTTACCCTTAAGCTTACCCTTACCCTTACCCTTACCCTTACCCTTACCCTTACCCTTACCCTTACCCTTACCCTTACCCTTACCCTTACCCTTACCCTTACCCTTACCCTTACCCTTACCCTTACCCTTACCCTTACCCTTACCCTTACCCTTACCCTTGCTTTTACCCTTAGGCTTACCCTTACCTTTACCCTTACCCTTACCCTTACCCTTACCCTTACCCTTGCTTTTACCCTTAAGCTTACCCTTACCCTTACCCTTACCCTTACCCTTACCCTTACCCTTACCCTTGCTTTTACCCTTAAGCTTACCCTTACCCTTACCCTTACCCTTACCCTTACCCTTACCCTTACCCTCACCCTTACCCTCACCCTTGCTTTTACCCTTAAGCTTACCCTTACCCTTACCCTTACCCTTACCCTTACCCTTACCCTTGCTTTTACCCTTAAGCTTACCCTTACCCTTACCCTTACCCTTACCCTTACCCTTACCCTTACCCTTGCTTTTACCCTTAGGCTTACCCTTACCCTTACCCTTACCCTTACCCTTACCCTTACCCTTGCTTTTACCCTTAAGCTTACCCTTACCCTTACCCTTACCCTTACCCTTACCCTTACCCTTACCCTTACCCTTACCCTTGCTTTTACCCTTAGGCTTACCCTTACCTTTACCCTTACCCTTACCCTTACCCTTACCCTTACCCTCACCCTTGCTTTTACCCTTAAGCTTACCCTTACCCTTACCCTTACCCTTACCCTTACCCTTACCCTTACCCTTACCCTTACCCTTACCCTTACCCTTACCCTTACCCTTACTTTTACCCTTAAGCTTACCCTTACCCTTACCCTTACCCTTACCCTTACCCTTACCCTTACCCTTACCCTTACCCTTGCTTTTACCCTTAAGCTTACCCTTACCCTTACCCTTACCCTTACCCTTAAGCTTACCCTTACCCTTACCCTTACCCTTACCCTTACCCTTACCCTTACCCTTACCCTTGCTTTTACCCTTAAGCTTACCCTTACCCTTACCCTTACCCTTACCCTTACCCTTACCCTTACCCTTGCTTTTACCCTTAGGCTTACCCTTACCCTTACCCTTACCCTTGCTTTTACCCTTAAGCTTACCCTTACCCTTACCCTTACCCTTACCCTTACCCTTACCCTTACCCTTACCCTTACCCTTACCCTTACCCTTACCCTTACCCTTACCCTTACCCTTACCCTTACCCTTACCCTTACCCTTACCCTTACCCTTACCCTTACCCTTACCCTTACCCTTACCCTTACCCTTACCCTTGCTTTTTCCCTTAGGCTCACCCTTACCTTTACCCTTACCCTTACCCTTACCCTTACCCTTACCCTTACCCTTGCTTTTACCCTTAAGATTACCCTTAAGCTTACCCTTACCCTTACCCTTACCCTTACCCTTACCCTTACCCTTACCCTTACCCTTACCCTTTCCCTTACCCTTACCCTTACCCTTACCCTTACCCTTACCCTTACCCTTACCCTTACCCTTGCTTTTACCCTTAAGCTTACCCTTACCCTTACCCTTACCCTTACCCTTACCCTTACCCTTGCTTTTACCCTTGAGCTTACCCTTACCCTTACCCTTACCCTTACCCTTACCCTTACCCTTACCCTTGCTTTTACCCTTAAGCTTACCCTTACCCTTACCCTTACCCTTACCCTTACCCTTACCCTTGCTTTTACCCTTAGGCTTACCCTTACCCTTACCCTTACCCTTACCCTTGCTTTTACCCTTAAGCTTACCCTTACACTTACCCTTACCCTTACCCTTACCCTTACCCTTACCCTTACCCTTACCCTTACCCTTACCCTTGTCCTTGCTTTTACCCTTAAGCTTACCCTCACCCTTACCCTTACCCTTACCCTTACCCTCACCCTTACCCTTGCTTTTACCCTTAAGCTTACCCTTACCCTTACCCTTACCCTTACCCTTACCCTTACCCTTACCCTTACCCTTACCCTTACCCTTACCCTTACTCTTACCCTTACCCTAACCCTTGCTTTTACCCTTAAGCTTACCCTTACCCTTACACTTACCCTTACCCTTAAGCTTACCCTTACCCTTACCCTTACCCTTACCCTTACCCTTACCCTTACCCTTACCCTTGCTTTTACCCTTAAGCTTACCCTTGGCCTTACCCTTACCCTTAAGCTTACCCTTACCCTTACCCTTACCCTTACCCTAACCCTTACCCTTACCCTTACCCTTGCTTTTACCCTTAAGATTACCCTTACCCTTACCCTTACCCTTACCCTTACCCTTAACCTTACCCTTACCCTTACCCTTACCCTTACCCTTACCCTTACCCTTGCTTTTACCCTTAGGCTTACCCTTACCCTTACCCTTACCCTTACCCTTGCTTTTACCCTTAAGCTTACCCTTACACTTACCCTTACCCTTACCCTTACCCTTACCCTTACCCTTACCCTTACCCTTACCCTTGTCCTTGCTTTTACCCTTAAGCTTACCCTCACCCTTACCCTTACCCTTACCCTTACCCTCACCCTTACCCTTGCTTTTACCCTTAAGCTTACCCTTACCCTTACCCTTACCCTTACCCTTACCCTTACCCTTACCCTTACCCTTACCCTTACCCTTACCCTTACTCTTACCCTTACCCTAACCCTTGCTTTTACCCTTAAGCTTACCCTTACCCTTACACTTACCCTTACCCTTAAGCTTACCCTCACCCTTACCCTTACCCTTACCCTTACCCTTACCCTTACCCTTACCCTTGCTTTTACCCTTAAGCTTACCCTTGGCCTTACCCTTACCCTTAAGCTTACCCTTACCCTTACCCTTACCCTAACCCTAACCCTTACCCTTACCCTTACCCTTGCTTTTACCCTTAAGATTACCCTTACCCTTACCCTTACCCTTACCCTTACCCTTAACCTTACCCTTACCCTTACCCTTACCCTTGCTTTTACCCTTAGGCTCACCCTTACCTTTACCCTTACCCTTACCCTTACCCTTACCCTTACCCTTACCCTTACCCTTGCTTTTACCCTTAAGCTTACCCTTACCCTTACCCTTACCCTTACCCTTACCCTTACCCTTACCCTTACCCTTACCCTTACCCTTACCCTTACCCTTACCCTTGCTTTTACCCTTAGGCTTACCCTTACCTTTATCCTCACCCTTACCCTTACCCTTACCCTTACCCTTACCCTTACCCTTGCTTTTACCCTTAAGCTTACCCTTACCCTTACCCTTACCCTTACCCTTACCCTTTCCCTTACCTTTACCCTTACCCTTTCCCTTGCTTTTACCCTTAAGCTTACCCTTACCCTTACCCTTACCCTTACCTTTACCCTTACCCTTACCCTTACCCTTACCCTTACCCTTGCTTTTACCCTTAAGCTTACCCTTACCCTTACCCTTACCCTTACCCTTACCCTTACCCTTACCCTTACCCTTACCCTTACCCTTACCCTTACCCTTACCCTTACCCTTACCCTTACCCTTACCCTTAACCTTACCCTTACCCTTACCCTTACCCTTACCCTTACCCTTGCTTTTACCCTTAAGCTTACCCTTACCCTTACCCTTACCCTTACCCTTACCCTTACCCTTACCCTTGCTTTTACCCTTAAGCTTACCCTTACCCTTACCCTTACCCTTACCCTTACCCTTGCTTTTACCCTTAAGCTTACCCTTACCCTTACCCTTTTCCTTACCCTTAAGCTTAACCTTACCCTTACCCTTACCCTTACCCTTACCCTTACTCTTACCCTTGCTTTTACCCTTAAGCTTACCCTTACCCTTACCCTTACCCTTACCCTTACACTTACCCTTACCCTTACCCTTACCCTTACCCTTACCCTTGCATTTACCCTTAGGCTTACCCTTACCTTTACCCTTACCCTTACCCTTACCCTTACCCTTACCCTTACCCTTACCCTTACCCTTACCCTTACCCTTACCCTTACCCTTGCTTTTACCCTTAAGCTTACCCTTACCCTTACCCTTACCCTTACCCTTACCCTTGCTTTTACCCTAAAGCTTACCCTTACCCTTACCCTTACCCTTACCCTTACCCTTACCCTTACCCTTACCCTTACCCTTACCCTTACCCTTACCCTTACCCTTACCCTTACCCTTGCTTTTACCCTTAAGCTTACCCTTACCCTTACCCTTACCCTTACCCTTACCCTTACCCTTACCCTTACCCTTACCCTTGCTTTTACCCTTAAGCTTACCCTTACCCTTACCCTTACCCTTACCCTTACCCTTACCCTTACCCTTACCCTTACCCTTACCCTTGCTTTTACCCTTAGGCTTACCCTTACCTTTACCCTTACCCTTACCATTACCCTTACCCTTACCCTTACCCTTACCCTTACCCTTACCCTTGCTTTTACCCTTAAGCTTACCCTTACCCTTACCCTTACCCTTACCCTTACCCTTACCCTTACCCTTGCTTTTACCCTTAAGCTTACCCTTACCCTTACCCTTACCCTTACCCTTACCCTTGCTTTTACCCTTAGGCTTACCCTTACCCTTACCCTTACCCTTGCTTTTACCCTTAAGCTTACCCTTACCCTTACCCTTACCCTTACCCTTACCCTTACCCTTACCCTTACCCTTACCCTTACCCTTACCCTTACCCTTACCCTTACCCTTACCCTTACCCTTACCCTTACCCTTACCCTTACCCTTACCCTTACCCTTACCCTTGCTTTTACCCTTAGGCTTACCCTTACCTTTACCCTTACCCTTACCCTTACCCTTACCCTTACCCTTACCCTTACCCTTACCCTTACCCTTGCTTTTACCCTTAAGCTTACCCTTACCCTTACCCTTACCCTTACCCTTACCCTTACCCTTGCTTTTACCCTTAAGCTTACCCTTACCCTTACCCTTACCCTTACCCTTACCCTCACCCTTACCCTCACCCTTGCTTTTACCCTTAAGCTTACCCTTACCCTTACCCTTACCCTTACCCTTACCCTTACCCTTACCCTTGCTTTTACCCTTAAGCTTACCCTTACCCTTACCCTTACCCTTACCCTTACCCTTACCCTTACCCTTACCCTTGCTTTTACCCTTAGGCTTACCCTTACCCTTACCCTTACCCCTACCCTTGCTTTTACCCTTACCCTTACCCTTACCCTTATCCTTGCTTTTACCCTTAGGCTTACCCTTACCTTTACCCTTACCCTTACCCTTACCCTTACCCTTACCCTTACCCTTGCTTTTACCCTTAAGCTTACCCTTACCCTTACCCTTACCCTTACCCTCACCCTTACCCTTACTTTTACCCTTAAGCTTACCCTTACCCTTACCCTTACCCTTACCCTTACCCTTACCCTTACCCTTACCCTTACCCTTACCCTTACCCTTGCTTTTACCCTTAAGCTTACCCTTACCCTTACCCTTACCTTTACCCTTAAGCTTACCCTTACCCTTACCCTTACCCTTACCCTTACCCTTACCCTTACCCTTACCCTTACCCTTGCTTTTACCCTTAAGCTTACCCTTACCCTTACCCTTACCCTTACCCTTACCCTTACCCTTGCTTTCACCCTTAAGCTTACCCTTACCCTTACCCTTACCCTTACCCTTAAGCTTACCCTTACCCTTACCCTTACCCTTACCCTTACCCTTACCCTTACCCTTACCCTTACCCTTGCTTTTACCCTTAAGCTTACCCTTACCCTTACCCTTACCCTTACCCTTAAGCTTACCCTTACCCTTACCCTTACCCTTACCCTTGCTTTTACCCTTAAGCTTACCCTTACCCTTACCCTTACCCTTACCCTTAAGCTTACCCTTACCCTTACCCTTAC
The DNA here is from genome assembly GCA_958510865.1 of Myrrha octodecimguttata. Lineage (NCBI taxonomy): Eukaryota > Metazoa > Arthropoda > Insecta > Coleoptera > Coccinellidae > Myrrha > Myrrha octodecimguttata. The sequence goes on along the minus strand of CAUEHS010000643.1, from coordinate 2,037 downwards.
CCTTACCCTTACCCTTACCCTTGCTTTTACCCTTAAGCTTACCCTTACCCTTACCCTTACCCTTACCCTTAAGCTTACCCTTACCCTTACCCTTACCCTTACCCTTACCCTTACCCTTACCCTTACCCTTACCCTTACCCTTACCCTTGCTTTTACCCTTAAGCTTACCCTTACCCTTACCCTTACCCTCACCCTTACCCTTACCTTTACCCTTACCCTTACCCTTACCCTTACCCTTACCCTTACCCTTACCCTTACCCTTACCCTTGCTTTAACCCTTAAGCTTACCCTTACCCTCACCCTTACCCTTACCCTTACCCTTGCTTTCACCCTTAAGCTTACCCTTACCCTTACCCTTACCCTTACCCTTGTTTTACCCTTAGGCTTACCCTTACCCTTACCCTTACCCTTACCCTTGCTTTTACCCTTAAGCTTACCCTTACCCTTACCCTTACCCTTACCCTTACCCTTACCCTTACCCTTACCCTTACCCTTACCCTTACCCTTACCTTTACCCTTACCCTTGCTTTTACCCTTAGGCTTACCCTTACCTTTACCCTTACCCTTACCCTTACCCTTACCCTTACCCTTACCCTTACCCTTACCCTTACCCTTACCCTTACCCTTGCTTTTACCCTTAAGCTTACCCTTACCCTTACCCTTACCCTTACCCTTACCCTTACCCTTAACCTTACCCTTGCTTTTACCCTTAAGCTTACCCTTACACTTACCCTTACCCTCACCCTTACCCTTACCCTTACCCTTACCCTTGCTTATACCCTTAAGCTTACCCTTACCCTTACCCTTACCCTTACCCTTACCCTTACCCTTACCCTTACCCTTGCTTTTACCCTTAGGCTTACCCTTACCTTTACCCTTACACTTACCCTTACCCTTACCCTTGCTTTTACCCTCAAGCTTACCCTTACCCTTACCCTTACCCTTACCCTAACCCTTACCCTTGCTTTTACCCTTAAGCTTACCCTTACCCTTACCCTTACCCTTACCCTTACCCTTACCCTTACCCTTACCCTTGCTTTTACCCTTAAGCTTACCCTTACCCTTACCCTTACCCTTACCCTTACCCTTACCCTTACCCTTACCCTTACCCTTACCCTTACCCTTGCTTTTACCCTTAAGCTTACCCTTACCCTTACCCTTACCCTTACCCTTACCCTTACCCTTACCCTTACCCTTGCTTTTACCCTAAGGCTTACCCTTACCTTTACCCTTACCCTTACCCTTACCCTTGCTTTTACCCTTAAGCTTACACTTACCCTTACCCTTACCCTTACCCTTACCCTTACCCTTGCTTTTACCCTTAAGCTTACCCTTACCCTTACCCTTACCCTTACCCTTACCCTTACCCTTACCCTTACCCTTACCCTTACCCTTGCTTTTACCCTTACCCTTACCCTTGCTTTTACCCTTAGGCTTACCCTTACCCTTACCCTTACCCTTACCCTTACCCTTGCTTTTACCCTTAAGCTTACCCTTACCCTTACCCTTACCCTTACCCTTACCCTTACCCTTACCCTTACCCTTACCCTTACCCTTGCTTTTACCCTTAAGCTTACCCTTACCCTTACTCTTACCCTTACCCTTACCCTTACCCTTACCCTTACCCTTACCCTTACCCTTACCCTTACCCTTACCCTTGCTTTTACCCTTAAGCTTACCCTTACACTTACCCTTACCCTTACCCTTACCCTTACCCTTACCCTTACCCTTACCCTTACCCTTGCTTTTACCCTTAAGCTTACCCTTACCCTTACCCTTACCCTTACCCTTACCCTTACCCTTACCCTTACCCTTACCCTTACCCTTACCCTTACCCTTACCCTTACCCATACCCTTGCTTTTACCCTTAGGCTTACCCTTACCTTTACCCTTACCCTTACCCTTACCCTTACCCTTACCCTTACCCTTACCCTTACCCTTACTTTTACCCTTAAGCTTACCCTTACCCTTACCCTTACCCTTACCCTTACCCTTACCCTTACCCTTGCTTTTACCCTTAAGCTTACCCTTACCCTT
>CAUEHS010000642.1:0-173626 GCA_958510865.1 Myrrha octodecimguttata | reverse complement strand
CCTTACCCTTACCCTTACCCTTGCTTTTACCCTTAGGCTTAACCTACCTTTACCCTTACCCTTACCCTTACCCTTACCCTTACCCTTACCCTTACCCTTACCCTTACCCTTACCCTTACCCTTACCCTTACTTTTACCCTTAAGCTTACCCTTACCCTTACACCCTTACCCTTACCCTTACCCTTGCTTTTACCCTTAAGCTTACCCTTACCCTTACCCTTACCCTTACCCTCACCCTTACCCTTACCCTTACCCTTGCTTATACCCTCAAGCTTACCCTTACCCTTACCCTTACCCTCACCCTTACCCTTACCCTTACCCTTACCCTTACCCTTACCCTTACCCTTACCCTTACCCTTACCCTTGCTTTTACCCTTAGGCTTACCCTTACCTTTACCCTTACCCTTACCCTTACCCTTACCCTTACCCTTACCCTTACCCTTACCCTTACCCTTGCTTTTACCCTTAAGCTTACCCTTACCCTTACCCTTACCCTTACCCTTATCCTTACCCTTGCTTTTACCCTTAAGCTTACCCTTACCCTTACCCTTACCCTTACCCTTACCCTTACCCTTACCCTTACCCTTACCCTTACCCTTACCCTTACCCTTACCCTTACCCTCACCCTTACCCTTACCCTTACCCTTGCTTATACCCTTAAGCTTACCCTTACCCTTACCCTTACCCTCACCCTTACCCTTACCCTTACCCTAACCCTTACCCTTGCTTTTACCCTTAAGCTTACCCTTACCCTTACCCTTACCCTTACCCTTACCCTTACCCTTACCCTTACCCTTACCCTTACCCTTACCCTTACCCTTACCCTTACCCTTACCCTTACCCTTGCTTTTACCCTTAAGCTTACCCTTACCCTTACCCTTACCCTTACCCTTATCCTTACCCTTGCTTTTACCCTTAAGCTTACCCTTACCCTTACCCTTACCCTTACCCTTACCCTTACCCTTACCCTTACCCTTACCCTTACCCTTACCCTTGCTTTTACTCTTAGGCTTACCCTTACCTTTACCCTTACCCTTACCCTTACCCTTACCCTCACCCTTACCCTTACCCTTACCCTTACCCTAACCCTTACCCTTACCCTTACCCTTACCCTTACCCTTGCTTTTACTCTTAGGCTTACCCTTACCTTTACCCTTACCCTTACCCTTACCCTTACCCTTACCCTTACCCTTGCTTTTACCCTTAAGCTTACCCTTACCCTTACCCTTAACCTTACCCTTACCCTTGCTTTTACCCTTAGGCTTACCCTTACCCTTACCCTTACCCTTACCCTTGCTTTTACCCTTAAGCTTACCCTTACCCTTACCCTTACTCTTACCCTTACCCTTACCCTTACCCTTACCCTTACCCTTACCCTTACCCTCACCCTTACCCTTACCCTTACCCTTACCCTTACCCTTGCTTTTACCCTTAGGCTTACCCTTACCTTTACCCTTACCCTAACCCTTACCCTTACCCTTACCCTTACCCTTACCCTTACCCTTACCCTTGCTTTTACCCTTAAGCTTACCCTTACCCTTACCCTTACCCTTACCCTTACCCTTACCCTTACCCTTGCTTTTACCCTTAAGCTTACCCTTACCCTTACCCTTACCCTTACCCTTACCCTTACCCTCACCCTTACCCTTACCCTTGCTTTTACCCTTAAGCTTACCCTTACCCTTACCCTTACCCTTACCCTTACCCTTACCCTTGCTTTTACCCTTAAGCTTACCCTTACCCTTACCCTTACCCTTACCCTTACCCTAACCCTTACCCTTGCTTTTACCCTTAAGCTTACCCTTACCCTTACCCTTACCCTTACCCTTACCCTTACCCTTACCCTTACCCTTACCCTTACCCTTACCCTTACCCTTACCCTTACCCTTACCCTTACCCTTACCCTTACCCTTGCTTTTACCCTTAAGCTTACCCTTACCCTTACCCTTACCCTTACCCTTATCCTTACCCTTGCTTTTACCCTTAAGCTTACCCTTACCCTTACCCTTACCCTTACCCTTACCCTTACCCTTACCCTTACCCTTACCCTTGCTTTTACTCTTAGGCTTACCCTTACCTTTACCCTTACCCTTACCCTTACCCTTACCCTCACCCTTACCCTTACCCTTACCCTTACCCTAACCCTTACCCTTACCCTTACCCTTACCCTTACCCTTGCTTTTACTCTTAGGCTTACCCTTACCTTTACCCTTACCCTTACCCTTACCCTTACCCTTACCCTTACCCTTGCTTTTACCCTTAAGCTTACCCTTACCCTTACCCTTAACCTTACCCTTACCCTTGCTTTTACCCTTAGGCTTACCCTTACCCTTACCCTCACCCTTACCCTTGCTTTTACCCTTAAGCTTACCCTTACCCTTACCCTTACTCTTACCCTTACCCTTACCCTTACCCTTACCCTTACCCTTACCCTTACCCTTACCCTTACCCTTACCCTTACCCTTACCCTTGCTTTTACCCTTAGGCTTACCCTTACCTTTACCCTTACCCTAACCCTTACCCTTACCCTTACCCTTACCCTTACCCTTACCCTTACCCTTGCTTTTACCCTTAAGCTTACCCTTACCCTTACCCTTACCCTTACCCTTACCCTTACCCTTACCCTTACCCTTACCCTTACCCTTACCCTTGCTTTTACCCTTAAGCTTACCCTTACCCTTACCCTTACCCTTACCCTTACCCTTACCCTTGCTTTTACCCTTAAGCTTACCCTTACCCTTACCCTTACCCTTACCCTTACCCTAACCCTTACCCTTGCTTTTACCCTTAAGCTTACCCTTACCCTTACCCTTACCCTTACCCTTACCCTTACCCTTACCCTTACCCTTACCCTTACCCTTACCCTTACCCTTACCCTTACCCTTACCCTTGCTTTTACCCTTAAGCTTACCCTTACCCTTACCCTTACCCTTACCCTTATCCTTACCCTTGCTTTTACCCTTAAGCTTACCCTTACCCTTACCCTTACCCTTACCCTTACCCTTACCCTTACCCTTACCCTTACCCTTACCCTTGCTTTTACTCTTAGGCTTACCCTTACCTTTACCCTTACCCTTACCCTTACCCTTACCCTCACCCTTACCCTTACCCTTACCCTTACCCTAACCCTTACCCTTACCCTTACCCTTACCCTTACCCTTACCCTTACCCTTGCTTTTACTCTTAGGCTTACCCTTACCTTTACCCTTACCCTTACCCTTACCCTTACCCTTACCCTTACCCTTACCCTTGCTTTTACCCTTAAGCTTACCCTTACCCTTACCCTTAACCTTACCCTTACCCTTGCTTTTACCCTTAGGCTTACCCTTACCCTTACCCTTACCCTTACCCTTGCTTTTACCCTTAAGCTTACCCTTACCCTTACCCTTACTCTTACCCTTACCCTTACCCTTACCCTTACCCTTACCCTTACCCTTACCCTTACCCTTACCCTTACCCTTACCCTTACCCTTACCCTTGCTTTTACCCTTAGGCTTACCCTTACCTTTACCCTTACCCTAACCCTTACCCTTACCCTTACCCTTACCCTTACCCTTACCCTTACCCTTGCTTTTACCCTTAAGCTTACCCTTACCCTTACCCTTACCCTTACCCTTACCCTTACCCTTACCCTTACCCTCACCCTTGCTTTTACCCTTAAGCTTACCCTTACCCTTACCCTTACCCTTACCCTTACCCTTACCCTTACCCTTACCCTTACCCTTACCCTTGCTTTTACCCTTAGGCTTACCCTTACCTTTACCCTTACCCTTACCCTTACCCTTACCCTTACCCTTGCTTTTACCCTTAAGCTTACCCTTACCCTTACCCTTACCCTTAAGCTTACCCTTACCCTTACCCTTACCCTTACCCTTACCCTTACCCTTACCCTTACCCTTACCCTTACCCTTACCCTTACCCTTACCCTTACCCTTACCCTTACCCTTACCCTTACCCTTACCCTTGCTTTTACCCTTAAGCTTAACCTTACCCTTACCCTTACCCTTACCCTTACCCTTGCTTTTACCCTTAAGCTTACCCTTACCCTTACCCTTACCCTTAAGCTTACCCTTACCCTTACCCTTACCCTTACCCTTACCCTTACCCTTACCCTTACCCTTACCCTTACCCTTACCCTTACCCTTACCCTTACCCTTACCCTTACCCTTACCCTTACCCTTACCCTTGCTTTTACCCTTGAGCTTACCCTTACCCTTACCCTTACCCTTACCCTTAAGCTTACCCTTACCCTTACCCTTACCCTTACCCTTACCCTTACCCTTAACCTTACCCTTGCTTTTACCCTTAAGCTTACCCTTACCCTTACCCTTACCCTTACCCTTAAGCTTACCCTTACCCTTACCCTTACCCTTACCCTTACCCTTGCTTTTACCCTTAAGCTTACCCTTACCCTTACCCTTACCCTTACCCTTAAGCTTACCCTTACCCTTACCCTTACCCTTACCCTTACCCTTACCCTTACCCTTACCCTTACCCTTACCCTTACCCTTACCCTTGCTTTTACCCTTAAGCTTACCCTTACCCTTACCCTTACCCTTACCCTTGCTTTTACCCTTAAGCTTACCCTTAACCTTACCCTTACTCTTACCCTTAAGCTTACCCTTACCCTTACCCTTACCCTTACCCTTACCCTTACCCTTACCCTTGCTTTTACCCTTAAGCTTACCCTCACCCTTACCCTTACCCTTACCCTTACCCTTACTCTTACCCTTACCCTTGCTTTTACCCTTAGGCTTACCCTTACCTTTACCCTTACCCTTACCCTTACCCTTACCCTTACCCTTACCCTTACCCTTGCTTTTACCCTTAAGCTTACCCTTACCCTTACCCTTACCCTTACCCTTACCCTTACCCTTACCCTTGCTTTTACCCTTAAGCTTACCCTTACCCTTACCCTTACCCTTGCTTTTACCCTTAGGCTTACCCTTACCCTTACCCTTACCCTTACCCCTGCTTTTACCCTTAAGCTTACCCTTACCCTTACCCTTACCCTTACCCTTACCCTTACCCTTACCCTTACCCTTACCCTTACCCTTACCCTTACCCTTACCCTTACCCTTACCCTTACCCTTACCCTTACCCTTACCCTCACCCTTACCCTTACCCTTACCCTTACCCTTACCTTTGCTTTTACCCTTAGGCTTACCCTTACCTTTACCCTTACCCTTACCCTTACCCTTACCCTTACCCTTACCCTTACCCTTACCCTTACCCTTACCCTTGCTTTTACCCTTAAGCTTACCCTTACCCTTACCCTTACCCTTACCCTTACCCTTACCCTTACCCTTACCCTTACCCTTACCCTTGCTTTTACCCTTAAGCTTACCCTTACCCTTACCCTTACCCTTACCCTTACCCTTACCCTTACCCTTACCCTTACCCTTACCCTCACCCTTGCTTTTACCCTTAAGCTTACCCTTACCCTTACCCTTACCCTTACCCTTACCCTTACCCTTGCTTTTACCCTTAAGCTTACCCTTACCCTTACCCTTACCCTTACCCTTACCCTTGCTTTTACCCTTAGGCTTACCCTTACCCTTACCCTTACCCTTACCCTTACCCTTGCTTTTACCCTTAAGCTTACCCTTACCCTTACCCTTACCCTTACTCTTACCCTTACCCTTACCCTTACCCTTACCCTTGCTTTTACCCTTAAGCTTACCCTTACCCTTACCCTTACCCTTACCCTTAAGCTTACCCTTACCCTTACCCTTACCCTTACCCTTACCCTTACCCTTACCCTTGCTTTTACCCTTAAGCTTACCCTTACCCTTACCCTTACCCTTACCCTTACCCTTACCCTTGCTTTTACCCTTAGGCTTACCCTTACCCTTACCCTTACCCTTACCCTTACCCTTGCTTTTACCCTTAAGCTTACCCTTACCCTTACCCTTACCCTTACCCTTACCCTTACCCTTGCTTTTACCCTTAAGCTTACCCTTACCCTTACCTTTACCCTTACCCTTACCCTTACCCTTACCCTTACCCTTACCCTTACCCTTACCCTTGCTTTTACCCTTAAGCTTACCCTTACCCTTACCCTTACCCTTACCCTTACCCTTACCCTTACCCTTACCCTTACCCTTACCCTTACCCTTGCTTTTACCCTTAAGCTCACCCTTACCCTTACCCTTACCCTTACCCTTACCCTTACCCTTACCCTTACTCTTACCCTTACCCTTGCTTTTACCCTTAAGCTTACCCTTACCCTTACCCTTACCCTTACCCTTAAGCTTACCCTTACCCTTACCCTTACCCTTACCCTTACCCTTACCCTTACCCTTGCTTTTACCCTTAAGCTTACCCTTACCCTTACCCTTACCCTTACCCTTACCCTTACCCTTGCTTTTACCCTTAAGCTTACCCTTACCCTTACCCTTACCCTTACCCTTAAGCTTACCCTTACCCTTACCCTTACCCTTACCCTTACCCTTACCCTTACCCTTGCTTTTACCCTTAAGCTTACCCTTACCCTTACCCTTACCCTTACCCTTACCCTTACCCTTACCCTTACCCTTACCCTTACCCTTACCCTTGCTTTTACCCTTAGGCTTACCCTTACCTTTACCCTTACCATTACCCTTACCCTTACCCTTACCCTTACCCTTACCCTTACCCTTGCTTTTACCCTCAAGCTTACCCTTACCCTTACCCTTACCCTTACCCTTACCCTTACCCTTACCCTTACCCTTACCCTTACCCTTACCCTTACCCTTACCCTTACCCTTACCCTTACCCTTACCCTTACCCTTACCCTTACCCTTGCTTTTACCCTTAAGCTTACCCTTACCCTTACCCTTACCCTTACCCTTACCCTTACCCTTGCTTTTACCCTTAAGCTTACCCTTACCCTTACTCTTACCCCTACCCTTACCCTTACCCTTACCCTTACCCTTACCCTTACCCTTACCCTTACCCTTGCTTTTACCCTTAGGCTTACCCTCACCTTTACCCTTACCCTTACCCTTACCCTTACCCTTACCTTTACCCTTACCCTTACCCTTACCCTTACCCTTACCCTTACCCTTACCCTTACCCTTGCTTTTACCCTTAAGCTTACCCTTACCCTTACCCTTACCCTTACCCTTAGCCTTACCCTTACCCTTGCTTTTACCCTTAAGCTTACCCTTACCCTTACCCTTACCCTTACCCTTACCCTTACCCTTACCCTTACCCTTACCCTTACCCTTACCCTTAAGCTTACCCTTACCCGCACCCTTACCCTTACCCTTACCCTTACCCTTACCCTTACCCTTACCCTTACCCTTACCCTTACCCTTGCTTTTTCCCTTAAGCTTACCCTTACCCTTACCCTTACCCTTACCCTTACCCTTACCCTTACCCTTACCCTTACCCTTACCCTTACCCTTACCCTTACCCTTACCCTTACCCTTACCCTTACCCTTACCCTTACCCTTACCCTTACCCTTACCCTTACCCTTACCCTTACTTAGGGTAAGGGTAAGGGTAAGTTTAAGGGTAAAAGCAAGGGTAAGGGTAAGGGTAAGAGTAAGGGTAAGGGTAAGGGTAAGGGTAAGCTTAAGGGTAAGGGTAAGGGTAAGGGTAAGGGTAAGCTTAAGGGTAAAAGCAAGGGTAAGGGTAAGGGTAAGGGTAAGGGTAAGGGTAAGCTTAAGGGTAAGGGTAAGGTTAAGGGTAAGGGTAAGCTTAAGGGTAAAAGCAAGGGTAAGGTTAAGGGTAAGGGTAAGTGTAAGGGTAAGGGTAAGGGTAAGCTTAAGGGTAAGGGTAAGGGTAAGGGTAAGGGTAAGCTTAAGGGTAAAAGCAAGGGTAAGGGTAAGGGTAAGGGTAAGGGTAAGGGTAAGGGTAAGGGTAAGGGTAAGGGTAAGGGTAAGGGTAAGGGTAAGGGTAAGCTTAAGGGTAAGGGTAAGGGTAAGGGTAAGCTTAAGGGTAAAAGCAAGGGTAAGGGTAAGGGTAAGGGTAAGGGTAAGGGTAAGCTTAAGGGTAAAAGCAAGGGTAAGGGTAAGGGTAAGGGTAAGGGTAAGGGTAAGGGTAAGGGTAAGGGTAAGGGTAAGGGTAAGGGTAAGGGTAAGGGTAAGGGTAAGGGTAAGGGTAAGGGTAAGGGTAAGGGTAAGGGTAAGCTTAAGGGTAAGGGTAAGGGTAAGGGTAAGCTTAAGGGTAAAAGCAAGGGTAAGGGTAAGGGTAAGGGTAAGGGTAAGGGTAAAGGTAAGGGTAAGCCTAAGGGTAAAAGCAAGGGTAAGGGTAAGGGTAAGGGTAAGGGTAAGGGTAAGGGTAAGGGTAAAGGTAAGGGTCAGGGTAAGCTTAAGGGTAAAAGCAAGGGTAAGGGTAAGGGTAAGGTTAAGGGTAAGGGTAAGGGTAAGGGTAAGCTTAAGGGTAAAAGCAAGGGTAAGGGTAAGGGTAAGGGTAAGGGTAAGGGTAAGGGTAAGGGTAAGGGTAAGGATAAGGGTAAGGGTAAGCTTAAGGGTAAAAGCAAGGGAAAGGGTAAGGGTAAGGGTAAGGGTAAGGGTTAGGGTAAGGGTAAAGGTAAGGGTAAGCCTAAGGGTAAAGGCAAGGGTAAGGGTAAGGGTAAGGGTAAGGGTAAGGGTAAGGGTAAGGGTAAGGGTAAGGGTAAGGGTAAGAGTAAGGGTAAGGGTAAGGGTAAGCTTAAGGGTAAAAGCAAGGGTAAGGGTAAGGGTAAGGGTAAGGGTAAGCCTAAGGGTAAAAGCAAGGGTAAGGGTAAGGTTAAGGGTAAGGGTAAGGGTAAGCTTAAGGGTAAAAGCAAGGGTAAGGGTAAGGGTAAGGGTAAGGGTAAGGGTAAGCTTAAGGGTAAAAGCAAGGGTAAGGGTAAGGGTGAGGGTAAGGGTAAGGGTAAGGTTAAGGGTAAAGGTAAGGGTAAGCCTAAGAGTAAAAGCAAGGGTAAGGGTAAGGGTAAGGGTAAGGGTAAGGGTAAGGGTAAGGGTAAGGGTAAGGGTAAGGGTAAGGGTAAGGGTAAGGGTAAGGGTAAGCTTAAGGGTAAAAGCAAGGGTAAGGATAAGGGTAAGGGTAAGGGTAAGGGTAAGGGTAAGGGTAAGGGTAAGGGTAAGGGTAAGCTTGAGGGTAAAAGCAAGGGTAAGGGTAAGGGTAAGGGTAAGCTTACCCTTACCCTTACCCTTACCCTTACCCTTACCCTTGCTTTTACCCTTAGGCTTACCCTTACCCTTACCCTTACCCTTACCCTTAAGCTTACCCTTACCCTTACCCTTACCCTTACCCTTACCCTTACCCTTACCCTTACCCTTACCCTTACCCTTACCCTTGCTTTTACCCTTAAGCTTACCCTTACCCTTACCCTTACCCTTACCCTTACCCTTACCCTTACCCTTACCTTTACCCTTACCCTTGCTTTGACCCTTAGGCTTACCCTTACCTTTACCCTTACCCTTACCCTTACCCTTACCCTTACCCTTACCCTTACCCATACCCTTACCCTTACCCTTGCTTTTACCCTTAAGCTTACCCTTACCCTTACCCTTACCCTTACCCTTACCCTTACCCTTACCCTTGCTTTTACCCTTAAGCTTACCCTTACCCTTACCCTTACCCTTACCCTTACCCTTACCCTTGCTTTTACCCTTAGGCTTTCCCTTACCCTTACCCTTACCCTTACCCTTGCTTTTACCCTTAAGCTTACCCTTACCCTTACCCTTACCCTTACCCTTACCCTTACCCTTACCCTTACCCTTACCCTTACCCTTACCCTTACCCTTACCCTTGCTTTTACCCTTAGGCTTAACCTTACCTTTACCCTTACCCTTACCCTTACCCTTACCCTTACCCTTACCCTTACCCTTACCCTTACCCATACCCTTACCCTTACCCTTGCTTTTACCCTTAAGCTTACCCTTACCCTTACCCTTACCCTTACCCTTACCCTTACCCTTACCCTTACCCTTACCCTTACCCTTACCCTTGCTTTTACCCTTAAGCTTACCCTTATCCTTACCCTCACCCTTACCCTCACCCTTACCCTTACCCTTACCCTTGCTTATACCCTTAAGCTTACCCTTACCCTTACCCTTACCTTTACCCTTACCCTTACCCTTACCCTTACCCTTACCCTTACCCTTACCCTTACCCTTACCCTTGCTTTTACCCTTAGTCTTACCCTTACCTTTACCCTTACACTTACCCTTACCCTTACCCTTACCCTTACCCTTACCCTTACCCTTACCCTTACCCTTACCCTTACCCTTGCTTTCACCCTTAAGCTTACACTTACCCTTACCCTTACCCTTACCCTTACCCTAACCCTTACCCTTGCTTTTACCCTTAAGCTTACCCTTACCCTTACCCTTACCCTTACCCTTACCTTTACCCTTACCCTTACCCTTACCCTTACCCTTACCCTTACCCTTACCCTTACCTTTGCTTTTACCCTTAAGCTTACCCTTACCCTTACCCTTACCCTTACCCTTACCCTTACCCTTATCCTTACCCTTGCTTTTACCCTTAAGCTTACCCTTACCCTTACCCTTACCCTTACCCTTACCCTTACCCTTACCCTTACCCTTGCTTTTACTCTTAGGCTTACCCTTACCTTTACCCTTACTCTTACCCTTACCCTTACCCTCACCCTTAGCCTTACCCTTGCTTTTACCCTTAAGCTTACCCTTACCCTTACCCTTACCCTTACCATTACCCTTGCTTTTACCCTTAAGCTTACCCTTACCCTTACCCTTAACCTTACCCTTACCCTTGCTTTTACCCTTAGGCTTACCCTTACCCTTACCCTTACCCTTACCCTTGCTTTTACCCTTAAGCTTACCCTTACCCTTACCCTTACTCTTACCCTTACCCTTACCCTTACCCTTACCCTTACCCTTACCCTTACCCTTACCCTTACCCTTACCCTTACCCTTACCCTTACCCTTGCTTTTACCCTTAGGCATACCCTTACCTTTACCCTTACCCTAACCCTTACCCTTACCCTTACCCTTTCCCTTACCCTTGCTTTTACCCTTAAGCTTACCCTTACCCTTACCCTTACCCTTACCCTTACCCTTGCTTTTACCCTTAGGCTTACCCTTACCCTTACCCTTACCCTTAAGCTTACCCTTACCCTTACCCTTACCCTTACCCTTACCCTTACCCTTACCCTAACCCTTACCCTTACCCTTACCCTTACCCTTGCTTTTACCCTTAAGCTTACCCTTACCCTTACCCTTACCCTTACCCTTACCCTTACCCTTACCCTTACCCTTACCCTTACCCTTACCCTTACCCTTACCCTTACTTAGGGTAAGGGTAAGGGTAAGCTTAAGGGTAAAAGCAAGGGTAAGGGTAAGGGTAAGGGTAAGGGTAAGGGTAAGGGTAAGGGTAAGGGTAAGCTTAAGGGTAAGGGTAAGGGTAAGGGTAAGGGTAAGGGTAAGCTTAAGGGTAAAAGCAAGGGTAAGGGTAAGGGTAAGGGTAAGGGTAAGGGTAAGCTTAAGGGTAAGGGTAAGGGTAAGGGTAAGGGTAAGCTTAAGGGTAAAAGCAAGGGTAAGGTTAAGGGTAAGGGTAAGGGTAAGGGTAAGGGTAAGGGTAAGGGTAAGCTTAAGGGTAAGGGTAAGGGTAAGGGTAAGGGTAAGCTTAAGGGTAAAAGCAAGGGTAAGGGTAAGGGTAAGGGTAAGGGTAAGGGTAAGGGTAAGGGTAAGGGTAAGGGTAAGGGTAAGGGTAAGGGTAAGGGTGAGGGTAAGGGTAAGCTTAAGGGTAAGGGTAAGGGTAAGGGTAAGCTTAAGGGTAAAAGCAAGGGTAAGGGTAAGGGTAAGGGTAAGGGTAAGGGTAAGGGTAAGCTTAAGGGTAAAAGCAAGGGTAAGGGTAAGGGTAAGGGTAAGGGTAAGGGTAAGGGTAAGGGTAAGCGTAAGGGTAAGGGTAAGGGTAAGCTTAAGGGTAAGGGTAAGGGTAAGGGTAAGCTTAAGGGTAAAAGCAAGGGTAAGGGTAAGGGTAAGGGTAAGGGTAAGGGTAAAGGTAAGGGTAAGCCTGAGGGTAAAAGCAAGGGTAAGGGTAAGGGTAAGGGTAAGGGTAAGGGTAAGGGTAAGGGTAAGGGTAAGGGTAAGGGTAAGCTTAAGGGTAAAAGCAAGGGTAAGGGTAAGGGTAAGGGTAAGGGTAAGGGTAAGGGTAAGGGTAAGGGTAAGGGTAAGCTTAAGGGTAAAAGCAAGGGTAAGGGTAAGGGTAAGGGTAAGGGTAAGGGTAAGGGTAAGGGTAAGGGTAAGGGTAAGGGTAAGCTTAAGGGTAAAAGCAAGGGAAAGGGTAAGGGTAAGGGTAAGGGTAAGGGTTAGGGTAAGGGTAAAGGTAAGGGTAAGCCTAAGGGTAAAAGCAAGGGTAAGGGTAAGGGTAAGGGTAAGGGTAAGGGTAAGGGTAAGGGTAAGGGTAAGGGTAAGGGTAAGAGTAAGGGTAAGGGTAAGGGTAAGCTTAAGGGTAAAAGCAAGGGTAAGGGTAAGGGTAAGGGTAAGGGTAAGCCTAAGGGTAAAAGCAAGGGTAAGGGTAAGGTTAAGGGTAAGGGTAAGGGTAAGCTTAAGGGTAAAAGCAAGGGTAAGGGTAAGGGTAAGGGTAAGGGTAAGGGTAAGGGTAAGCTTAAGGGTAAAAGCAAGGGTAAGGGTAAGGGTGAGGGTAAGGGTAAGGGTAAGGTTAAGGGTAAAGGTAAGGGTAAGCCTAAGAGTAAAAGCAAGGGTAAGGGTAAGGGTAAGGGTAAGGGTAAGGGTAAGGGTAAGGGTAAGGGTAAGGGTAAGGGTAAGGGTAAGGGTAAGGGTAAGGGTAAGCTTAAGGGTAAAAGCAAGGGTAAGGATAAGGGTAAGGGTAAGGGTAAGGGTAAGGGTAAGGGTAAGGGTAAGGGTAAGCTTAAGGGTAAAAGCAAGGGTAAGGGTAAGGGTAAGGGTAAGGGTAAGGGTAAGCTTACCCTTACCCTTACCCTTACCCTTACACTTACCCTTGCTTTTACCCTTAGGCTCACCCTCACCCTAACCCTTACCTTTGCTTTTACCCTTAAGCTTACCCTTACCCTTACCCTTACCCTTACCCTTACCCTTACCCTTATCCTTACCCTTGCTTTTACCCTTAAGCTTACCCTTACCCTTACACTTACCCTTACCCATACCCTTACCCTTACCCTTACCCTTACCCTTGCTTTTACTCTTAGGCTTACCCTTACCTTTACCCTTACCCTTACCCTTACCCTTACCCTCACCCTTAGCCTTACCCTTGCTTTTACCCTTAAGCTTACCCTTACCCTTACCCTTACCCTTACCCTTACCCTTGCTTTTACCCTTAAGCTTACCCTTACCCTTACCCTTAACCTTACCCTTACCCTTGCTTTTACCCTTAGGCTTACCCTTACCCTTACCCTTACCCTTACCCTTGCTTTTACCCTTAAGCTTACCCTTACCCTTACCCTTACTCTTACCCTTACCCTTACCCTTACCCTTACCCTTACCCTTACCCTTACCCTTACCCTTACCCTTACCCTTACCCTTGCTTTTACCCTTAGGCTTACCCTTACCTTTACCCTTACCCTAACCCTTACCCTTACCCTTACCCTTACCCTTACCCTTGCTTTTACCCTTAAGCTTACCCTTACCCTTACCCTTACCCTTACCCTTACCCTTGCTTTTACCCTTAGGCTTACCCTTACCCTTACCCTTACCCTTACCCTTAAGCTTACCCTTACCCTTACCCTTACCCTTACCCTTACCCTTACCCTTACCCTTACCCTTACCCTTATTCTTACCCTTACCCTTACCCTTACCCTTACCCTTACCCTTACCCTTACCCTTACCCTTACCCTTACCCTTGCTTTTACCCTTAAGCTTACCCTTACCCTTACCCTTACCCTTACCCTTACCCTTACCTTTACCCTTACCCTTACCCTTACCCTTACCCTTACCCTTACCCTTACTTAGGGTAAGGGTAAGGGTAAGCTTAAGGGTAAAAGCAAGGGTAAGGGTAAGGGTAAGGGTAAGGGTAAGGGTAAGGGTAAGCTTAAGGGTAAGGGTAAGGGTAAGGGTAAGCTTAAGGGTAAAAGCAAGGGTAAGGGTAAGGGTAAGGGTAAGGGTAAGGGTAAGGGTAAGCTTAAGGGTAAGGGTAAGGGTAAGGGTAAGGGTAAGCTTAAGGGTAAAAGCAAGGGTAAGGTTAAGGGTAAGGGTAAGGGTAAGGGTAAGGGTAAGGGTAAGCTTAAGGGTAAGGGTAAGGGTAAGGGTAAGGGTAAGCTTAAGGGTAAAAGCAAGGGTAAGGGTAAGGGTAAGGGTAAGGGTAAGGGTAAGGGTAAGGGTAAGGGTAAGGGTAAGGGTAAGCTTAAGGGTAAGGGTAAGGGTAAGGGTAAGCTTAAGGGTAAAAGCAAGGGTAAGGGTAAGGGTAAGGGTAAGGGTAAGGGTAAGCTTAAGGGTAAAAGCAAGGGTAAGGGTAAGGGTAAGGGTAAGGGTAAGGGTAAGGGTAAGGGTAAGGGTAAGGGTAAGGGTAAGGGTAAGGGTAAGCTTAAGGGTAAGGGTAAGGGTAAGGGTAAGCTTAAGGGTAAAAGCAAGGGTAAGGGTAAGGGTAAGGGTAAGGGTAAGGGTAAAGGTAAGGGTAAGGGTAAGGGTAAGGGTAAGGGTAAGGGTAAGGGTAAGGGTAAGGGTAAGGGTAAGGGTAAGGGTAAGGGTAAGGGTAAGCTTAAGGGTAAAAGCAAGGGTAAGGGTAAGGGTAAGGGTAAGGGTAAGCCTAAGGGTAAAAGCAAGGGTAAGGGTAAGGGTAAGGGTAAGGGTAAGGGTAAGGGTAAGCTTAAGGGTAAAAGCAAGGGTAAGGGTAAGGGTAAGGGTAAGGGTAAGGGTAAGGGTAAGGGTAAGGGTAAGGGTAAGGGTAAGGGTAAGGGTAAGGTTAAGGGTAAGGGTAAGGGTAAGGGTAAGGGTAAGCTTAAGGGTAAAAGCAAGGGTAAGGGTAAGGGTAAGGGTAAGGGTAAGGGTAAGCTTAAGGGTAAAAGCAAGGGTAAGGGTAAGGGTAAGGGTAAGGGTAAGGGTAAGGGTAAGGGTAAGGGTAAGGGTAAGGGTAAGGGTAAGGGTAAGGGTAAGGGTAAGGGTAAGGGTAAGGGTAAGGGTAAGGGTAAGCTTAAGGGTAAGGGTAAGGGTAAGCTTAAGGGTAAAAGCAAGGGTAAGGTTAAGGGTAAGGGTAAGGGTAAGGGTAAGGGTAAGGGTAAGCTTAAGGGTAAGGGTAAGGGTAAGCTTAAGGGTAAAAGCAAGGGTAAGGGTAAGGGTAAGGGTAAGGGTAAGCTTAAGGGTAAAAGCAAGGGTAAGGGTAAGGGTAAGGGTAAGGGTAAGGGTAAGGGTAAGGGTAAGGGTAAGGGTAAGGGTAAGGGTAAGGGTAAGGGTAAGGGTAAGGGTAAGGGTAAGGGTAAGGGTAAGGGTAAGGGTAAGCTTAAGGGTAAGGGTAAGGGTAAGCTTAAGGGTAAAAGCAAGGGTAAGGGTAAAGGTAAGGGTAAGGGTAAGGGTAAGGGTAAAGGTAAGGGTAAGCCTAAGGGTAAAAGCAAGGGTTAGGGTAAGGGTAAGGGTAAGGGTAAGGGTAAGGGTAAGGGTAAGGGTAAGGGTAAGGGTAAGGGTAAGGGTAAGGGTAAGGGTAAGCTTAAGGGTAAAAGCAAGGGTAAGGGTAAGGGTAAGGGTAAGGGTAAGGGTAAGGGTAAGGGTAAGGGTAAGGGTAAGGGTAAGGGTAAGCTTAAGGGTAAAAGCAAGGGTAAGGGTAAGGGTAAGGGTAAGGGTAAGGGTAAGGGTAAGGGTAAGGGTAAGGGTAAGGGTAAGGGTAAGCTTAAGGGTAAAAGCAAGGGTAAGGGTAAGGGTAAGGGTAAGGGTAAGGGTTAAGGTAAGGGTAAAGGTAAGGGTAAGCCTAAGGGTAAAAGCAAGGGTAAGGGTAAGGGTAAGGGTAAGGGTAAGGGTAAGGGTAAGGGTAAGGGTAAGGGTAAGAGTAAGGGTAAGGGTAAGGGTAAGCTTAAGGGTAAAAGCAAGGGTAAGGGTAAGGGTAAGCCTAAGGGTAAAAGCAAGGGTAAGGGTAAGGTTAAGGGTAAGGGTAAGGGTAAGCTTAAGGGTAAAAGCAAGGGTAAGGGTAAGGGTAAGGGTAAGGGTAAGGGTAAGCTTAAGGGTAAAAGCAAGGGTAAGGGTAAGGGTGAGGGTAAGGGTAAGGGTAAGGGTAAGGGTAAATGTAAGGGTAAGCCTAAGAGTAAAAGCAAGGGTAAGGGTAAGGGTAAGGGTAAGGGTAAGGGTAAGGGTAAGGGTAAGGGTAAGGGTAAGGGTAAGCTTAAGGGTAAAAGCAAGGGTAAGGATAAGGGTAAGGGTAAGGGTAAGGGTAAGGGTAAGGGTAAGGGTAAGGGTAAGGGTAAGGGTAAGGGTAAGGGTAAGGGTAAGGGTAAGCTTAAGGGTAAAAGCAAGGGTAAGGGTAAGGGTAAGGGTAAGGGTAAGGGTAAGGGTAAAGGTAAGGGTAAGGGTAAGTGTAAGGGTAAGCTTAAGGGTAAAAGCAAGGGTAAGGGTTAGGGTAAGGGTAAGGGTAAGGGTAAGGGTAAGGGTAAGCTTAAGGGTAAAAGCAAGGGTAAGGGTAAGGGTAAGGGTAAGGGTAAGGGTAAGGGTAAAGGTAAGGGTAAGCCTAAGGGTAAAAGCAAGGGTAAGGGTTAGGGTAAGGGTAAGGGTAAGGGTAAGGGTAAGGGTAAGGGTAAGGGTAAGGGTAAGGGTAAGGGAAAGGGTAAGGGTAAGGGTAAGGGTAAGCTTAAGGGTATAAGCAAGGGTAAGGGTAAGGGTAAGGGTGAGGGTAAGGGTAAGGGTAAGGGTAAGCTTAAGGGTAAAAGCAAGGGTAAGGGTAAGGGTAAGGGTAAGGGTAAGGGTAAGGGTAAGGGTAAGCTTAAGGGTTAAAGCAAGGGTAAGGGTAAGGGTAAGGGTAAGGGTAAGGGTAAGGGTAAGGGTAAGGGTAAGGGTAAGGGTAAGGGTAAGGGTAAGGGTAAAGGTAAGGTTAAGCCTAAGGGTAAAAGCAAGGCTAAGGGTAAGGGTAAGGGTAA
Organism: Myrrha octodecimguttata; assembly: GCA_958510865.1. Lineage (NCBI taxonomy): Eukaryota > Metazoa > Arthropoda > Insecta > Coleoptera > Coccinellidae > Myrrha > Myrrha octodecimguttata. The sequence goes on along the minus strand of CAUEHS010000642.1, from coordinate 156,636 downwards.
GGGTAAGGGTAAGGGTAAGGGTAAGGGTAAGGGTAAGGGTAAGGGTAAGGGTAAGCTTAAGGGTAAAAGCAAGGGTAAGGGTAAGGGTAAGGGTAAGGGTAAGGGTAAGGGTAAGGGTAAGGGTAAAGGTAAGGGTAAGGGTAAGCTTAAGGGTAAAAGCAAGGGTAAGGGTAAGGGTAAGAGTATAGGTAAGAGTAAGGGTAAGGGTAAGGGTAAGCTTAAGGGTAAAAGCAAGGGTAAGGGTAAGGGTAAGGGTAAGGGTAAGGGTAAGGGTAAGGGTAAGGATAAGGGTAAGGGTAAGGGTAAGGGTAAGCTTAAGGGTAAAAGCAAGGGTAAGGGTAAGGGTTAGGGTAAGGGTAAGGGTAAGGGTAAGGGTAAGGGTAAGGGTGAGGGTAAGGGTTAGCTTAAGGGTAAAAGCAAGGGTAAGGGTAAGGGTAAGGATAAGGGTAAGGGTAAAGGTAATGGTAAGGGTAAAGGTAAGGGTAAGCCTAAGGGTAAAAGCAAGGGTAAGGGTAAGGGTAAGGGTAAGGGTAAGGGTAAGGGTAAGGGTAAGGTTAAGGGTAAGGGTTAGGGTAAGGGTAAGGGTAAGGTTAAGGGTAAGCTTAAGGGTAAAAGCAAGGGTAAGGGTAAGGGTAAGGGTAAGGGTAAGGGTAAGGGTAAGGATAGGCTTAAGGGTAAGGGTAAGGGTGAGGGTAAGGGTAAGCTTAAGGGTAAAAGCAAGGGTAAGGGTAAGGGTAAGGGTAAGCTTAAGGGTAAAAGCAAGGGTAAGGGTAAGGGTAAGGGTAAGGGTAAGGGTAAGGGTAAGGGTAAGCTTAAGGGTAAGGGTAAGGATAAGGGTAAGGGTAAGCTTAAGGGTAAAAGCAAGGGTAAGGGTCAGGGTAAGGGTAAGTGTAAGGGTAAGGGTAAGGGTAAGGGTAAGGGTGAGCTTAAGGGTAAAAGCAAGGGTAAGGGTAAGGTTAAGGGTAAGGGTAAGGGTAAGGGTAAGGGTAAGGGTTAGCTTAAGGGTTAAAGCAAGGGTAAGGGTAAGGGTAAGGGTAAGGGTAAGGGTAAGGGTAAGGGTAAGGGTAAAGGTAAGGGTAAGCCTAAGGGTAAAAGCAAGGGTAAGGGTAAGGGTAAGGGTAAGGGTAAGAGTAAGGGTAAGGGTAAGGGTAAGGGTAAGCTTAAGGGTGAAAGCAAGGGTAAGGGTAAGGGTAAGGGTAAGGGTAAGCCTAAGGGAAAAAGCAAGGGTAAGGGTAAGGGTAAGGGTAAGGGTAAGGGTAAGCTTAAGGGTAAAAGCAAGGGTAAGGGTAAGGGTAAGGGTAAGGGTAAGGGTAAGGGTAAGCTTAAGGGTAAAAGCAAGGGTGAGGGTAAGGGTAAGGGTAAGGGTAAGGGTAAGGGTAAGGGTAAGGGTAAGGGTAAGCTTAAGGGTAAAAGCAAGGGTAAGGGTAAGGGTAAGGGTAAGGGTAAGGGTAAGGGTAAGGGTAAGGGTAAGCTTAAGGGTAAAAGCAAGGGTAAGGGTAAGGGTAAGGGTAAGGGTAAGGGTAAAGGTAAGGGTAAGCCTAAGGGTAAAAGCAAGGGTAAGGGTAAGGGTAAGGGTAAGGGTAAGGGTTAGGGTAAGGGTAAGGGTAAGGGTAAGGGTAAGGGTAAGGGTAAGGGTAAGGGTAAGGGTAAGGGTAAGGGTAAGGGTAAGGGTAAGCTTAAGGGTAAAAGCAAGGGTAAGGGTAAGGGAAAGGGTAAGGGTAAGCCTAAGGGTAAAAGCAAGGGTAAGGGTAAGGGTAAGGGTAAGGGTAAGGGTAAGCTTAAGGGTAAAAGCAAGAGTAAGGGTAAGGGTAAGGGTAAGGGTAAGGGTAAGGGTAAGCTTAAGGGTAAAAGCAAGGGTAAGGGTAAAGGTAAGGGTAAGGGTAAGGATAAGGGTAAGGGTAAGGGTAAGGGTAAGGGTAAAGGTAAGGGTAAGCCTAAGGGTAAAAGCAAGGGTAAGGGTAAGGGTAAGGGTAAGGGTAAGGGTAAGGTTAAGGGTAAGGGTAAGGGTAAGCTTAAGGGTAAAAGCAAGGGTAAGGGTAAGGGTAAGGGTAAGGGTAAGGGTAAGGGTAAGGGTAAGGGTAAGGGTAAGGGTAAGGGTAAGGGTAAGGGTAAGGGTAAGCTTAAGGGTAAGGGTAAGGGTAAGGGTAAGGGTAAGCTTAAGGGTAAAAGCAAGGGTAAGGGTAAGGGTGAGGGTAAGGGTAAGCTTAAGGGTAAAAGCAAGGGTAAGGGTAAGGGTAAGGGTAAGGGTAAGGGTAAGGGTAAGGGTAAGGGTAAGGGTAAGGGTAAGGGTAAGGGTAAGGGTGAGGGTAAGCTTAAGGGTAAGGGTAAGGGTAAGGGTAAGGGTAAGCTTAAGGGTAAAAGCAAGGGTAAGGGTAAGGGTAAGGGTAAGGGTAAGGGTAAGGGTAAGCTTAAGGGTAAGGGTAAGGGTAAGGGTAAGGGTAAGGGTAAGCTTAAGGGTAAAAGCAAGGGTAAGGGTAAGGGTAAGGGTAAGGGTAAGGGTAAGGGTAAGGGTAAGGGTAAGGGTAAGGGTAAGGGTAAGCTTAAGGGTAAAAGCAAGGGTAAGGGTAAGGGTAAGGGTAAGGGTAAGGGTTAAGGTAAGGGTAAAGGTAAGGGTAAGCCTAAGGGTAAAAGCAAGGGTAAGGGTAAGGGTAAGGGTAAGGGTAAGGGTAAGGGTAAGGGTAAGGGTAAGGGTAAGGGTAAGAGTAAGGGTAAGGGTAAGGGTAAGCTTAAGGGTAAAAGCAAGGGTAAGGGTAAGGGTAAGCCTAAGGGTAAAAGCAAGGGTAAGGGTAAGGTTAAGGGTAAGGGTAAGGGTAAGCTTAAGGGTAAAAGCAAGGGTAAGGGTAAGGGTAAGGGTAAGGGTAAGGGTAAGCTTAAGGGTAAAAGCATGGGTAAGGGTAAGGGTGAGGGTAAGGGTAAGGGTAAGGGTAAGGGTAAATGTAAGGGTAAGCCTAAGAGTAAAAGCAAGGGTAAGGGTAAGGGTAAGGGTAAGGGTAAGGGTAAGGGTAAGGGTAAGGGTAAGGGTAAGCTTAAGGGTAAAAGCAAGGGTAAGGATAAGGGTAAGGGTAAGGGTAAGGGTAAGGGTAAGGGTAAGGGTAAGGGTAAGGGTAAGGGTAAGGGTAAGGGTAAGGGTAAGCTTTAGGGTAAAAGCAAGGGTAAGGGTAAGGGTAAGGGTAAGGGTAAGGGTAAGGGTAAAGGTAAGGGTAAGGGTAAGTGTAAGGGTAAGCTTAAGGGTAAAAGCAAGGGTAAGGGTTAGGGTAAGGGTAAGGGTAAGGGTAAGGGTAAGGGTAAGCTTAAGGGTAAAAGCAAGGGTAAGGGTAAGGGTAAGGGTAAGGGTAAGGGTAAGGGTAAGGGTAAAGGTAAGGGTAAGCCTAAGGGTAAAAGCAAGGGTAAGGGTTAGGGTAAGGGTAAGGGTAAGGGTAAGGGTAAGGGTAAGGGTAAGGGTAAGGGTAAGGGTAAGGGTAAGGGTAAGGGTAAGGGTAAGGGTAAGCTTAAGGGTATAAGCAAGGGTAAGGGTAAGGGTAAGGGTGAGGGTAAGGGTAAGGGTAAGGGTAAGCTTAAGGGTAAAAGCAAGGGTAAGGGTAAGGGTAAGGGTAAGGGTAAGGGTAAGGGTAAGGGTAAGCTTAAGGGTAAAAGCAAGGGTAAGGGTAAGGGTAAGGGTAAGGGTAAGGGTAAGGGTAAGGGTAAGGGTAAGGGTAAGGGTAAGGGTAAGGGTAAGGGTAAGGGTAAGGGTAAGGGTAAGGGTAAAGGTTAGGTTAAGCCTAAGGGTAAGGGTAAGGGTAAGGGTAAGGGTAAGGGTAAGGGTAAGGGTAAGGGTAAGGGTAAGGGTAAGGGTAAGGGTAAGGGTAAGGGTAAGGGTAAGGGTAAGCTTAAGGGTAAAAGCAAGGGTATGGGTAAGGGTAAGGGTAAGGGTAAGCCTAAGGGTAAAAGCAAGGGTAAGGGTAAGGTAAGGGTAAGGGTAAGGGTAAGCTTAAGGGTAAAAGCAAGGGTAAGGGTAAGGGTAAGGGTAAGGGTAAGGGTAAGGGTAAGGGTAAGCTTAAGGGTAAAAGCAAGGGTAAGGGTAAGGGTAAGGGTAATGGTAAGGGTAAGGGTAAGGGTAAAGGTAAGGGTAAGCCTAAGGGTCAAAGCAAGGGTAAGGGTAAGGGTAAGGGTAAGGGTAAGGGTAAGGGTAAGGGTAAGGGTAAGGGTAAGGGTAAGGGTAAGGGTAAGGGTAAGCTTAAGGGTAAAAGCAAGGGTAAGGGTAAGGGTAAGGGTAAGGGTAAGGGTAAGGGTAAGGGTAAGGGTAAGGGTAAGGGTAAGGGTAAGGGTAAGGGTAAGCTTAAGAGTAAGGGTAAGGGTAAGGGTAAGGGTAAGCCTAAGGGTAAAAGCAAGGGTAAGTGTAAGGGTAAGGGTAAGGGTAAGGGTAAGCTTAAGGGTAAAAGCAAGGGTAAGGGTAAGGGTAAGGGTAAGGGTAAGGGTAAGGGTAAGGGTAAGGGTAAGCTTAAGGGTAAAAGCAAGGGTAAGGGTAGGGGTAAGGGTAAGGGTAAGGGTAAGGGTAAGGCTAAAGGTAAGGGTAAGCCTAAGGGTAAAAGCAAGGTTAAGGGTAAGGGTAAGGGTAAGGGTAAGGGTAAGGGTAAGGGTAAGGGTAAGTGTAAGGGTAAGGGTAAGGGTAAAGGTAAGGGTAAGGGTAAGCTTAAGGGTAAAAGCAAGGGTAAGGGTAAGGGTAAGAGTATAGGTAAGAGTAAGGGTAAGGGTAAGGGTAAGCTTAAGGGTAAAAGCAAGGGTAAGGGTAAGGGTAAGGGTAAGGGTAAGGGTAAGGGTAAGGGTAAGGGTAAGGATAAGGGTAAGGGTAAGGGTAAGGGTAAGCTTAAGGGTAAAAGCAAGGGTAAGGGTAAGGGTAAGGGTAAGGGTAAGGGTAAGGGTAAGGGTAAGGGTAAGGGTGAGGGTAAGGGTTAGCTTAAGGGTAAAAGCAAGGGTAAGGGTAAGGGTAAGGGTAAGGGTAAGGGTAAAGGTAATGGTAAGGGTAAAGGTAAGGGTAAGCCTAAGGGTAAAAGCAAGGGTAAGGGTAAGGGTAAGGGTAAGGGTAAGGGTAAGGTTAAGGGTAAGGTTTAGGGTAAGGGTAAGGGTAAGGTTAAGGGTAAGCTTAAGGGTAAAAGCAAGGGTAAGGGTAAGGGTAAGGGTAAGGGTAAGGGTAAGGGTAAGGGTAGGCTTAAGGGTAAGGGTAAGGGTGAGGGTAAGGGTAAGCTTAAGGGTAAAAGCAAGGGTAAGGGTAAGGGTAAGGGTAAGGGTAAGGGTAAGCTTAAGGGTAAAAGCAAGGGTAAGGGTAAGGGTAAGGGTAAGGGTAAGGGTAAGGGTAAGGGTAAGGGTAAGCTTAAGGGTAAGGGTAAGGATAAGGGTAAGGGTAAGCTTAAGGGTAAAAGCAAGGGTAAGGGTCAGGGTAAGGGTAAGTGTAAGGGTAAGGGTAAGGGTAAGGGTAAGGGTGAGCTTAAGGGTAAAAGCAAGGGTAAGGGTAAGGTTAAGGGTAAGGGTAAGGGTAAGGGTAAGGGTAAGGGTTAGCTTAAGGGTAAAAGCAAGGGTAAGGGTAAGGGTAAGGGTAAGGGTATGGGTAAGGGTAAGGGTAAGGGTAAGGGTAAGGGTAAAGGTAAGGGTAAGCCTAAGGGTAAAAGCAAGGGTAAGGGTAAGGGTAAGGGTAAGGGTAAGAGTAAGGGTAAGGGTAAGGGTAAGGGTAAGCTTAAGGGTGAAAGCAAGGGTAAGGGTAAGGGTAAGGGTAAGGGTAAGCCTAAGGGAAAAAGCAAGGGTAAGGGTAAGGGTAAGGGTAAGGGTAAGGGTAAGCTTAAGGGTAAAAGCAAGGGTAAGGGTAAGGGTAAGGGTAAGGGTAAGGGTAAGGGTAAGCTTAAGGGTAAAAGCAAGGGTGAGGGTAAGGGTAAGGGTAAGGGTAAGGGTAAGGGTAAGGGTAAGGGTAAGGGTAAGGGTAAGGGTAAGCTTAAGGGTAAAAGCAAGGGTAAGGGTAAGGGTAAGCGTAAGGGTAAGGGTAAAGGTAAGGGTAAGGGTAAGCTTAAGGGTAAAAGCAAGGGTAAGGGTAAGGGTAAGGGTAAGGGTAAGGGTAAAGGTAAGGGTAAGCCTAAGGGTAAAAGCAAGGGTAAGGGTAAGGGTAAGGGTAAGGGTAAGGGTTAGGGTAAGGGTAAGGGTAAGGGTAAGGGTAAGGGTAAGGGTAAGGGTAAGGGTAAGGGTAAGGGTAAGGGTAAGGGTAAGGGTAAGGGTAAGGGTAAGGGTAAGGGTAAGGGTAAGCTTAAGGGTAAAAGCAAGGGTAAGGGTAAGGGAAAGGGTAAGGGTAAGCCTAAGGGTAAAAGCAAGGGTAAGGGTAAGGGTAAGGGTAAGGGTAAGGGTAAGCTTAAGGGTAAAAGCAAGAGTAAGGGTAAGGGTAAGGGTAAGGGTAAGGGTAAGGGTAAGCTTAAGGGTAAAAGCAAGGGTAAGGTTAAAGGTAAGGGTAAGGGTAAGGGTAAGGGTAAGGGTAAGGGTAAGGGTAAGGGTAAAGGTAAGGGTAAGCCTAAGGGTAAAAGCAAGGGTAAGGGTAAGGGTAAGGGTAAGGGTAAGGTTAAGGGTAAGGGTAAGGGTAAGCTTAAGGGTAAAAGCAAGGGTAAGGGTAAGGGTAAGGGTAAGGGTAAGGGTAAGGGTAAGGGTAAGGGTAAGGGTAAGGGTAAGGGTAAGGGTAAGGGTAAGCTTAAGGGTAAGGGTAAGGGTAAGGGTAAGGGTAAGCTTAAGGGTAAAAGCAAGGGTAAGGGTAAGGGTGAGGGTAAGGGTAAGCTTAAGGGTAAAAGCAAGGGTAAGGGTAAGGGTAAGGGTAAGGGTAAGGGTAAGGGTAAGGGTAAGGGTAAGGGTAAGGGTAAGCTTAAGGGTAAGGGTAAGGGTAAGGGTAAGGGTAAGCTTAAGGGTAAAAGCAAGGGTAAGGGTAAGGGTAAGGGTAAGGGTAAGGGTAAGGGTAAGCTTAAGGGTAAGGGTAAGGGTAAGGGTAAGGGTAAGCTTAAGGGTAAAAGCAAGGGTAAGGGTAAGGGTGAGGGTAAGGGTAAGGGTAAGGGTAAGGGTAAGCTTAAGGGTAAGGGTAAGGGTAAGGGTAAGGGTAAGCTTAAGGGTAAAAGCAAGGGTAAGGGTAAGGGTAAGGGTAAGGGTGAGGGTAAGGGTAAGGGTAAGGGTAAGGGAAAGGGTAAGGGTAAGGGTAAGGGTAAGGGAAAGCTTAAGGGTAAGGGTAAGGGTAAGGGTAAGGGTAAGCTTAAGGGTAAAAGCAAGGGTAAGGGTAAGGGTAAGGGTAAGGGTAAGTGTAAGCTTAAGGGTAAAAGCAAGGGTAAGGGTAAGGGTAAGGGTAAGGGTAAGGGTAAGGGTAAGGGTAAGGGTAAGGGTAAGGGTAAGGGTAAGGGTAAGGGTAAGGGTAAGCTTAAGGGTAAGGGTAAGGGTAAGGGTAAGGGTAAGCTTAAGGGTAAAAGCAAGGGTAAGGGTAAGGGTAAGGGTAAGGGTAAGGGTAAGGGTAAAGGTAAGGGTAAGCCTAAGGGTAAAAGCAAGGATAAGGGTAAGGGTAAGGGTAAGGGTAAGGGTAAGGGTAAGGGTAAGGGTAAGGGTAAGGGTAAGCTTAAGGGTAAAAGCAAGGGTAAGGGTAAGGGTAAGGGTAAGGGTAAGGGTAAGGGTAAGGGTAAGGGTAAGGGTAAGGGTAAGGGTAAGGGTAAGGGTAAGCTTAAGGGTAAAAGCAAGGGTAAGGGTAAGAGTAAGGGTAAGGGTAAGGGTAAGGGTAAGGGTAAGGGTAAGGGTTAGGGTAAGGGTAAAGGTAAGGGTAAGCCTAAGTGTAAAAGCAAGGTAAGGGTAAGGGTAAGGGTAAGGGTAAGGGTAAGGGTAAGGGTAAGGGTAAGGGTAAGGGTAAGGGTAAGGGTAAGGGTAAGGGTAAGGGTAAGGGTAAGAGTAAGGGTAAGGGTAAGGGTAAGCTTAAGGGTAAAAGCAAGGGTAAGGGTAAGAGTAAAAGCAAGGGTAAGGGTAAGGGTAAGGGTAAGGGTAAGGGTTAGGGTAAGGGTAAAGGTAAGGGTAAGCCTAAGGGTAAAAGCAAGGTAAGGGTAAGGGTAAGGGTAAGGGTAAGGGTAAGGGTAAGGGTAAGGGTAAGGGTAAGGGTAAGGGTAAGGGTAAGGGTAAGGGTAAGAGTAAGGGTAAGGGTAAGGGTAAGCTTAAGGGTAAAAGCAAGGGTAAGGGTAAGGGTAAGGGTAAGGGTAAGCTTAAGGGTAAAAGCAAGGGTAAGGGTAAGGGTAAGGGTAAGGGTAAGGGTAAGGGTAAGCTTAAGGGTAAAAGCAAGGGTAAGGGTAAGTGTAAGGGTAAGGGTAAGGGTAAGGGTAAAGGTAAGGGTAAGCCTAAGGGTAAAAGCAAGGGTAAGGGTTAGGGTAAGGGTAAGGGTAAGGGTAAGGGTAAGGGTAAGCTTAAGGGTAAAAGCAAGGGTAAGGGTAAGGGTTAGGGTAAGGGTAAGGGTAAGGGTGAGGGTAAGGGTAAGGGTAAGCTTAAGGGTTAAAGCAAGGGTAAGGGTAAGGGTAAGGGTAAGGGTAAGGGTAAGGGTAAGGGTAAGGGTAAGGGTAAGGGTAAGGGTAAGGGTAAAGGTAAGGGTAAGGGTAAGGGTAAGGGTAAGGGTAAGGGTAAGGGTAAGGGTAAGCTTAAGGGTAAAAGCAAGGGTAAGGGTTAGGGTAAGGGTAAGGGTAAAGGTAAGGGTAAGGGTAAGCTTAAGGGTAAAAGCAAGGGTAAGGGTAAGGGTAAGGGTAAGGGTAAGGGTAAGGGTAAGGGTAAGGGTAAGGGTAAGGGTAAGGGTAAGGGTAAGGGTAAGGGTAAGGGTAAGCTTAAGGGTAAAAGCAAGGGTAAGGGTAAGGGTAAGGGTAAGGGTAAGGGTAAGGGTAAGCTTAAGGGTAAAAGCAAGGGTAAGGGTAAGGGTAAGGGTAAGGGTAAGGGTAAGGGTTAGGGTAAGGGTAAAGGTAAGGGTAAGCCTAAGGGTAAAAGCAAGGGTAAGGGTAAGGGTAAGGGTAAGGGTAAGGGTAAGGGTAAGGGTAAGGGTAAGGGTAAGGGTAAGGGTAAGGGTAAGGGTAAGGGTAAGGGTAAGGGTAAGGGTAAGGGTAAGAGTAAGGGTAAGGGTAAGCTTAAGGGTAAAAGCAAGGGTAAGGGTAAGGGTAAGGGTAAGGGTAAGCCTAAGGGTAAAAGCAAGGGTAAGGGTAAGGGTAAGGGTAAGGGTAAGGGTAAGCTTAAGGGTAAAAGCAAGGGTAAGGGTAAGGGTAAGTGTAAGGGTAAGGGTAAGGGTAAGCTTAAGGGTAAAAGCAAGGGTAAGGGTAAGGGTAAGGGTAAGGGTAAGGGTAAGGGTAAGGGTAAGGGTAAGGGTAAAGGTAAGGGTAAGCTTAAGGGTAAAAGCAAGGGTAAGGGTAAGGGTAAGCGTAAGGGTAAGGGTAAAGGTAAGGGTAAGGGTAAGCTTAAGGGTAAAAGCAAGGGTAAGGGTAAGGGTAAGGGTAAGGGTAAGGGTAAAGGTAAGGGTAAGCCTAAGGGTAAAAGCAAGGGTAAGGGTAAGGGTAAGGGTAAGGGTAAGGGTTAGGGTAAGGGTAAGGGTAAGGGTAAGGGTAAGGGTAAGGGTAAGGGTAAGGGTAAGGGTAAGGGTAAGGGTAAGGGTAAGGGTAAGGGTAAGGGTAAGGGTAAGGGTAAGCTTAAGGGTAAAAGCAAGGGTAAGGGTAAGGGAAAGGGTAAGGGTAAGCCTAAGGGTAAAAGCAAGGGTAAGGGTAAGGGTAAGGGTAAGGGTAAGGGTAAGCTTAAGGGTAAAAGCAAGAGTAAGGGTAAGGGTAAGGGTAAGGGTAAGGGTAAGGGTAAGCTTAAGGGTAAAAGCAAGGGTAAGGGTAAAGGTAAGGGTAAGGGTAAGGGTAAGGGTAAGGGTAAGGGTAAGGGTAAGGGTAAAGGTAAGGGTAAGCCTAAGGGTAAAAGCAAGGGTAAGGGTAAGGGTAAGGGTAAGGGTAAGGGTAAGGTTAAGGGTAAGGGTAAGGGTAAGCTTAAGGGTAAAAGCAAGGGTAAGGGTAAGGGTAAGGGTAAGGGTAAGGGTAAGGGTAAGGGTAAGGGTAAGGGTAAGCTTAAGGGTAAAAGCAAGGGTAAGGGTAAGGGTAAGGGTAAGGGTAAGGGTAAGGGTAAGCTTAAGGGTAAGGGTAAGGGTAAGGGTAAGGGTAAGCTTAAGGGTAAAAGCAAGGGTAAGGGTAAGGGTGAGGGTAAGGGTAAGGGTAAGGGTAAGGGTAAGCTTAAGGGTAAGGGTAAGGGTAAGGGTAAGGGTAAGCTTAAGGGTAAAAGCAAGGGTAAGGGTAAGGGTAAGGGTAAGGGTAAGGGTAAGGGTAAGGGTAAGGGTAAGGGTAAGGGAAAGGGTAAGGGTAAGGGTAAGGGTAAGGGAAAGCTTAAGGGTAAGGGTAAGGGTAAGGGTAAGGGTAAGCTTAAGGGTAAAAGCAAGGATAAGGGTAAGGGTAAGGGTAAGGGTAAGTGTAAGCTTAAGGGTAAAAGCAAGGGTAAGGGTAAGGGTAAGGGTAAGGGTAAGGGTAAGGGTAAGGGTAAGGGTAAGGGTAAGGGTAAGGGTAAGGGTAAGGGTAAGGGTAAGCTTAAGGGTAAGGGTAAGGTTAAGGGTAAGGGTAAGCTTAAGGGTAAAAGCAAGGGTAAGGGTAAGGGTAAGGGTAAGGGTAAGGGTAAGGGTAAAGGTAAGGGTAAGCCTAAGGGTAAAAGCAAGGATAAGGGTAAGGGTAAGGGTAAGGGTAAGGGTAAGGGTAAGGGTAAGGGTAAGGGTAAGGGTAAGCTTAAGGGTAAAAGCAAGGGTAAGGGTAAGGGTAAGGGTAAGGGTAAGGGTAAGGGTAAGGGTAAGGGTAAGGGTAAGGGTAAGGGTAAGGGTAAGGGTAAGCTTAAGGGTAAAAGCAAGGGTAAGGGTAAGAGTAAGGGTAAGGGTAAGGGTAAGGGTAAGGGTAAGCTTAAGGGTAAAAGCAAGGGTAAGGGTAAGGGTAAGGGTAAGGGTAAGGGTTAGGGTAAGGGTAAAGGTAAGGGTAAGCCTAAGGGTAAAAGCAAGGTAAGGGTAAGGGTAAGGGTAAGGGTAAGGGTAAGGGTAAGGGTAAGGGTAAGGGTAAGGGTAAGGGTAAGGGTAAGGGTAAGGGTAAGGGTAAGGGTAAGGGTAAGAGTAAGGGTAAGGGTAAGGGTAAGCTTAAGGGTAAAAGCAAGGGTAAGGGTAAGGGTTAGGGTAAGGGTAAGCTTAAGGGTAAAAGCAAGGGTAAGGGTAAGGGTAAGGGTAAGGGTAAGGGTAAGGGTAAGCTTAAGGGTAAAAGCAAGGGTAAGGGTAAGTGTAAGGGTAAGGGTAAGGGTAAGGGTAAAGGTAAGGGTAAGCCTAAGGGTAAAAGCAAGGGTAAGGGTTAGGGTAAGCTTAAGGGTAAAAGCAAGGGTAAGGGTAAGGGTTAGGGTAAGGGTAAGCTTAAGGGTAAAAGCAAGGGTAAGGGTAAGGGTTAGGGTAAGGGTAAGGGTAAGGGTGAGGGTAAGGGTAAGGGTAAGCTTAAGGGTTAAAGCAAGGGTAAGGGTAAGGGTAAGGGTAAGGGTAAGGGTAAGGGTAAGGGTAAGGGTAAGGGTAAGGGTAAGGGTAAGGGTAAAGGTAAGGGTAAGGGTAAGGGTAAGGGTAAGGGTAAGGGTAAGGGTAAGGGTAAGGGTAAGCTTAAGGGTAAAAGCAAGGGTAAGGGTTAGGGTAAGGGTAAGGGTAAAGGTAAGGGTAAGGGTAAGCTTAAGGGTAAAAGCAAGGGTAAGGGTAAGGGTAAGGGTAAGGGTAAGGGTAAGGGTAAGGGTAAGGGTAAGGGTAAGGGTAAGGGTAAGGGTAAGGGTAAGCTTAAGGGTAAAAGCAAGGGTAAGGGTAAGGGTAAGGGTAAGGGTAAGGGTAAGGGTAAGGGTAAGCTTAAGGGTAAAAGCAAGGGTAAGGGTAAGGGTAAGGGTAAGGGTAAGGGTAAGGGTTAGGGTAAGGGTAAAGGTAAGGGTAAGCCTAAGGGTAAAAGCAAGGGTAAGGGTAAGGGTAAGGGTAAGGGTAAGGGTAAGGGTAAGGGTAAGGGTAAGGGTAAGGGTAAGGGTAAGGGTAAGGGTAAGGGTAAGGGTAAGGGTAAGGGTAAGAGTAAGGGTAAGGGTAAGCTTAAGGGTAAAAGCAAGGGTGAGGGTTAGGGTAAGGGTAAGGGTAAGCCTAAGGGTAAAAGCAAGGGTAAGGGTAAGGGTAAGGGTAAGGGTAAGGGTAAGCTTAAGGGTAAAAGCAAGGGTAAGGGTAAGGGTAAGGGTAAGGGTAAGGGTAAGGGTAAGCTTAAGGGTAAAAGCAAGGGTAAGGGTAAGGGTAAGGGTAAGGGTAAGGGTAAGGGTAAGGGTAAGGGTAAGGGTAAGGGTAAGGGTAAGGGTAAAGGTAAGGGTAAGCCTAAGGGTAAAAGCAAGGGTAAAGGTAAGGGTAAGGGTAAGGGTAAGGGTAAGCTTAAGGGTAAAAGCAAGGGTAAGGGTAAGGGTAAGGGTAAGGGTAAGGGTAAGGGTAAGGGTAAGGGTAAGGGTAAGGGTAAGCTTAAGGGTAAAAGCAAGGGTAAGGGTAAGGGTAAGGGTAAGGGTAAGGGTAAGGGTAAGGGTAAGGGTAAGGGTAAGGGTAAGGGTAAGGGTAAGGGTAAGCTAAAGGGTAAAAGCAAGGGTAAGGGTTAGGTTAAGGGTAAGGGTAAGGGTAAGGGTAAGCTTAAGGGTAAAAGCAAGGGTAAGGGTAAGGGTAAGGGTAAGGGTAAGGGTAAGGGTAAGGGTAAGGGTAAGGGTAAGGGTAAGGGTTAAGGTAAGGGTAAGCCTAAGGGTAAAAGCAAGGGTAAGGGTAAGGGTAAGGGTAAGGGTAAGGGTAAGGGTAAGGGTAAGGGTAAGGGTAAGGGTAAGGGTTAGCTTAAGGGTATAAGCAAGGGTAAGGGTAAGGGTAAGGGTGAGGGTAAGGGTATGGGTAAGGGTAAGGGTAAGGGTAAGCTTAAGGGTAAAAGCAAGGGTAAGGGTAAGGGTAAGGGTAAGGGTAAGGGTAAGGGTAAGGGTAAGGGTAAGGGTAAGGGTAAGGGTAAGGGTAAGGGTAAGCTTAAGGGTAAAAGCAAGGGTAAGGGTAAGGGTAAGGGTAAGGGTAAGGGTAAGGGTAAGGGAGGGTAAGGGTAAGGGTGAAGGTAAGGGTAAGCCTAAGGGTAAAAGCAAGGGTAAGGGTAAGGGTAAGGGTAAGGGTAAGGGTAAGGGTAAGGGTAAGCTTAAGGGTAAGGGTAAGGGTAAGGGTAAGGGTAAGGGTAAGGGTAAGGGTAAGGGTAAGCTTAAGGGTAAAAGCAAGGGTAAGTGTAAGGGTAAGGGTAAGGGTAAGGGTAAGCTTAAGGGTAAAAGCAAGGGTAAGGGTAAGGGTAAGGGTAAGGGTAAGCTTAAGGGTAAAAGCAAGGGTAAGGGTAAGGGTAAGGGTAAGGGTAAGGGTAAGGGTAAGGGTAAGGGTAAGGGTAAAGGTAAGGGTAAGCCTAAGGGTAAAAGCAAGGGTAAGGGTAAGGGTAAGGGTAAGGGTAAGGGTAAGGGTAAGGGTAAGGGTAAGGGTAAGGGTAAGGTTAAGGGTAAGGGTAAGGGTAAGGGTAAGGGTAAGGGTAAGCTTAAGGGTAAAAGCAAGGGTGAGGGTAAGGGTAAGGGTAAGGGTAAGGTTAAGGGTAAGGGTAAGGGTAAGGGTAAGGGTAAGGGTAAGGGTAAGGGTAAGGGTAAGGGTAAGGGTAAGCCTAAGGGTAAAAGCAAGGGTAAGGGTAAGGGTAAGGGTAAGGGTAAGGGTAAGCTTAAGGGTAAAAGCAAGGGTAAGGGTAAGGGTAAGGGTAAGGGTAAGGGTAAGGGTAAGCTTAAGGGTAAAAGCAAGGGTAAGGGTAAGGGTAAGGGTAAGGGTAAGGGTAAGGGTAAGGGTAAGGGTTAAGGTAAGGGTAAGCCTAAGGGTAAAAGCAAGGGTATGGGTAAGGGTAAGGGTAAGGGTAAGGGTAAGGGTAAGGGTAAGGGTAAGGGTAAGGGTAAGCTTAAGGGTAAAAGCAAGGGTAAGGGTAAGGGTAAGGGTTAGGGTAAGGGTAAGGGTAAGGGTAAGGGTAAGGGTAAGGGTAAGGGTAAGGGTAAGCTTAAGGGTAAAAGCAAGGGTAAGGGTAAGGGTAAGGGTAAGGGTAAGGGTAAAGTTAAGGGTAAGGGTAAGGGTAAGGGTAAGGGTAAGGGTAAGGGTAAGGGTAAGCTTAAGGGTAAAAGCAAGGGTAAGGGTAAGGGTAAGGGTAAGGGTAAGGGTAAGGGTAAGGGTAAGGGTAAGGGTAAGGGTAAGGGTAAGGGTAAGGGTAAGGGTAAGGGTAAGGGTAAGGGAAAGCTTGAGGGTAAAAGCAAGGGTAAGGGTAAGGGTAAGGGTAAGGGTAAGGGTAAGCCTAAGGGTAAAAGCAAGGGTGAGGGTAAGGGTAAAAGCAAGGGTAAGGGTAAGGGTAAGGGTAAGGGTAAGGGTAAGGGTAAGGTTAAGGGTAAGGGTAAGGGTAAGGGTAAGGGTAAGCTTAAGGGTAAAAGCAAGGGTAAGGGTAAGGGTAAGGGTAAGGGTAAGGGTGAAGGTAAGGGTAAGCCTAAGGGTAAAAGCAAGGGTAAGGGTAAGGGTAAGGGTAAGGGTAAGGGTAAGGGTAAGGGTAAGCTTAAGGGTAAGGGTAAGGGTAAGGGTAAGGGTAAGGGTAAGGGTAAGGGTAAGGGTAAGCTTAAGGGTAAAAGCAAGGGTAAGGGTAAGGGTAAGGGTAAGGGTAAGGGTAAGCTTAAGGGTAAAAGCAAGGGTAAGGGTAAGGGTAAGGGTAAGGGTAAGCTTAAGGGTAAAAGCAAGGGTAAGGGTAAGGGAGGGTAAGGGTAAGGGTGAAGGTAAGGGTAAGCCTAAGGGTAAAAGCAAGGGTAAGGGTAAGGGTAAGGGTAAGGGTAAGGGTAAGGGTAAGGGTAAGCTTAAGGGTAAGGGTAAGGGTAAGGGTAAGGGTAAGGGTAAGGGTAAGGGTAAGGGTAAGCTTAAGGGTAAAAGCAAGGGTAAGGGTAAGGGTAAGGGTAAGGGTAAGGGTAAGCTTAAGGGTAAAAGCAAGGGTAAGGGTAAGGGTAAGGGTAAGGGTAAGCTTAAGGGTAAAAGCAAGGGTAAGGGTAAGGGTAAGGGTAAGGGTAAGGGTAAGGGTAAGGGTAAGGGTAAGGGTAAAGGTAAGGGTAAGCCTAAGGGTAAAAGCAAGGGTAAGGGTAAGGGTAAGGGTAAGGGTAAGGGTAAGGGTAAGGGTAAGGGTAAGGGTAAGGGTAAGGTTAAGGGTAAGGGTAAGGGTAAGGGTAAGGGTAAGGGTAAGCTTAAGGGTAAAAGCAAGGGTGAGGGTAAGGGTAAGGGTAAGGGTAAGGGTAAGGGTAAGGGTAAGGGTAAGGGTAAGGGTAAGGGTAAGGGTAAGGGTAAGGGTAAGGGTAAGGGTAAGCCTAAGGGTAAAAGCAAGGGTAAGGGAAAGGGTAAGGGTAAGGGTAAGGGTAAGCTTAAGGGTAAAAGCAAGGGTAAGGGTAAGGGTAAGGGTAAGGGTAAGGGTAAGGGTAAGCTTAAGGGTAAAAGCAAGGGTAAGGGTAAGGGTAAGGGTAAGGGTAAGGGTAAGGGTAAGGGTAAGGGTTAAGGTAAGGGTAAGCCTAAGGGTAAAAGCAAGGGTATGGGTAAGGGTAAGGGTAAGGGTAAGGGTAAGGGTAAGGGTAAGGGTAAGGGTAAGGGTAAGCTTAAGGGTAAAAGCAAGGGTAAGGGTAAGGGTAAGGGTTAGGGTAAGGGTAAGGGTAAGGGTAAGGGTAAGGGTAAGGGTAAGGGTAAGGGTAAGCTTAAGGGTAAAAGCAAGGGTAAGGGTAAGGGTAAGGGTAAGGGTAAGGGTAAAGTTAAGGGTAAGGGTAAGGGTAAGGGTAAGGGTAAGGGTAAGGGTAAGCTTAAGGGTAAAAGCAAGGGTAAGGGTAAGGGTAAGGGTAAGGGTAAGGGTAAGGGTAAGGGTAAGGGTAAGGGTAAGGGTAAGGGTAAGGGTAAGGGTAAGGGTAAGGGTAAGGGTAAGGAAAAGCTTGAGGGTAAAAGCAAGGGTAAGGGTAAGGGTAAGGGTAAGGGTAAGGGTAAGCCTAAGGGTAAAAGCAAGGGTGAGGGTAAGGGTAAAAGCAAGGGTAAGGGTAAGGGTAAGGGTAAGGGTAAGGGTAAGGGTAAGGTTAAGGGTAAGGGTAAGGGTAAGGGTAAGGGTAAGCTTAAGGGTAAAAGCAAGGGTAAGGGTAAGGGTAAGGGTAAGGGTAAGGGTAAGTGTAAGCTTAAGGGTAAAAACAAGGGTAAGGGTAAGGGTAAGGGTAAAGGTAAGGGTAAGCCTTAGGGTAAAAGCAAGGGTAAGGGTAAGGGTAAGGGTAAGGGTAAGGGTAAGGGAAAGGGTAAGGGTAAGGGTAAGGGTAAGGGTAAGGGTAAGGGTAAGGGTAAGGGTAAGCTTAAGGGTAAAAGCAAGGGTAAGGGTAAGGGTAAGGGTAAGGGTAAGGGTAAGGGTAAGGGTAAGGGTAAGCTTAAGTGTAAAAGTAAGGGTAAGGGTAAGGGTAAGGGTAGGGGTAAGGGTAAGGGTAGGGGTAAGGGTAAGGGTAAGGGTAAGCTTAAGGGTAAAAGCAAGGGTAAGGGTTAGGGTAAGGGTAAGGGTAAGGGTAAGGGTAAGCTTGAGGGTAAAAGCAAGGGTAAGGGTAAGGGTAAGGGTAAGGGTAAAGGTAAGGGTAAGCCTAAGGGTAAAAGCAAGGGTAAGGGTAAGGGTAAGGGTAAGGGTAAGGGTAAGGGTAAGGGTAAGGGTAAGGGTAAGGGTAAGGGTAAGGGTAAGCTGAAGGGTATAAGCAAGGGTAAGGGTAAGGGTAAGGGTGAGGGTAAGGGTAAGGGTAAGGGTAAGCTTAAGGGTAAAAGCAAGGGTAAGGGTAAGGGTAAGGGTAAGGGTAAGGGTAAGGGTAAGGGTAAGGGTAAGCTTAAGGGTAAAAGCAAGGGTAAGGGTAAGGGTAAGGGTAAGGGTAAGGGTAAGGGTAAGGGTAAGGGTAAGGGTAAGGGTAAGGGTAAGGGTAAGGGTAAAGGTTAGGGTAAGCCTAAGGGTAAAAGCAAGGGTAAGGGTAAAGGTAAGGGTAAGGGTAAGGGTAAGGGTAAGGGTAAGGGTAAGGGTAAGGGTAAGGGTAAGGGTAAGGGTAAGGGTAAGGGTAAGGGTAAGGGTAAGCTTAAGGGTAAAAGCAAGGGTAAGAGTAAGGGTAAGGGTAAGGGTAAGCCTAAGGGTAAAACAAGGGTAAGGGTAAGGGTAAGGGTAAGGGTAAGGGTAAGCTTAAGGGTAAAAGCAAGGGTAAGGGTAAGGGTAAGGGTGAGGGTAAGGGTAAGCTTAAAGGTTAAAGCAAGGGTAAGGGTAAGGGTAAGGGTAAGGGTAAGGGTAAGGGTAAAGGTAAGGGTAAGCCTAAGGGTAAAAGCAAGGGTAAGGGTAAGGGTAAGGGTAAGGGTAAGGGTAAGGGTAAGGGTAAGGGTAAGGGTAAGGGTAAGGGTAAGGGTAAGGGTAAGGGTAAGGGTAAGGGTAAGGGTAAGCTTAAGGGTAAAAGCAAGGGTAAGGGTAAGGGTAAGGGTAAGGGTAAGGGTAAGGGTAAGGGTAAGGGTAAGGGTAAGGGTAAGGGTAAGCTTAAGGGTAAAAGCAAGGGTAAGGGTAAGGGTAAGGGTGAGGGTAAGGGTAAGGGTAAGGGTAAGGGTAAGCTTAAGGGTAAAAGCAAGGGTAAGGGTAAGGGTAAGGGTAAGGGTAAGGGTAAGGGTAAGCTTAAGGGTAAAAGCAAGGGTAAGGGTAAGGGTAAGGGTAAGGGTAAGGGTAAGGGTAAGGGTAAGGGTAAGGGTAAGGGTAAAGGTAAGGGTAAGTCTAAGGGTAAAAGCAAGGGTAAGGGTAAGGGTTAGGGTAAGGGTAAGGGTAAGGGTAAGGGTAAGGGTAAGGGTAAGGGTAAGGGTAAGGGTAAGGGTAAGGGTAAGTGTAAGGGTAAGGGTAAGGGTAAGCTTAAGGGTAAAAGCAAGGGTAAGGGTAAGGGTAAGGGTAAGGGTAAGGGTAAGGGTAAGGGTAAGGGTAAGGGTAAGGGTAAGGGTAAGCTTAAGGGTAAGGGTAAGGGTAAGGGTAAAGGTAAGGGTAAGCCTAAGGGTAAAAGCAAGGGTAAGGGTAAGGGTTAGGGTAAGGGTAAGGGTAAGGGTAAGGGTAAGGGTAAGGGTAAGGGTAAGGGTAAGTGTAAGGGTAAGGGTAAGGGTAAGCTTAAGGGTAAAAGCAAGGGTAAGGGTAAGGGTAAGGGTGAGGGTAAGGGTAAGGGTAAGGGTAAGGGTAAGGGTAAGGGTAAGGGTAAGGGTAAGGGTAAGCTTAAGGGTAAGGGTAAGGGTAAGGGTAAGGGTAAGCCTAAGGGTAAAAGCAAGGGTAAGGGTAAGGGTAAGGGTAAGGGTAAGGGTAAGCTTAAGGGTAAAAGCAAGGGTAAGGGTAAGGGTAAGGGTAAGGGTAAGGGTAAGGGTAAGCTTAAGGGTAAAAGCAAGGGTAAGGGTAAGGGTAAGGGTAAGGGTAAGGGTAAGGGTAAGGGTAAGGGTAAAGGTAAGTGTAAGCCTAAGGGTAAAAGCAAGGGTAAGGGTAAGGGTAAGGGTAAGGGTAAGGGTAAGGGTAAGGGTATGGGTAAGGGTAAGGGTAAGGGTAAGCTTAAGGGTAAAAGCAAGGGTAAGGGTAAGGGTAAGGATAAGGGTAAGGGTAAGGGTAAGGGTAAGGGTAAGGGTAAGGGTAAGGGTAAGGGTAAGGGTAAGGGTAAGGGTAAGGGTAAGGGTAAGGGTAAGGGTAAGGGTAAGGGTAAGGGTAAGGGTAAGCTTAAGGGTAAAAGCAAGGGTGAGGGTAAGGGTAAGGGTAAGGGTAAGGGTAAGGGTAAGGGTAAGGGTAAGGGTAAACTTAGGGGTAAAAGCAAGGGTAAGGGTAAGGGTAAGGGTAAGGGTAAGGGTAAGGGTAAGGGTAAGGGTAAAGGTAAGGGTAAGCCTAAGGGTAAAAGCAAGGGTAAGGGTAAGGGTAAGGGTAAGGGTAAGGGTAAGGGTAAGCTTAAGGGTAAAAGCAAGGGTAAGGGTAAGGGTAAGGGTAAGGGTAAGGGTAAGGGTAAGGGTAAGGGTAAGGGTAAGCTTAAGGGTAAGGATAAGGGTAAGGGTAAAAGCAAGGGTAAGGGTAAGGGTAAGGGTAAGGGTAAGGGTAAGGGTAAGCTTAAGGGTAAAAGCAAGGGTAAGGGTAAGGGTAAGGGTAAGGGTAAGGGTAAGGGTAAGGGTAAGGGTAAGGGTAAGCTTAAGGGTAAGGGTAAGGGTAAGGGTAAGGGTAAGCTTAAGGGTAAAAGCAAGGGTAAGGGTAAGGGTAAGGGTAAGGGTAAGGGTAAGGGTAAGGGTAAGGGTAAGGGTAAGGGTAAGGGTAAGGGTAAGGGTAAGGGTAAGGGTAAGGGTAAGCTTAAGGGTAAAAGCAAGGGTAAGGGTAAGGGTAAGGGTAAGGGTAAGGGTAAGGGTAAGGGTAAGGGTAAGGGTAAGGGTAAGCTTAAGTGTAAAAGCAAGGGTAAGGGTAAGGGTAAGGGTAAGGGTAAGGGTAAGGGTAAGGGTAAGGGTAAGGGTAAGGGTAAGGGTAAAGGTAAGGGTAAGCCTAAGGGTAAAAGCAAGGGTAAGGGTAAGGGTAAGGGTAAGGGTAAGGGTAAGAGTAAGGGTAAGGGTAAGGGTAAGGGTTAGCTTAAGGGTAAAAGCAAGGGTAAGGGTAAGGGTAAGGGTAAGGGTAAGCCTAAGGGTAAAAGCAAGGGTAAGGGTAAGGGTAAGGGTAAGGGTAAGGGTAAGCTTAAGGGTAAAAGCAAGGGTAAGGGTAAGGGTAAGGGTAAGGGTAAGGGTAAGGGTAAGGGTAAGGGTAAGGGTAAGCTTAAGGGTAAAAGCAAGGGTGAGGGTAAGGGTAAGGGTAAGGGTAAGGGTAAGGGTAAGGGTAAGGGTAAGGGTAAGCTTAAGGGTAAAAGCAAGGGTAAGGGTAAGGGTAAGGGTAAGAGTAAGGGTAAGGGTAAGGGTAAGGGTAAAGGTAAGGGTAAGGGTAAGGGTAAGGGTAAGGGTAAGGGTAAGGGTAAGGGTAAGGGTAAGGGTAAGGGTTAGGGTAAGGGTAAGGGTAAGGGTAAGGGTAAGGGTAAGCTTAAGGGTAAAAGCAAGGGTAAGGGTAAGGGTAAGGGTAAGGGTAAGCCTAAGGGTAAAAGCAAGGGTAAGGGTAAGGGTAAGGGTAAGGGTAAGGGTAAGCTTAAAGGTAAAAGCAAGGGAAAGGGTAAGGGTAAGGGAAAGGGTAAGGGTAAGGGTAAGCTTAAGGGTAAAAGCAAGGGTAAGGGTAAGGGTAAGGGTAAGGGTAAGGGTAAGGGTAAGGGTAAAGGTAAGGGTAAGCCTTAGGGTAAAAGCAAGGGTAAGGGTAAGGGTAAGGGTAAGGGTAAGGGTAAGGGTAAGGGTAAGGGTAAGGGTAAGGGTAAGGGTAAGCTTAAGGGTAAAAGCAAGGGTAAGGGTAAGGGTAAGGGTAAGGGTAAGGGTAAGGGTAAGGGTAAGGGTAAAGGTAAGGGTAAGCCTAAGGGTAGAAGCAAGGGTAAGGGTAAGGGTAAATGTAAGGGTAAGGGTAAGGGTAAGGGTAAGGGTAAGGGTAAGGTAAGCTTAAGGGTAAAAGCAAGGGTAAGGGTAAGGGTAAGGGTAATTGTAAGGGTAAGGGTAAGGGTAAGGGTAAGCTTAAGGGTAAAAGCAAGGGTAAGGGTAAGGGTAAGGGTAAGGGTAAGGGTAAGGGTAAGGGTAAGGGTAAGGGTAAGGGTAAGGGTAAGGGTAAGGGTAAGGGTAAGCTTTAGGGTAAAAGCAAGGGTAACGGTAAGGGTAAGGGTAAGGGTAAGGGTAAGGGTAAGCTTAAGGGAAAAAGCAAGGGTAAGGGTAAGGGTAAGGGTAAGGGTAAGGGTAAGGGTAAGGGTAAGGGTAAGGGTAAGGGTAAGGGTAAGGGTAAGGGTAAGGGTAAAGGTAAGGGTAAGCCTAAGGGTAAATGCAAGGGTAAGGGTAAGGGTAAGGGTAAGGGTAAGGGTAAGTGTAAGGGTAAGGGTAAGGGTAAGGGTAAGGGTAAAGGTAAGGGTAAGCCTAAGGGTAAAAGTAAGGGTAAGGGTAAGGGTAAAGGTAAGGGTAAGGGTAAGGGTAAGGTTCAGCTTAAGGGTAAGGAAAAGGGTAAGGGTAAGGGTAAGCTTAAGGGTAAAAGCAAGGGTAAGGGTAAGGGTAAGCTTAAGGGTAAAAGCAAGGGTAAGGGTAAGGGTAAGGGTAAGGGTAAGGGTAAGGGTAAGGGTAAGGGTAAGGTTAAGCTTAAGGGTAAGGAAAAGGGTAAGGGTAAGGGTAAGCTTAAGGGTAAAAGCAAGGGTAAGGGTAAGGGTAAGGGTAAGGGTAAGGGTAAGCTTAAGGGTAAAAGCAAGGGTAAGGGTAAGGGTAAGGGTAAGGGTAAGGGTAAGGGTAAGGGTAAAGGTAAGGGTAAGCCTAAGGGTAAAAGTAAGGGTAAGGGTAAGGGTAAAGGTAAGGGTTAGGGTAAGGGTAAGGGTAAGGGAAAGGGTAAGTATAAGGGAAAGGGTAAGGGTAAGGGTAAGGGTAAGGGTAAGGGTGAGGGTAAGGGTAAGGGTAAGGGTAAGCTTAAGGGTAAAAGCAAGGGTAAGGGTAAGGGTAAGGGTAAGCCTTACCCATACCCTTACCCTTAGCCTTGCTTTTACCCTTAAGCTTACCCTTACCCTTACCCTTACCCTTACCCTTACCTTTACCCTTGCTTTTACCCTTAGGCTTACCCTTACCCTTACCCTTACCCTTACCCTTGCTTTTACCCTTAAGCTCACCCTTACCCTTACCCTTACCCTTACCCTTACCCTTACCCTTACCCTTACCCTTACCCTTGCTTTTACCCTTAGGCTTACCCTTACCTTTACCCTTACCCTTACCCTCACCCTTACCCTTACCCTTACCCTTACCCTTGCTTTTACCCTTAAGCTTACCCTTACCCTTACCCTTACCCTTACCCTTACCCTTACCCTTACCCTTACCCTTACCCTTACCCTTACCCTTACCCTTACTTTTACCCTTAAGCTTACCCTTACCCTTACCCTTACCCTTACCCTTACCCTTACCCTTACCCTTACCCTTACCCTTACCCTTGCTTTTACCCTTAAGCTTACCCTTACCCTTACCCTTAAGCTTACCCTTACCCTTACCCTTACCCTTACCCTTACCCTTACCCTTACCCTTACCCTTACCCTTGCTTTTACCCTTAAGCTTACCCTTACACTTACCCTTGCTTTTACCCTTAAGCTTACCCTTACCCTTACCCTTACCCTTACCCTTACCCTTACCCTAACCCTTACCCTTACCCTTACCCTTACCCTTACCCTTACCCTTACCCTTGCTTTTACCCTTAAGCTTACCCTTACCCTTACCCTTACCCTTACCCTTACCCTTACCCTTACCCTTACCCTTACCCTTACCCTTACCCTTACCCTTACCCTTACCCTTACCCTTACCCTTACCCTTACCCTTGCTTTTACCCTTAAGCTTACCCTTACCCTTACCCTTACCCTTACCCTTACCCTTACCCTTACCCTTACCCTTACCCTTACCCTTACCCTTGCTTTTACCCTTAAGCTTACCCTTACCCTTACCCTTACCCTTACCCTTACCCTTACCCTTACACTTACCCTTACCCTTACCCTTACCCTTACCCATACCCTTGCTTTTACCCTTAGGCTTACCCTTACCTTTACACTTACCCTTACCCTTACCCTTACCCTTACCCTTACCCTTACCCTTACCCTTACCCTTGCTTTTACCCTTAAGCTTACCCTTACCCTTACCCTTACCCTTACCCTTACCCTTACCCTTACCCTTGCTTTTACCCTTAAGCTTACCCTTACCCTTACCCTTACCCTTACCCTTGCTTTTACCCACAGGCTTACCCTTACCCTTACCCTTACCCTTACCCTTACCCTTACCCTTACCCTTACCCTTACCCTTACCCTTACCCTTACCCTTACCCTTACCCTTACCCTTACCCTTACCCTTACCCTTACCCTTACCCTCACCCTTGCTTTTACCCTTAAGCTAACCCTTACCCTTACCCTTACCCTTACCCTTACCCTTACCCTTACCCTTACCCTTACCCTTACCCTTACCTTTACCCTTACCCTTACCCTTACCCTTGCTTTTACCCTTAGGCTTACCCTTACCTTTACCCTTACCCTTACCCTTACCCTTACCCTTGATTTTACCCTTAAGCTTACCCTTACCCTTACCCTTACCCTTACCCTTGCTTTTACCCTTAAGCTTACCCTTACCCTTACCCTTACCCTTACCCTTACCCTTACCCTTACCCTTACCCTTACCCTTGCTTTTACCCTTAAGCTTACCCTTACCCTTACCCTTACCCTTACCCTTACCCTTACCCTTGCTTTTACCCTTAAGCTTACCCTTACCCTTACCCTTACCCTTACCCTTACCCTCACCCTTACCCTTACCCTTACCCTTACCCTTACCCTTACCCTTACCCTTACCCTTACCCTTACCCTTACCCTTACCCTTACCCTTACCCTTGCTTTTACCCTTAGGCTTACCCTTACCTTTACCCTTACCCTTACCCTTACCCTTACCCTTACCCTTACCCTTACCCTTGCTTTTACCCTTAAGCTTACCCTTACCCTTACCCTTACCCTTACCCTTACCCTTACCCTTGCTTTTACCCTTAAGCTTACCCTTACCCTTACCCTTACCCTTACCCTTACCCTTGCTTTTACCCTTAAGCTTACCCTTACCCTTACCCTTACCCTTACCCTTACCCTTACCCTTACCCTTACCCTTACCCTTGCTTTTACCCTTAAGCTTACCCTTACCCTTACCCTTATCCTTACCCTTACCCTTACCCTCACCCTTACCCTTACCCTTACCCTTACCCTTACCCTTGCTTTTACCCTTAGGCTTACCCTTACCTTTACCCTTACCCTTACCCTTACCCTTACCCTTACCCTTACCCTTACCCTTACCCTTACCCTTACCCTTACCCTTACCCTTGCTTTTACCCTTAAGCTTACCCTTACCCTTACCCTTACCCTTACCCTTACCCTTACCCTTACCCTTACCCTAACCCTTACCCTTGCTTTTACCCTTTAGCTTACCCTTACCCTTACCCTTACCCTTACCCTTACCCTTATCCTTACCCTTACCCTTACCCTTACCCTTACCCTTACCCTTGCTTTTACCCTTAAGCTTACCCTTACCCTTACCCTTACCCTTACCCTTACCCTTACCCTTACCCTTGCTTTTACCCTTAAGCTTACCCTTACCCTTACCCTTACCCTTACCCTTACCCTTACCCTTGCTTTTACCCTTAGGCTTACCCTTACCTTTACCCTTACCCTCACCCTTACCCTTACCCTTACCCTTACCCTTACCCTTACCCATACCCTTACCCTTACCCTTACCCTTACCCTTACCCTTGCTTTTACCCTTAAGCTTTCCCTTACCCTTACCCTTACCCTTACCCTTACCCTTGCTTTTACCCTTAAGCTTACCCTTACCCTTACCCTTACCCTTACCCTTACCCTTGCTTTTACCCTTAGGCTTACCCTTACCCTTACCCTTACCCTTACCCTTGCTTTTACCCTTAAGCTTACCCTTACCCTTACCCTTACTCTTACCCTTACCCTTACCCTTACCCTTACCCTTACCCTTACCCTTACCCTTACCCTTACCCTCACCCTTACCCTTGCTTTTACCCTTAGGCTTACCCTTACTTTTACCCTTACCCTAACCCTTACCCTTACCCTTACTCTTACCCTTACCCTTGCTTTTACCCTTAAGCTTACCCTTACCCTTACCCTTACCCTTACCCTTACCCTTACCCTTACCCTTACCCTTACCCTTGCTTTTACCCTTAAGCTTACCCTTACCCTTACCCTTACCCTTACCCTTACCCTTACCCTTACCCTTACCCTTACCCTTACCCTTACCCTTACCCTTACCCTTACCCTTACCCTTACCCTTACCCTTACCCTTGCTTTTACCCTTAAGCTTACCCTTACCCTTACCCTTACCCTAACCCTTACCCTTGCTTTTACCCTTAAGCTTACCCTTACCCTTACCCTTACCCTTACCCTTACCCTTACCCTTACCTTTACCCTTACCCTTACCCTTACCCTTACCCTTACCCTTACCCTTACCCTTACCCTTACCCTTACCCTTACCCTTGCTTTTACCCTTAAGCTTACCCTTACCCTTACCCTTACCCTTACCCTTACCCTTACCCTTACCCTTACCCTTACCCTTACCCTTACCCTTACCCTTACCCTTACCCTTGCTTTTACCCTTAAGCTTACCCTTACCCTTACCCTTACCCTTACCCTTACCCTTACCCTTACCCTTGCTTTTACCCTTAGGCTTACCCTTACCTTTACCCTTACCCTTACCCTTACCCTTACCCTTACCCTTACCCTTACCCTTACCCTTGCTTTTACCCTTAAGCTTACCCTTACCCTTACCCTTACCCTTACCCTTACCCTTGCTTTTACCCTTAAGCTTACCCTTACCCTTACCCTTACCCTTACCCTTACCCTTACCCTTGCTTTTACCCTTAGGCTTACCCTTACCCTTACCCTTACCCTTACCCTTGCTTTTACCCTTAAGCTTACCCTTACCCTTACCCTTACTCTTACCCTTACCCTTACCCTTACCCTTACCCCTACCCTTACCCTTACCCTTACCCTTACCCTTGCTTTTACCCTTAGGCTTACCCTTACCTTTACCCTTACCCTAACCCTTACCCTTACCCTTACCCTTACCCTTACCCTTGCTTTTACCCTTAAGCTTACCCTTACCCTTACCCTTACCCTTACCCTTACCCTCACCCTTACCCTTGCTTTTACCCTTAAGCTTACCCTTACCCTTACCCTTACCCTTACCCTTACCCTTACCCTTACCCTTACCCTTACCCTTGCTTTTACCCTTAAGCTTACCCTTACCCTTACCCTTACCCTTACCCTTACCCTTACCCTTACCCTTACCCTTACCCTTACCCTTATCCTTGCTTTTACCCTTAGGCTTACCCTTACCTTTACCCTTACCCTTACCCTTACCCTTACCCTTGCTTTTACCCTTAAGCTTACCCTTACCCTTACCCTTACCCTTACCCTTAAGCTTACCCTTACCCTTACCCTTACCCTTACCCTTACCCTTACCCTTACCCTTACCCTTACCCTTACCCTTACCCTTACCCTTACCCTTGCTTTTACCCTTAAGCTTGCCCTTACCCTTACCCTTACCCTTACCCTTACCCTTGCTTTTACCCTTAAGCTTACCCTTACCCTTACCCTTACCCTTACCCTTAAGCTTTCCCTTACCCTTACCCTTACCCTTACCCTTACCCTTACCCTTACCCTTACCCTTACCCTTACCCTTGCTTTTACCCTTAAGCTTACCCTTACCCTTACCCTTACCCTTACCCTTACCCTCACCCTTACCCTTACCCTTGCTTTTACCCTTAAGCTTACCCTTACCCTTAGGCTTACCCTTACCCTTACCCTTACCCTTACCCTTACCCTTGCTTTTACCCTTAAGCTTACCCTTACCCTTACCCTTACCCTTACCCTTAAGCTTACCCTTACCCTTACCCTTACCCTTACCCTTACCCTTACCCTTACCCTTACCCTTACCCTTACCCTTGCTTTAACCCTTAAGCTTACCCTTACCCTTACCCTTACCCTCACCTTTGCTTTTACCCTTAAGCCTACCCTTACCCTTACCCTTACCCTTACCCTTAAGCTTACCCTTACCCTTACCCTTACCCTTACCCTTACCCTTACCCTTACCCTTACCCTTACCCTTACCCTTACCCTTACCCTTGCTTTTACCCTTAAGCTTACCCTTACCCTTACCCTTAACCTTACCCTTACCCTTACCCTTACCCTTACCCTTACCCTTGCTTTTACCCTTAGGCTTACCCTTACCTTTACCCTTACCCTTACCCTTACCCTTACCCTTACCCTTACCCTTACCCTTACCTTTACCCTTACCCTTGCTTTTACCCTTAAGCTTACCCTTACCCTTACCCTTACCCTTACCCTTACCCTTACTCTTGCTTTTACCCTTAAGCTTACCCTTACCCTTACCCTTACCCTTACCCTTACCCTTGCTTTTACCCTTAGGCTTACCCTTACCCTTTCCCTTACCCTTACCCTTGCTTTTACCCTTAAGCTTACCCTTACCCTTACCCTTACCCTTACCCTTACCCTTACCCTAACCCTTACCCTTACCCTTACCCTTAACCTTACCCTTACCCTTACCCTAACCCTTACCCTTACCCTTACCCTTACCCTTACCTTTGCTTTTACCCTTAGGCTCACCCTTACCTTTACCCTTACCCTTACCCTTACCCTTACCCTTGCTTTTACCCTTAAGCTTACCCTTACCCTTACCCTTACCCTTACCCTTACCCTTACCCTTACCCTTACCCTTACCCTTGCTTTTACCCTTAAGCTTACCCTAACCCTTACCCTTACCCTTACCCTTACCCTTACCCTTACCCTTACCCTTACCCTTACCCTCACCCTTGCTTTTACCCTTAAGCTTACCCTTACCCTTACCCTTACCCTTACCCTTACCCTTACCCTTGCTTTTACCCTTAAGCTTACCCTTACCCTTACCCTTACCCTCACCCTTACCCTTGCTTTTACCCTTAGGCTTACCCTTACCCTTACCCTTAACCTTACCCTTGCTTTTACCCTTAAGCTTACCCTTACCCTTACCCTTACCCTGACTCTTACCCTTACCCTTACCCTTACCCCTACCCTTGCTTTTACCCTTAGGCTTACCCTTACCTTTACCCTTTCCCTTACACTTACCCTTACCCTTACCCTTACCCTTACCCTTACCCTTACCCTTACCCTTACCCTTGCTTTTACCCTTAAGCTAACCCTTACCCTTACCCTTACCCTTTCCCTTACCCTTAACCTTACCCTTACCCTTGCTTTTACCCTTAAGCTCACCCTCACCCTTACCCTTACCCTTACCCTTACACTTACCCTTACCCTGACCCTTACCCTTGCTTTTACCCTTAAGCTTACCCTTACCCTTACCCTTACCCTTACCCTTAAGCTTACCCTTACCCTTACCCTTACCCTTACCCTTACCCTTACCCTTGCTTTTACCTTTAAGCTTACCCTTACCCTTACCCTTACCCTTACCCTTACCCTTGCTTTTACCCTTAAGCTTACCCTTACCCTTACCCTTACCCTTACCCCTAAGCTTACCCTTACCATTACCCTTACCCTTACCCTTACCCTTACCCTTACCCTTGCTTTTACCCTTAAGCTTACCCTTACCCTTACCCTTACCCTTACCCTAACCCTTACCCTTAACCTTACCCTTACCCTTACCCTTACCCTTACCCTTACCCTTACCCTTGCTTTTACCCTTAGGCTTACCCTAACCTTTACCCTTACCATTACCCTTACCCTTACCCTTACCCTTACCCTTGCTTTTACCCTTAAGCTTACCCTTACCCTTACCCTTACCCTTACCCTTACCCTTACCCTTACCCTTACCCTTACCCTTGCTTTTACCCTTAAGCTTACCCTTACCCTTACCCTTACCCTTACCCTTACCCTTACCCTTACCCTTACCCTTACCCTTACCCTTACCCTTGCTTTTACCCTTAGGCTTACCCTAACCTTTACCCTTACCATTACCCTTACCCTTACCCTTACCCTAACCCTTGCTTTTACCCTTAAGCTTACCCTTACCCTTACCCTTACCCTTACCCTTACCCTTACCCTTACCCTTAACCTTACCCTTACCCTTACCCTTACCCTTACCCTTACCCTTACCCTTGCTTTTACCCTTAGGCTTACCCTAACCTTTACCCTTACCATTACCCTTACCCTTACCCTTACCCTTACCCTTGCTTTTACCCTTAAGCTTACCCTTACCCTTACCCTTACCCTTACCCTTACCCTTACCCTTACCCTTACCCTTACCCTTGCTTTTACCCTTAAGCTTACCCTTACCCTTACCCTTACTCTTACCCTTACCCTTACCCTTACACTTACCCTTGCTTTTACCCTTAAGCTTACCCTTACCCTTACCTTTACCCTTACCCTTACCCTTACCCTTACCCTTACCCTTACCCTTACCCTTACCCTTACCCTTACCCTTACCCTTACCCTTACCCTTGCTTTTACCCTTAGGCTTACCCTTACCTTTAGCCTTACCCTTACCCTTACCCTTACCCTTACCCTTACCCTTACCCTTGCTTTTACCCTTAAGCTTACCCTTACCCTTACCCTTACCCTTACCCTTACCCTTACCCTTGCTTTTACCCTTAAGCTTACCCTTACCCTTACCCTTACCCTTACACTTACCCTTGCTTTTACCCTTAGGCTTACCCTTACCCTTACCCTTACCCTTACCCTTACCCTTGCTTTTACCCTTAAGCTTACCCTTACCCTTACCCTTACCCTTACCCTTACCCTTACCCTTACCCTTACCCTTACCCTTGCTTTGACCCTTAGGCTTACCCTTACCTTTACCCTTACCCTTACCCTTACCCTTACCCTTACCCTTACCCTTACCCTTACCCTTACCCTTACCCTTACCCTTGCTTTTACCCTTAAGCTTACCCTTACCCTTACCCTTACCCTTACCCTTACCCTTACCCTTACCCTTACCCTTACCCTTGCTTTTACCCTTAAGCTTACCCTTACCCTTACCCTTACCCTTACCCTTACCCTTGCTTTTACCCTTAGGCTTACCCTTACCCTTACCCTTACCATTACCCTTGCTTTTACCCTTAAGCTTACACTTACCCTTACCCTTACCCTTACCCTTACCCTTACCCTTACCCTTACCCTTACCCTTACCCTTACCCTTACCCTTACCCTTACCCTTACCCTTACCCTTACCCTTGCTTTTACCCTTAGGCTTAACCTCACCTTTACCCTTACCCTTACTCTTACCCTTACCCTTACCCTTACCCTTACCCTTACCCTTACCCTTACCCTTACCCTTACCCTTACCCTTACCCTTACCCTTACCCTTGCTTTTACCCTTAAGCTTACCCTTACCCTTACCCTTACCCTTACCCTTACCCTTACCCTTACCCTTACCCTAACCCTTGCTTTTACCCTTAAGCTTACCCTTACCCTTACCCTTACCCTTACCCTCACCCTTACCCTTACCCTTACCCTTGCTTATACCCTTAAGCTTACCCTTCCCTTACCCTTACCCTTACCCTTACCCTTACCCTTACCCTTACCCTTACCCTTACCCTTACCCTTGCTTTTACCCTTAGGCTTACCCTTACCTTTACCCTTACCCTTACCCTTACCCTTACCCTTACCCTTACCCTTACCCTTGCTTTTACCCTTAAGCTTACCCTTACCCTTACCCTTACCCTTACCCTTACCCTTACCCTAACCCTTACCCTTGCTTTTACCCTTAAGCTTACCCTTACCCTTACCCTTACCCTTACCCTTACCCTTACCCTTACCCTTACCCTTACCCTTACCCTTACCCTTACTCTAACCCTTACCCTTACCCTTGCTTTTACCCTTAAGCTTACCCTTACCCTTACCCTTACCCTTACCCTTACCCTTACCCTTACCCTTATCCTTACCCTTGCTTTTACCCTTAAGCTTACCCTTACCCTTACCCTTACCCTTACCCTTACCCTTACCCTTACCCTTACCCTTACCCTTACCCTTACCCTTACCCTTACCCTTGCTTTTACTCTTAGGCTTACCCTTACCTTTACCCTTACCCTTACCCTTACCCTTACCCTCACCCTTACCCTTACCCTTGCTTTTACCCTTAAGCTCACCCTTACCCTTACCCTTACCCTTACCCTTACCCTTGCTTTTACCCTTAAGCTTACCCTTACCCTTACCCTTAACCTTACCCTTACCCTTGCTTTTACCCTTAGGCTTACCCTTACCCTTACCCTTACCCTTACCCTTGCTTTTACCCTTAAGCTTACCCTTACCCTTACCCTTACTCTTACCCTTACCCTTACCCTTACCCTTACCCTTACCCTTACCCTTACCCTCACCCTTACCCTTACCCTTACCCTTGCTTTTACCCTTAGGCTTACCCTTACCTTTACCCCTACCCTAACCCTTACCCTTACCCTTACCCTTACCCTTACCCTTGCTTTTACCCTTAAGCTTACCCTTACCCTTACCCTTACCCTTACCCTTACCCTTACCCTTACCCTTACCCTTACCCTTACCCTTACCCTTACCCTTACCCTTACCCTTGCTTTTACCCTTAAGCTTACCCTTACCCTTACCCTTACCCTTACCCTTACCCTTACCCTTACAATTACCCTTACCCTTGCTTTTACCCTTAAGCTTATCCTTACCCTTACCCTTACCCTTACCCTTACCCTTACCCTTACCCTTACCCTTACCCTTACCCTTACCCTTGCTTTTACCCTTAGGCTTACCCTTACCTTTACCCTTACCCTTACCCTTACCCTCACCCTTACCCTTGCTTTTACCCTTAAGCTTACCCTTACCCTTACCCTTACCCTTAAGCTTACCCTTACCCTTACCCTTACCCTTACCCTTACCCTTACCCTTACCCTTACCCTTACCCTCACCCTTACCCTTACCCTTACCCTTACCCTTGCTTTTACCCTTAAGCTTACCCTTACCCTTACCCTTACCCTTACCCTTACCCTTGCTTTTACCCTTAAGCTTACCCTTACCCTTACCCTTACCCTTAAGCTTACCCTTACCCTTACCCTTACCCTTACCCTTACCCTTACCCTTACCCTTACCCTTACCCTTACCCTTACCCTAACCCTTACCCTTGCTTTTACCCTTAAGCTTACCCTTACCCTTACCCTTACCCTTACCCTTAAGCTTACCCTTACCCTTACCCTTACCCTTACCCTTACCCTCAACCTCACCCTTGCTTTTACCCTTAAGCTTACCCTTACCCTTACCCTTACCCTTACCCTTAAGCTTACCCTTACCCTTACCCTTACCCTTACCCTTACCCTTGCTTTTACCCTTAAGCTTACCCTTACCCTTACCCTTACCCTTACCCTTAAGCTTACCCTTACCCTTACCCTTACCCTTACCCTTACCCTTACCCTTACCCTTACCCTTACCCTTGCTTTTACCCTTAAGCTTACCCTTACCCTTACCCTTACCCTTACCCTTGCTTTTACCCTTAAGCTTACCCTTACCCTTACCCTTACCCTTACCCTTAAGCTTACCCTTACCCTTACCCTTACCCTTACCCTTACCCTTACCCTTACCCTTACCCTTACCCTTACCCTTACCCTTACCCTTACCCTTACCCTTACCCTTACCCTTACCCTTACCCTTACCCTTGCTTTTACCCTTAAGCTTACCCTTACCCTTACCCTTACCCTTACCCTTACCCTTACCCTTACCCTTACCCTTACCCTTACCCTTGCTTTTACCCTTAGGCTTACCCTTACCTTTACCCTTACCCTTACCCTTACCCTTACCCTTACCCTTACCCTTACCCTTGCTTTTACCCTTAAGCTTACCCTTACCCTTACCCTTACCCTTACCCTTACCCTTGCTTTTACCCTTAAGCTTACCCTTACCCTTACCCTTACCCTTACCCTTACCCTTACCCTTGCTTTTACCCTTAGGCTTACCCTTACCCTTACCCTTACCCTTGCTTTTACCCTTAAGCTTACCCTTACCCTTACCCTTACCCTTACCCTTACCCGTACCCTTACCCTTACCCTTACCCTTACCCTTACCCTTACCCTTACCCTTACCCTTACCCTTACCCTTACCCTTGCTTTTACCCTTAGGCTTACCCTTACCTTTACCCTTACCCTTACCCTTACCCTTACCCTTACCCTTGCTTTTACCCTTAAGCTTACCCTTACCCTTACCCTTACCCTTACCCTTACCCTTACCCTTACCCTTACCCTTACCCTTACCCTTACCCTTGCTTTTACCCTTAAGCTTACCCTTACCCTTACCCTTACCTTTACCCTTACCCTTACCCTTACCCTTACCCTTACCCTTACCCTCACCCTTGCTTTTACCCTTAAGCTTACCCTTACCCTTACCCTTACCCTTACCCTTACCCTTGCTTTTACCCTTAAGCTTACCCTTACCCTTACCCTTACCCTTACCCTTACCCTTGCTTTTACCCTTAGGCTTACCCTTACCCTTACCCTTACCCTTACCCTTGCTTTTACCCTTAAGCTTACCCTTACCCTTACCCTTACCCTTGCTTTTACCCTTAAGCTCACCCTTACCCTTACCCTTACCCTTACCCTTACCCTTACCTTTACTCTTACCCTTACCCTTGCTTTTACCCTTAAGCTTACCCTTACCCTTACCCTTACCCTTACCCTTAAGCTTACCCTTACCCTTACCCTTACCCTTACCCTTACCCTTACCCTTACCCTTACCCTTACCCTTACCCTTACCCTTGCTTTTACCCTTAAGCTTACCCTTACCCTTACCCTTACCCTTACCCTTTCCCTTGCTTTTACCCTTAAGCTTACCCTTACCCTTACCCTTACCCTTACCCTTAAGCTTACCCTTACCCTTACCCTTACCCTTACCCTTACCCTTACCCTTACCCTTGCTTTTACCCTTAAGCTTACCCTTACCCTTACCCTTACCCTTACCCTTACCCTTACCCTTACCCTTACCCTTACCCTTACCCTTACCCTTACCCTTACCCTTGCTTTTACCCTTAGGCTTACCCTTACCTTTACCCTTACCATTACCCTTACCCTTACCCTTACCCTTACCCTTACCCTTACCCTTACCCTTGCTTTTACCCTTAAGCTTACCCTTACCCTTACCCTTACCCTTACCCTTACCCTTACCCTTACCCTTACCCTTACCCTTACCCTTACCCTTACCCTTACCCTTACCCTTACCCTTGCTTTTACCCTTACCCTTGCTTTTACCCTTAAGCTTACCCTTACCCTTACCCTTACCCTTACCCTTACCCTTACCCTTGCTTTTACCCTTAAGCTTACCCTTACCCTTACTCTTACCCCTACTTTTACCCTTACCCTTACCCTTACCCTTACCCTTACCCTTACCCTTACCCTTGCTTTTACCCTTAGGCTTACCCTCACCTTTACCCTTACCCTTACCCTTACCCTTACCCTTACCCTTACCCTTACCCTTACCCTTGCTTTTACCCTTAAGCTTACCCTTTCCCTTACCCTTACCCTTACCCTTAGCCTTACCCTTACCCTTGCTTTTACCCTTAAGCTTACCCTTACCCTTACCCTTACCCTTACCCTTACCCTTGCTTTTACCCTTAGGCTTACCCTTACCCTTACCCTTACCCTTACCCTTAAGCTTACCCTTACCCTTACCCTTACCCTTACCCTTACCCTTACCCTTACCCTTACCCTTACCCTTACCCTTACCCTTACCCTTACCCTTACCCTTACCCTTGCTTTTACCCTTAAGCTTACCCTTACCCTTACCCTTACCCTTACCCTTACCCTTACCCTTACCCTTACCCTTACCCTTACCCTTACCCTTACCCTTACCCTTACCCTTACCCTTACTTAGGGTAAAGGTAAGGGTAAGCTTAAGGGTGAAAGCAAGGGTAAGGGTAAGGGTAAGGGTAAGGGTAAGGGTAAGGGTAAGGGTAAGGGTAAGCTTAAGGGTAAGGGTAAGGGTAAGGGTAAGGGTAAGCTTAAGGGTAAAAGCAAGGGTAAGGGTAAGGGTAAGGGTAAGGGTAAGGGTAAGCTTAAGGGTAAGGGTAAGGGTAAGGGTAAGGGTAAGCTTAAGGGTAAAAGCAAGGGTAAGGTTAAGGGTAAGGGTAAGGGTAAGGGTAAGGGTAAGGGTAAGCTTAAGGGTAAGGGTAAGGGTAAGGGTAAGGGTAAGGGTAGGCTTAAGGGTAAAAGCAAGGGTAAGGGTAAGGGTAAGGGTAAGGGTAAGGGTAAGGGTAAGGGTAAGGGTAAGGGTAAGGGTAAGGGTAAGGGTAAGGGTAAGGGTAGGGGTAAGGGTAAGCTTAAGGGTAAGGGTAAGGGTAAGGGTAAGCTTAAGGGTAAAAGCAAGGGTAAGGGTAAGGGTAAGGGTAAGGGTAAGGGTAAGGGTAAGGGTAAGGGTAAGCTTAAGGGTAAAAGCAAGGGTAAGTGTAAGGGTAAGGGTAAGGGTAAGGGTAAGGGTAAGGGTAAGGGTAAGGGTAAGCTTAAGGGTAAAAGCAAGGGTAAGGGTAAGGGTAAGGGTAAGGGTAAGGGTAAGGGTAAGGGTAAGGGTAAGGGTAAGGGTAAGCTTAAGGGTAAAAGCAACGGTAAGGGTAAGGGTAAGGGTAAGGGTAAGGGTTAGGGTAAGGGTAAAGGTAAGGGTAAGCCTAAGGGTAAAAGCAAGGGTAAGGGTAAGGGTAAGGGTAAGGGTAAGGGTAAGGGTAAGGGTAAGGGTAAGGGTAAGGGTAAGAGTAAGGGTAAGGGTAAGGGTAAGCTTAAGGGTAAAAGCAAGGGTAAGGGTAAGGGTAAGGGTAAGGGTAAGCCTAAGGGTAAAAGCAAGGGTAAGGGTAAGGTTAAGGGTAAGGGTAAGGGTAAGCTTAAGGGTAAAAGCAAGGGTAAGGGTAAGGGTAAGGGTAAGGGTAAGGGTAAGCTTAAGGGTAAAAGCAAGGGTAAGGGTAAGGGTGAGGGTAAGGGTAAGGGTAAGGGTAAGGGTAAAGGTAAGGGTAAGCCTAAGAGTAAAAGCAAGGGTAAGGGTAAGGGTAAGGGTAAGGGTAAGGGTAAGGGTAAGGGTAAGGGTAAGGGTAAGCTTAAGGGTAAAAGCAAGGGTAAGGATAAGGGTAAGGGTAAAGGTAAGGGTAAGGGTAAGGGTAAGCTTAAGGATAAAAGCAAGGGTAAGGGTAAGGGTAAGGGTAAGGGTAAGGGTAAGGGTAAGGGTAAGGGTAAGGGTAAGGGTAAGGGTAAGGGTAAGGGTAAGCTTAAGGGTAAAAGCAAGGGTAAGGGTTAGGGTAAGGGTAAGGGTAAGGGTAAGGGTAAGGGTAAGCTTAGGGGTAAAAGCAAGGGTAAGGGTAAGGGTAAGGGTAAGGGTAAGGGTAAGGGTAAGGGTAAAGGTAAGGGTAAGCCTAAGGGTAAAAGCAAGGGTAAGGGTAAGGGTAAGGGTAAGGGTAAGGGTAAGGGTAAGGGTAAGGGTAAGGGTAAGGGTAAGGGTAAGGGTAAGGGTAAGGGTAAGGGTAAGGGTAAGGGTGAGCTTAAGGGTATAAGCAAGGGTAAGGGTAAGGGTAAGGGTGAGGGTAAGGGTAAGGGTAAGGGTAAGGGTAAGCTTAAGGGTAAAAGCAAGGGTAAGGGTAAGGGTAAGGGTAAGGGTAAGGGTAAAATTAAGGGTAAGGGTAAGCTTAAGGGTAAAAGCAAGGGTAAGGGTAAGGGTAAGGGTAAGGGTAAGGTTAAGGGTAAGGGTAAGGGTAAGGGTAAGGGTAAGGGTAAAGGTAAGGTTAAGCCTAAGGGTAAAAGCAAGGGTAAGGGTAAGGGTAAGGGTAAGGGTAAGGGTAAGGGTAAGGGTAAGGGTAAGGGTAAGGGTAAGGGTAAGGGTAAGCTTAAGGGTAAAAGCAAGGGTAAGGGTAAGGGTAAGGGTAAGGGTAAGCCTAAGGGTAAAAGCAAGGGTAAGGGTAAGGGTAAGGGTAAGGGTAAGGGTAAGCTTAAGGGTAAAAGCAAGGGTAAGGGTAAGGGTAAGGGTAAGGGTAAGGGTAAGGGTAAGGGTAAGCTTAAGGGTAAAAGCAAGGGTAAGGGTAAGGGTAAGGGTAAGGGTAAGGGTAAGGGTAAGGGTAAGGGTAAGGGTAAGGGTAAGGGTAAGGGTAAGGGTAAGGGTAAAGGTAAGGGTAAGCCTAAGGGTCAAAGCAAGGGTAAGGGTAAGGGTAAGGGTAAGGGTAAAGGTAAGGGTAAGGGTAAGGGTAAGCTTAAGGGTAAAAGCAAGGGTAAGTGTAAGGGTAAGGGTAAGGGTAAGGGTAAGCTTAAGGGTAAAAGCAAGGGTAAGGGTAAGGGTAAGGGTAAGGGTAAGGGTAAGGGTAAGGGTAAGCTTAAGGGTAAAAGCAAGGGTAAGGGTAAGTGTAAGGGTAAGGGTAAGGGTAAGGGTAAGGCTAAAGGTAAGGGTAAGCCTAAGGGTAAAAGCAAGGGTAAGAGTAAGGGTAAGGGTAAGGGTAAGGGTAAGGGTAAGGGTAAGGGTAAGGGTAAGGGTAAGGGTAAAGGTAAGGGTAAGGGTAAGCTTAAGGGTAAAAGCAAGGGTAAGGGTAAGGGTAAGGGTAAGGGTAAGAGTAAGGGTAAGGGTAAGGGTAAGCTTAAGGGTAAAAGCAAGGGTAAGGGTAAGGGTAAGGGTAAGGGTAAGGGTAAGGGTAAGGGTAAGGGTAAGGGTAAGGGTAAGGGTAAGGGTAAGGGTAAGGGTAAGCTTAAGGGTAAAAGCAAGGGTAAGGGTAAGGGTAAGGGTAAGGGTAAGGGTAAGGGTAAGGGTAAGGGTAAGGGTAAGGGTAAGGGTAAGTGTAAGGGTAAGCTTAAGGGTAGGAGCAAGGGTAAGGGTAAGGGTAAGGGTAAGGGTAAGGGTAAGGGTAATGGTAAGGGTAAAGGTAAGGGTAAGCCTAAGGGTAAAAGCAAGGGTAAGGGTAAGGGTAAGGGTAAGGGTAAGGGTAAGGGTAAGGTTAAGGGTAAGGGTTAGGGTAAGGGTAAGGGTAAGGGTAAGGGTAAGCTTAAGGGTAAAAGCAAGGGTAAGGGTAAGGGTAAGGGTAAGGGTAAGGGTAAGGGTAAGGGTAAGCTTAAGGGTAAGGGTAAGGGTAAGGGTAAGGGTAAGCTTAAGGGTAAAAGCAAGGGTAAGGGTAAGGGTAAGGGTAAGGGTAAGGGTAAGCTTAAGGGTAAAAGCAAGGGTAAGGGTAAGTGTAAGGGTAAGGGTAAGGGTAAGGGTAAGGGTAAGCTTAAGGGTAAGGGTAAGGGTAAGGGTAAGGGTAAGCTTAAGGGTAAAAGCAAGGGTAAGGGTCAGGGTAAGGGTAAGTGTAAGGGTAAGGGTAAGGGTAAGGGTAAGGGTGAGCTTAAGGGTAAAAGCAAGGGTAAGGGTTAGGTTAAGGGCAAGGGTAAGGGTAAGGGTAAGGGTAAGGGTTAGCTTAAGGGTAAAAGCAAGGGTAAGGGTAAGGGTAAGGGTAAGGGTAAGGGTAAGGGTAAGGGTAAGGGTAAGGGTAAGGGTAAGGGTAAAGGTAAGGGTAAGCCTAAGGGTAAAAGCAAGGGTAAGGGTAAGGGTAAGGGTAAGGGTAAGAGTAAGGGTAAGGGTGAGGGTAAGGGTAAGCTTAAGGGTAAAAGCAAGGGTAAGGGTAAGGGTAAGGGTAAGGGTAAGCCTAAGGGTAAAAGCAAGGGTAAGGGTAAGGGTAAGGGTAAGGGTAAGGGTAAGCTTAAGGGTAAAAGCAAGGGTAAGGGTAAGGGTAAGGGTAAGGGTAAGGGTAAGGGTAAGCTTAAGGGTAAATTCAAGGGTGAGGGTAAGGGTAAGGGTAAGGGTAAGGGTAAGGGTAAGGGTAAGGGTAAGGGTAAGGGTAAGGGTAAGGGTAAGCTTAAGGGTAAAAGCAAGGGTAAGGGTAAGGGTAAGGGTAAGGGTAAGGGTAAGGGTAAGGGTAAGGGTAAGCTTAAGGGTAAAAGCAAGGGTAAGGGTAAGGGTAAGGGTAAGGGTAAGGGTAAAGGTAAGGGTAAGCCTAAGGGTAAAAGCAAGGGTAAGGGTAAGGGTAAGGGTAAGGGTAAGGGTTAGGGTAAGGGTAAGGGTAAGGTTAAGGGTAAGGGTAAGGGTAAGGGTAAGGGTAAGGGTAAGGGTAAGGGTAAGGGTAAGGGTAAGGGTAAGGGTAAGGGTAAGGGTAAGGGTAAGCTTAAGGGTAAAAGCAAGGGTAAGGGTAAAGGAAAGGGTAAGGGTAAGCCTAAGGGTAAAAGCAAGGGTAAGGGTAAGGGTAAGGGTAAGGGTAAGGGTAAGCTTAAGGGTAAAAGCAAGAGTAAGGGTAAGGGTAAGGGTAAGGGTAAGGGTAAGGGTAAGGGTAAGGGTAAGGGTAAGGGTAAACTTAAGGGTAAAAGCAAGGGTAAGGGTAAAGGTAAGGGTAAGGGTAAGGGTAAGGGTAAGGGTAAGGGTAAGGGTAAGGGTAAGGGTAAAGGTAAGGGTAAAGGTAAGGGTAAGCCTAAGGGTAAAAGCAAGGGTAAGGGTAAGGGTAAGGGTAAGGGTAAGGGTAAGGGTAAGGTTAAGGGTAAGGGTAAGAGTAAGCTTAAGGGTAAAAGCAAGGGTAAGGGTAAGGGTAAGGGTAAGGGTAAGGGTAAGGGTAAGGGTAAGGGTAAGGGTAAGGGTAAGGGTAAGGGTAAGCTTAAGGGTAAGGGTAAGGGTAAGGGTAAGCTTAAGGGTAAAAGCAAGGGTAAGGGTTAGGGTAAGGGTAAGGGTAAGGGTAAGGGTAAGGGTAAGCTTAAGGGTAAAAGCAAGGGTAAGGGTAAGGGTAAGGGTAAGGGTAAGGGTAAGGGTAAGGGTAAGGGTAAAGGTAAGGGTAAGCCTAAGGGTAAAAGCAAGGGTAAGGGTAAGGGTAAGGGTAAGGGTAAGGGTAAGGGTAAGGGTAAGGGTAAGGGTAAGGGTAAGGGTAAGGGTAAGGGTAAGGGTGAGCTTAAGGGTATAAGCAAGGGTAAGGGTAAGGGTAAGGGTGAGGGTAAGGGTAAGGGTAAGGGTAAGGGTAAGCTTAAGGGTAAAAGCAAGGGTAAGGGTAAGGGTAAGGGTAAGGGTAAGGGTAAAATTAAGGGTAAGGGTAAGCTTAAGGGTAAAAGCAAGGGTAAGGGTAAGGGTAAGGGTAAGGGTAAGGGTAAGGTTAAGGGTAAGGGTAAGGGTAAGGGTAAGGGTAAGGGTAAAGGTAAGGTTAAGCCTAAGGGTAAAAGCAAGGGTAAGGGTAAGGGTAAGGGTAAGGGTAAGGGTAAGGGTAAGGGTAAGGGTAAGGGTAAGGGTAAGGGTAAGGGTAAGCTTAAGGGTAAAAGCAAGGGTAAGGGTAAGGGTAAGGGTAAGGGTAAGCCTAAGGGTAAAAGCAAGGGTAAGGGTAAGGGTAAGGGTAAGGGTAAGGGTAAGCTTAAGGGTAAAAGCAAGGGTAAGGGTAAGGGTAAGGGTAAGGGTAAGGGTAAGGGTAAGGGTAAGCTTAAGGGTAAAAGCAAGGGTAAGGGTAAGGGTAAGGGTAAGGGTAAGGGTAAGGGTAAGGGTAAGGGTAAGGGTAAGGGTAAAGGTAAGGGTAAGCCTAAGGGTCAAAGCAAGGGTAAGGGTAAGGGTAAGGGTAAGGGTAAAGGTAAGGGTAAGGGTAAGGGTAACCTTAAGGGTAAAAGCAAGGGTAAGTGTAAGGGTAAGGGTAAGGGTAAGGGTAAGCTTAAGGGTAAAAGCAAGGGTAAGGGTAAGGGTAAGGGTAAGGGTAAGGGTAAGGGTAAGGGTAAGCTTAAGGGTAAAAGCAAGGGTAAGGGTAAGTGTAAGGGTAAGGGTAAGGGTAAGGGTAAGGCTAAAGGTAAGGGTAAGCCTAAGGGTAAAAGCAAGGGTAAGAGTAAGGGTAAGGGTAAGGGTAAGGGTAAGGGTAAGGGTAAGGGTAAGGGTAAGGGTAAGGGTAAAGGTAAGGGTAAGGGTAAGCTTAAGGGTAAAAGCAAGGGTAAGGGTAAGGGTAAGGGTAAGGGTAAGAGTAAGGGTAAGGGTAAGGGTAAGCTTAAGGGTAAAAGCAAGGGTAAGGGTAAGGGTAAGGGTAAGGGTAAGGGTAAGGGTAAGGGTAAGGGTAAGGGTAAGGGTAAGGGTAAGCTTAAGGGTAAAAGCAAGGGTAAGGGTAAGGGTAAGGGTAAGGGTAAGGGTAAGGGTAAGGGTAAGGGTAAGGGTAAGGGTAAGGGTAAGGGTAAGGGTAAGCTTAAGGGTAGGAGCAAGGGTAAGGGTAAGGGTAAGGGTAAGGGTAAGGGTAAGGGTAATGGTAAGGGTAAAGGTAAGGGTAAGCCTAAGGGTAAAAGCAAGGGTAAGGGTAAGGGTAAGGGTAAGGGTAAGGGTAAGGGTAAGGTTAAGGGTAAGGGTTAGGGTAAGGGTAAGGGTAAGGGTGAGGGTAAGCTTAAGGGTAAAAGCAAGGGTAAGGGTAAGGGTAAGGGTAAGGGTAAGGGTAAGGGTAAGGGTAAGCTTAAGGGTAAGGGTAAGGGTAAGGGTAAGGGTAAGCTTAAGGGTAAAAGCAAGGGTAAGGGT
Organism: Myrrha octodecimguttata; assembly: GCA_958510865.1. NCBI lineage: Eukaryota > Metazoa > Arthropoda > Insecta > Coleoptera > Coccinellidae > Myrrha > Myrrha octodecimguttata. Next base: position 115,413 of record CAUEHS010000642.1, on the reverse strand, counting down.
AAGGGTAAGGGTAAGGGTAAGGGTAAGCTTAAGGGTAAAAGCAAGGGTAAGGGTAAGTGTAAGGGTAAGGGTAAGGGTAAGGGTAAGGGTAAGCTTAAGGGTAAGGGTAAGGGTAAGGGTAAGGGTAAGCTTAAGGGTAAAAGCAAGGGTAAGGGTCAGGGTAAGGGTAAGTGTAAGGGTAAGGGTAAGGGTAAGGGTAAGGGTGAGCTTAAGGGTAAAAGCAAGGGTAAGGGTTAGGTTAAGGGCAAGGGTAAGGGTAAGGGTAAGGGTAAGGGTTAGCTTAAGGGTAAAAGCAAGGGTAAGGGTAAGGGTAAGGGTAAGGGTAAGGGTAAGGGTAAGGGTAAGGGTAAGGGTAAGGGTAAAGGTAAGGGTAAGCCTAAGGGTAAAAGCAAGGGTAAGGGTAAGGGTAAGGGTAAGGGTAAGAGTAAGGGTAAGGGTGAGGGTAAGGGTAAGCTTAAGGGTAAAAGCAAGGGTAAGGGTAAGGGTAAGGGTAAGGGTAAGCCTAAGGGTAAAAGCAAGGGTAAGGGTAAGGGTAAGGGTAAGGGTAAGGGTAAGCTTAAGGGTAAAAGCAAGGGTAAGGGTAAGGGTAAGGGTAAGGGTAAGGGTAAGGGTAAGCTTAAGGGTAAATTCAAGGGTGAGGGTAAGGGTAAGGGTAAGGGTAAGGGTAAGGGTAAGGGTAAGGGTAAGGGTAAGGGTAAGGGTAAGCTTAAGGGTAAAAGCAAGGGTAAGGGTAAGGGTAAGGGTAAGGGTAAGGGTAAGGGTAAGGGTAAGGGTAAGCTTAAGGGTAAAAGCAAGGGTAAGGGTAAGGGTAAGGGTAAGGGTAAGGGTAAGGGTAAAGGTAAGGGTAAGCCTTAGGGTAAAAGCAAGGGTAAGGGTAAGGGTAAGGGTAAGGGTAAGGGTTAGGGTAAGGGTAAGGGTAAGGTTAAGGGTAAGGGTAAGGGTAAGGGTAAGGGTAAGGGTAAGGGTAAGGGTAAGGGTAAGGGTAAGGGTAAGCTTAAGGGTAAAAGCAAGGGTAAGGGTAAAGGAAAGGGTAAGGGTAAGCCTAAGGGTAAAAGCAAGGGTAAGGGTAAGGGTAAGGGTAAGGGTAAGGGTAAGCTTAAGGGTAAAAGCAAGAGTAAGGGTAAGGGTAAGGGTAAGGGTAAGGGTAAGGGTAAGCTTAAGGGTAAAAGCAAGGGTAAGGGTAAAGGTAAGGGTAAGGGTAAGGGTAAGGGTAAGGGTAAGGGTAAGGGTAAGGGTAAGGGTAAAGGTAAGGGTAAAGGTAAGGGTAAGCCTAAGGGTAAAAGCAAGGGTAAGGGTAAGGGTAAGGGTAAGGGTAAGGGTAAGGGTAAGCTTAAGGGTAAAAGCAAGGGTAAGGGTTAGGGTAAGGGTAAGGGTAAGGGTAAGGGTAAGGGTAAGCTTAAGGGTAAAAGCAAGGGTAAGGGTAAGGGTAAGGGTAAGGGTAAGGGTAAGGGTAAGGGTAAGGGTAAATGTAAGGGTAAGCCTAAGGGTAAAAGCAAGGGTAAGGGTAAGGGTAAGGGTAAGGGTAAGGGTAAGGGTAAGGGTAAGGGTAAGGGTAAGGGTAAGGGTAAGGGTAAGGGTAAGGGTGAGCTTAAGGGTATAAGCAAGGGTAAGGGTAAGGGTAAGGGTGAGGGTAAGGGTAAGGGTAAGGGTAAGGGTAAGCTTAAGGGTAAAAGCAAGGGTAAGGGTAAGGGTAAGGGTAAGGGTAAGGGTAAAATTAAGGGTAAGGGTAAGCTTAAGGGTAAAAGCAAGGGTAAGGGTAAGGGTAAGGGTAAGGGTAAGGTTAAGGGTAAGGGTAAGGGTAAGGGTAAGGGTAAGGGTAAAGGTAAGGTTAAGCCTAAGGGTAAAAGCAAGGGTAAGGGTAAGGGTAAGGGTAAGGGTAAGGGTAAGGGTAAGGGTAAGGGTAAGGGTAAGGGTAAGGGTAAGGGTAAGCTTAAGGGTAAAAGCAAGGGTAAGGGTAAGGGTAAGGGTAAGGGTAAGCCTAAGGGTAAAAGCAAGGGTAAGGGTAAGGGTAAGGGTAAGGGTAAGGGTAAGCTTAAGGGTAAAAGCAAGGGTAAGGGTAAGGGTAAGGGTAAGGGTAAGGGTAAGGGTAAGGGTAAGCTTAAGGGTAAAAGCAAGGGTAAGGGTAAGGGTAAGGGTAAGGGTAAGGGTAAGGGTAAGGGTAAGGGTAAGGGTAAGGGTAAGGGTAAGGGTAAGGGTAAGGGTAAAGGTAAGGGTAAGCCTAAGGGTCAAAGCAAGGGTAAGGGTAAGGGTAAGGGTAAGGGTAAAGGTAAGGGTAAGGGTAAGGGTAAGCTTAAGGGTAAAAGCAAGGGTAAGTGTAAGGGTAAGGGTAAGGGTAAGGGTAAGCTTAAGGGTAAAAGCAAGGGTAAGGGTAAGGGTAAGGGTAAGGGTAAGGGTAAGGGTAAGGGTAAGCTTAAGGGTAAAAGCAAGGGTAAGGGTAAGTGTAAGGGTAAGGGTAAGGGTAAGGGTAAGGCTAAAGGTAAGGGTAAGCCTAAGGGTAAAAGCAAGGGTAAGAGTAAGGGTAAGGGTAAGGGTAAGGGTAAGGGTAAGGGTAAGGGTAAGGGTAAGGGTAAGGGTAAGGGTAAGGGTAAAGGTAAGGGTAAGGGTAAGCTTAAGGGTAAAAGCAAGGGTAAGGGTAAGGGTAAGGGTAAGGGTAAGAGTAAGGGTAAGGGTAAGGGTAAGCTTAAGGGTAAAAGCAAGGGTAAGGGTAAGGGTAAGGGTAAGGGTAAGGGTAAGGGTAAGGGTAAGGGTAAGGGTAAGGGTAAGGGTAAGCTTAAGGGTAAAAGCAAGGGTAAGGGTAAGGGTAAGGGTAAGGGTAAGGGTAAGGGTAAGGGTAAGGGTAAGGGTAAGGGTAAGGGTAAGGGTAAGGGTAAGCTTAAGGGTAGGAGCAAGGGTAAGGGTAAGGGTAAGGGTAAGGGTAAGGGTAAGGGTAATGGTAAGGGTAAAGGTAAGGGTAAGCCTAAGGGTAAAAGCAAGGGTAAGGGTAAGGGTAAGGGTAAGGGTAAGGGTAAGGGTAAGGTTAAGGGTAAGGGTTAGGGTAAGGGTAAGGGTAAGGGTAAGGGTAAGGGTGAGGGTAAGCTTAAGGGTAAAAGCAAGGGTAAGGGTAAGGGTAAGGGTAAGGGTAAGGGTAAGGGTAAGGGTAAGCTTAAGGGTAAGGGTAAGGGTAAGGGTAAGGGTAAGCTTAAGGGTAAAAGCAAGGGTAAGGGTAAGGGTAAGGGTAAGGGTAAGGGTAAGCTTAAGGGTAAAAGCAAGGGTAAGGGTAAGTGTAAGGGTAAGGGTAAGGGTAAGGGTAAGGGTAAGCTTAAGGGTAAGGGTAAGGGTAAGGGTAAGGGTAAGCTTAAGGGTAAAAGCAAGGGTAAGGGTCAGGGTAAGGGTAAGTGTAAGGGTAAGGGTAAGGGTAAGGGTAAGGGTGAGCTTAAGGGTAAAAGCAAGGGTAAGGGTTAGGTTAAGGGCAAGGGTAAGGGTAAGGGTAAGGGTAAGGGTTAGCTTAAGGGTAAAAGCAAGGGTAAGGGTAAGGGTAAGGGTAAGGGTAAGGGTAAGGGTAAGGGTAAGGGTAAGGGTAAGGGTAAAGGTAAGGGTAAGCCTAAGGGTAAAAGCAAGGGTAAGGGTAAGGGTAAGGGTAAGGGTAAGAGTAAGGGTAAGGGTGAGGGTAAGGGTAAGCTTAAGGGTAAAAGCAAGGGTAAGGGTGAGGGTAAGGGTAAGGGTAAGCCTAAGGGTAAAAGCAAGGGTAAGGGTAAGGGTAAGGGTAAGGGTAAGGGTAAGCTTAAGGGTAAAAGCAAGGGTAAGGGTAAGGGTAAGGGTAAGGGTAAGGGTAAGGGTAAGCTTAAGGGTAAATTCAAGGGTGAGGGTAAGGGTAAGGGTAAGGGTAAGGGTAAGGGTAAGGGTAAGGGTAAGGGTAAGGGTAAGGGTAAGCTTAAGGGTAAAAGCAAGGGTAAGGGTAAGGGTAAGGGTAAGGGTAAGGGTAAGGGTAAGGGTAAGGGTAAGCTTAAGGGTAAAAGCAAGGGTAAGGGTAAGGGTAAGGGTAAGGGTAAGGGTAAGGGTAAAGGTAAGGGTAAGCCTAAGGGTAAAAGCAAGGGTAAGGGTAAGGGTAAGGGTAAGGGTAAGGGTTAGGGTAAGGGTAAGGGTAAGGTTAAGGGTAAGGGTAAGGGTAAGGGTAAGGGTAAGGGTAAGGGTAAGGGTAAGGGTAAGGGTAAGGGTAAGCTTAAGGGTAAAAGCAAGGGTAAGGGTAAAGGAAAGGGTAAGGGTAAGCCTAAGGGTAAAAGCAAGGGTAAGGGTAAGGGTAAGGGTAAGGGTAAGGGTAAGCTTAAGGGTAAAAGCAAGAGTAAGGGTAAGGGTAAGGGTAAGGGTAAGGGTAAGGGTAAGCTTAAGGGTAAAAGCAAGGGTAAGGGTAAAGGTAAGGGTAAGGGTAAGGGTAAGGGTAAGGGTAAGGGTAAGGGTAAGGGTAAGGGTAAGGGTAAAGGTAAGGGTAAAGGTAAGGGTAAGCCTAAGGGTAAAAGCAAGGGTAAGGGTAAGGGTAAGGGTAAGGGTAAGGGTAAGGGTAAGGGTAAGGTTAAGGGTAAGGGTAAGAGTAAGCTTAAGGGTAAAAGCAAGGGTAAGGGTAAGAGTAAGGGTAAGGGTAAGGGTAAGGGTGAGGGTAAGGGTAAGGGTAAGGGTAAGGGTAAGCTTAAGGGTAAGGGTAAGGGTAAGGGTAAGGGTAAGCTTAAGGGTAAAAGCAAGGGTAAGGGTAAGGGTAAGGGTAAGCTTAAGGGTAAAAGCAAGGGTAAGGGTAAGGGTAAGGGTAAGGGTAAGGGTAAGGGTAAGGGTAAGGGTAAGGGTAAGGGTAAGGGTAAGGGAAAGGGTAAGCTTAAGGGTAAGGGTAAGGGTAAGGGTAAGGGTAAGCTTAAGGGTAAAAGCAAGGGTAAGGGTAAGGGTAAGGGTAAGGGTAAGGGTAAGGGTAAGGGTAAGCTTAAGGGTAAGGGTAAGGGTAAGGGTAAGCTTAAGGGTAAAAGCAAGGGTAAGGGTAAGGGTGAGGGTAAGGGTAAGGGTAAGGGTAAGGGTAAGCTTAAGGGTAAGGGTAAGGGTAAGGGTAAGGGTAAGCTTAAGGGTAAAAGCAAGGGTAAGGGTAAGGGTAAGGGTAAGGGTAAGGGTAAGGGTAAGGGTAAGGGTAAGGGTTAGGGTAAGGGTAAGGGTAGGGGAAAGCTTAAGGGTAAGGGTAAGGGTAAGGGTAAGGGTAAGCTTAAGGGTAAAAGCAAGGGTAAGGGTAAGGGTAAGGGTAAGGGTAAGGGTAAGCTTAAGGGTAAAAGCAAGGGTAAGGGTAAGGGTAAGGGTAAGGGTAAGGGTAATGGTAAGGGTAAGGGTAAGCGTAAGGGTAAGGGTAAGCTTAAGGGTAAGGGTAAGGGTAAGGGTAAGGGTAAGCTTAAGGGTAAAAGCAAGGGTAAGGGTAAGGGTAAGGGTAAGGGTAAGGGTAAAGGTAAGGGTAAGCCTAAGGGTAAAAGCAAGGATAAGGGTAAGGGTAAGGTTAAGGGTAAGGGTAAGGGTAAGGGTAAGGGTAAGGGTAAGGGTAAGGGTAAGGGTAAGGGTAAGGGTAAGAGTAAGGGTAAGGGTAAGGGTAAGCTTAAGGGTAAAAGCAAGGGTAAGGGTAAGGGTAAGGGTAAGGGTAAGCCTAAGGGTAAAAGCAAGGGTAAGGGTAAGGGTAAGGGTAAGGGTAAGCTTAAGGGTAAAAGCAAGGGTAAGGGTAAGGGTAAGGGTAAGGGTAAGGGTAAGGGTAAGGGTAAGGGTAAGCTTAAGGGTAAAAGCAAGGGTAAGGGTAAGGGTAAGGGTAAGGGTAAGGGTAAGGGTAAGGGTAAGGGTAAAGGTAAGGGTAAGCCTAAGGGTAAAAGCAAGGGTAAGGGTAAGGGTAAGGGTAAGGGTAAGGGTAAGGGTAAGGGTAAGCTTAAGGGTAAAAGCAAGGGTAAGGGTAAGGGTAAGGGTAAGGGTAAGGGTAAGGGTAAGGGTAAGGGTAAGCTTAAGGGTAAAAGCAAGGGTAAGGGTAGGGGTAAGGGTAAGGGTAAGGGTAAGGGTAAAGGTAAGGGTAAGGGTAAGGGTAAGGGTAAGGGTAAGGGTAAGGGTAAGGGTAAGCTTAAGGGTAAAAGCAAGGGTAAGGGTTAGGGTAAGGGTAAGGGTAAGGGTAAGGGTAAGCTTAAGGGTAAAAGCAAGGGTAAGGGTAAGGGTAAGGGTAAGGGTAAGGGTAAGGGTAAGGGTAAGGGTAAGCTTAAGGGTAAAAGCAAGGGTAAGGGTAAGGGTAAGGGTAAGGGTAAGGGTTAGGGTAAGGGTAAAGGTAAGGGTAAGCCTAAGGGTAAAAGCAAGGGTAAGGGTAAGGGTAAGGGTAAGGGTAAGGGTAAGGGTAAGGGTAAGGGTAAGGGTAAGGGTAAGGGTAAGGGTAAGGGTAAGGGTAAGAGTAAGGGTAAGGGTAAGGGTAAGCTTAAGGGTAAAAGCAAGGGTAAGGGTAAGGGTAAGGGTAAGGGTAAGCCTAAGGGTAAAAGCAAGGGTAAGGGTAAGGGTAAGGGTAAGGGTAAGGGTAAGCTTAAGGGTAAAAGCAAGGGTAAGGGTAAGGGTAAGGGTAAGGGTAAGGGTAAGAGTAAGGGTAAGCTTAAGGGTAAAAGCAAGGGTAAGGGTAAGGGTAAGGGTAAGGGTAAGGGTAAGGGTAAGGGTAAGGGTAAGGGTAAGGGTAAGGGTAAAGGTAAGGGTAAGCCTAAGGGTAAAAGCAAGGGTAAGGGTAAGGGTAAGGGTAAGGGTAAGGGTAAGCTTAAGGGTAAAAGCAAGGGTAAGGGTAAGGGTAAGGGTAAGGGTAAGGGTAAGGGTAAGGGTAAGGGTAAGGGTAAGCTTAAGGGTAAAAGCAAGGGTAAGGGTAAGGGTAAGGGTAAGGGTAAGGGTAAGGGTAAGGGTAAGGGTAAGGGTAAGGGTAAGGGTAAGGGTAAGGGTAAGGGTAAGGGTAAGGGTAAGCTAAAGGGTAAAAGCAAGGGTAAGGGTAAGGGTAAGGGTAAGGGTAAGGGTAAGGGTAAGGGTAAGGGTAAGGGTAAGGGTAAGGGTAAGGGTAAGGGTAAGGGTAAGGGTAAGCTTAAGGGTATAAGCAAGGGTAAGGGTTAGGGTAAGGGTAAGGGTAAGGGTAAGGGTAAGGGTAAGCTTAAGGGTAAAAGCAAGGGTAAGGGTAAGGGTAAGGGTAAGGGTAAGGGTAAGGGTAAGGGTAAGGGTAAGGGTAAGGGTAAGGGTAAAGGTAAGGGTAAGCCTAAGGGTAAAAGCAAGGGTAAGGGTAAGGGTAAGGGTAAGGGTAAGGGTAAGGGTAAGGGTAAGGGTAAGGGTAAGGGTAAGGGTAAGGGTAAGGGTAAGGGTAAGGGTAAGCTTAAGGGTATAAGCAAGGGTAAGGGTAAGGGTAAGGGTGAGGGTAAGGGTAAGGGTAAGGGTAAGGGTAAGGGCAAGCTTAAGGGTAAAAGCAAGGGTAAGGGTAAGGGTAAGGGTAAGGGTAAGGGTAAGGGTAAGGGTAAGCTTAAGGGTAAAAGCAAGGGTAAGGGTAAGGGTAAGGGTAAGGGTAAGGGTAAGGGTAAGGGTAAGGGTAAGGGTAAGGGTAAGGGTAAGGGTAAGGGTAAGGGTAAGGGTAAAGGTAAGGGTAAGCCTAAGGGTAAAAGCAAGGGTAAGGGTAAGGGTAAGGGTAAGGGTAAGGGTAAGGGTAAGGGTAAGGGTAAGGGTAAGTGTAAGGGTAAGCTTAAGGGTAAAAGCAAGGGTAAGGGTAAGGGTAAGGGTAAGGGTAAGCCTAAGGGTAAAAGCAAGGGTAAGGGTAAGGGTGAGGGTAAGGGTAAGGGTAAGCTTAAGGGTAAAAGAAAGGGTAAGGGTAAGGGTAAGGGTAAGGGTAAGGGTAAGGGTAAGCTTAAGGGTAAAAGCAAGGGTAAGGGTAAGGGTAAGGGTAAGGGTAAGGGTAAGGGTAAAGGTAAGGGTGAGCCTAAGGGTAAAAGCAAGGGTAAGGGTAAGGGTAAGGGTAAGGGTAAGGGTAAGGGTAAGGGTAAGGGTAAGGGTAAGGGTAAGGGTAAGGGTAAGGGTAAGGGTAAGGGTAAGGGTAAGCTTAAGGGTAAAAGCAAGGGTAAGGGTAAGGGTAAGGGTAAGGGTAAGGGTAAGGGTAAGCTTAAGGGTAAAAGCAAGGGTAAGGGTAAGGGTAAGGGTAAGGGTAAGGGTAAGGGTAAGGGTAAGGGTAAGGGTAAGGGTAAGGGTAAGCTTAAGGGTAAAAGCAAGGGTAAGGGTAAGGGTAAGGGTAAGGGTAAGCTTAAGGGTAAAAGCAAGGGTAAGGGTAAGGGTAAGGGTAAGGGTAAGGGTAAGGGTAAGGGTAAGGGTAAAGGTAAGGGTAAGCCTAAGGGTAAAAGCAAGGGTAAGGGTAAGGGTAAGGGTAAGGGTAAGGGTAAGGGTAAGGGTAAGGGTAAGGGTAAGGGTAAGGGTAAGGGTAAGGGTAAGGGTAAGGGTAAGGGTAAGGGTAAGGGTAAGGGTAAGGGTAAGGGTAAGGGTAAGCTTAAGGGTAAAAGCAAGGGTGAGGGTAAGGGTAAGGGTAAGTGTAAGGGTAAGGGTAAGGGTAAGGGTAAGGGTAAGGGTAAGGGTAAGGGTAAGCCTAAGGGTAAAAGCAAGGGTAAGGGTAATGGTAAGGGTAAGGGTAAGGGTAAGCTTAAGGGTAAAAGCAAGGGTAAGGGTAAGGGTAAGGGTAAGGGTAAGGGTAAGGGTAAGCTTAAGGGTAAAAGCAAGGGTAAGGGTAAGGGTAAGGGTAAGGGTAAGGGTAAGGGTAAGGGTAAAGGTAAGGGTAAGCCTAAGGGTAAAAGCAAGGGTATGGGTAAGGGTAAGGGTAAGGGTAAGGGTAAGGGTAAGGGTAAGGGTAAGGGTAAGGGTAAGGGTAAGGGTAAGGGTAAGGGTAAGCTTAAGGGTAAAAGCAAGGGTAAGGGTAAGGGTAAGGGTAAGGGTAAGGGTAAGGGTAAGGGTAAGGGTAAGGGTAAGGGTAAGGGTAAGGGTAAGCTTAAGGGTAAAAGCAAGGGTAAGGGTAAGGGTAAGGGTAAGGGTAAGGGTAAGGGTAAGGGTAAGGGTAAGGGTAAGGGTAAGGGTAAGGGTAAGCTTAAGGGTAAAAGCAAGGGTAAGGGTAAGGGTAAGGGTAAGGGTAAGGGTAAGGGTAAGGGTAAGGGTAAGGGTAAGGGTAAGCTTAAGGGTAAAAGCAAGGGTAAGGGTAAGGGTAAGGGTTAGGGTAAGGGTAAGGGTAAGGGTAAGCCTAAGGGTAAAAGCAAGGGTAAGGGTAAGGGTAAAAGCAAGGGTAAGGGTAAGGGTAAGGGTAAGGGTAAGGGTAAGGGTAAGGGTAAGGGTAAGCTTAAGGGTAAAAGCAAGGGTAAGGGTAAGGGTAAGGGTAAGGGTAAGGGTGAGTGTAAGCTTAAGGGTAAAAGCAAGGGTAAGGGTAAGGGTAAGGGTAAAGGTAAGGGTAAGCCTTAGGGTAAAAGCAAGGGTAAGGGTAAGGGTAAGGGTAAGGGTAAGGGTAAGGGTAAGGGTAAGGGTAAGGGTAAGGGTAAGGGTAAGGGTAAGGGTAAGGGTAAGGGTAAGCTTAAGGGTAAAAGCAAGGGTAAGGGTAAGGGTAAGGGTAAGGGTAAGGGTAAGGGTAAGGGTAAGGGTAAGCTTAAGGGTAAAAGCAAGGGTAAGGGTAAGGGTAAGGGTAAGGGTAAGGGTAAGGGTAAGGGTAAGGGTAAGGGTAAGGGTAAGCTTAAGGGTAAAAGCAAGGGTAAGGGTTAGGGTAAGGGTAAGGGTAAGGGTAAGCTTGAGGGTAAAAGCAAGGGTAAGGGTAAGGGTAAGGGTAAGGGTAAAGGTAAGGGTAAGCCTAAGGGTAAAAGCAAGGGTAAGGGTAAGGGTAAGGGTAAGGGTAAGGGTAAGGGTAAGGGTAAGGGTAAGGGTAAGGGTAAGGGTAAGGGTAAGGGTAAGGGTAAGGGTAAGGGTAAGGGTAAGGGTAAGCTTAAGGGTATAAGCAAGGGTAAGGGTAAGGGTAAGGGTGAGGGTAAGGGTAAGGGTAAGGGTAAGCTTAAGGGTAAAAGCAAGGGTAAGGGTAAGGGTAAGGGTAAGGGTAAGGGTAAGGGTAAGGGTAAGGGTAAGCTTAAGGGTAAAAGCAAGGGTAAGGGTAAGGGTAAGGGTAAGGGTAAGGGTAAGGATAAGGGTAAGGGTAAGGGTAAGGGTAAAGGTTAGGGTAAGCCTAAGGGTAAAAGCAAGGGTAAGGGTAAAGGTAAGGGTAAGGGTAAGGGTAAGGGTAAGGGTAAGGGTAAGGGTAAGGGTAAGCTTAAGGGTAAAAGCAAGGGTAAGGGTAAGGGTAAGGGTAAGCCTAAGGGTAAAACAAGGGTAAGGGTAAGGGTAAGGGTAAGGGTAAGGGTAAGCTTAAGGGTAAAAGCAAGGGTAAGGGTAAGGGTAAGGGTGAGGGTAAGGGTAAGCTAAAGGGTTAAAGCAAGGGTAAGGGTAAGGGTAAGGGTAAGGGTAAGGGTAAGGGTAAGGGTAAAGGTAAGGGTAAGCCTAAGGGTAAAAGCAAGGGTAAGGGTAAGGGTAAGGGTAAGGGTAAGGGTAAGGGTAAGGGTAAGGGTAAGGGTAAGGGTAAGGGTAAGGGTAAGGGTAAGGGTAAGGGTAAGGGTAAGGGTAAGGGTAAGGGTAAGGGTAAGGGTAAGGGTAAGGGTAAGGGTAAGGGTAAGCTTAAGGGTAAAAGCAAGGGTAAGGGTAAGGGTAAGGGTAAGGGTAAGGGTAAGGGTAAGGGTAAGGGTAAGGGTAAGAGTAAGGGTAAGCTTAAGGGTAAAAGCAAGGGTAAGGGTAAGGGTAAGGGTGAGGGTAAGGGTAAGGGTAAGAGTAAGGGTAAGCTTAAGGGTAAAAGCAAGGGTAAGGGTAAGGGTAAGGGTAAGGGTAAGGGTAAGGGTAAGGGTAAGGGTAAGGGTAAGCTTAAGGGTAAAAGCAAGGGTAAGGGTAAGGGTAAGGGTAAGGGTAAGGGTAAGGGTAAGGGTAAGGGTAAGGGTAAGGGTAAAGGTAAGGGTAAGCCTAAGGGTAAGCCTAAGGGTAAAAGCAAGGGTAAGGGTAAGGGTTAGGGTAAGGGTAAGGGTAAGGGTAAGGGTAAGGGTAAGGGTAAGGGTAAGGGTAAGGGTAAGTGTAAGGGTAAGGGTAAGGGTAAGCTTAAGGGTAAAAGCAAGGGTAAGGGTAAAGGTAAGGGTAAGGGTAAGGGTAAGGGTAAGGGTAAGGGTAAGGGTAAGGGTAAGCTTAAGGGTAAGGGTAAGGGTATGGGTAAAGGTAAGGGTAAGCCTAAGGGTAAAAGCAAGGGTAAGGGTAAGGGTTAGGGTAAGGGTAAGGGTAAGGGTAAGGGTAAGGGTAAGGGTAAGGGTAAGGGTAAGGGTAAGTGTAAGGGTAAGGGTAAGGGTAAGCTTAAGGGTAAAAGCAAGGGTAAGGGTAAGGGTAAGGGTAAGGGTAAGGGTAAGGGTAAGGGTAAGGGTAAGCTTAAGGGTAAGGGTAAGGGTAAGGGTAAGGGTAAGCCTAAGGGTGAAAGCAAGGGTAAGGGTAAGGGTAAGGGTAAGGGTAAGGGTAAGGGTAAGCTTGAGGGTAAAAGCAAGGGGAAGGGTAAGGGTAAGGGTAAGGGTAAGGGTAAGGGTAAGCTTAAGGGTAAAAGCAAGGGTGAGGGTAAGGGTAAGGGTAAGGGTAAGGGTAAGGGTAAAGGTAAGGGTAAGCCTAAGGGTAAAAGCAAGGGTAAGGGTAAGGGTAAGGGTAAGGGTAAGGGTAAGGGTAAGGGTAAGGGTAAGGGTAAGTGTAAGGGTAAGCTTAAGGGTAAAAGCAAGGGTAAGGGTAAGGGTAAGGGTAAGGGTGAGGGTAAGGGTAAGGGTAAGGGTAAGGGTAAGGGTAAGGGTAAGGGTAAGGGTAAGGGTAAGGGTAAGGGTAAGGGTAAGGGTAAGGGTAAGGGTAAGGGTAAGGGTAAGGGTAAGAGTAAGGGTAAGGGTAAGGGTAAGCTTAAGGGTAAAAGCAAGGGTGAGGGTAAGGGTAAGGGTAAGGGTAAGGGTAAGGGTAAGGGTAAGGGTAAGGGTAAGGGTAAGGGTAAGGGTAAGGGTAAGGGTAAGGGTAAGCTTAAGGGTAAAAGCAAGGGTAAGGGTAAGGGTAAGGGTAAGGGTAAGGGTAAGGGTAAGGGTAAGGGTAAAGGTAAGGGTAAGCCTAAGGGTAAAAGCAAGGGTAAGGGTAAGGGTAAGGGTAAGGGTAAGGGTAAGCTTAAGGGTAAAAGCAAGGGTAAGGGTAAGGGTAAGGGTAAGGGTAAGGGTGAGGGTAAGGGTAAGGGTAAGGGTAAGCTTAAGGGTAAGGATAAGGGTAAGGGTAAAAGCAAGGGTAAGGGTTAGGGTAAGGGTAAGGGTAAGGGTAAGCTTAAGGGTAAAAGCAAGGGTAAGGGTAAGGGTAAGGGTAAGGGTAAGGGTAAGGGTAAGGGTAAGGGTAAGCTTAAGGGTAAGGGTAAGGGTAAGGGTAAGGGTAAGCTTAAGGGTAAAAGCAAGGGTAAGGGTAAGGGTAAGGGTAAGGGTAAGGGTAAGGGTAAGGGTAAGGGTAAGGGTAAGGGTAAGTGTAAGGGTAAGGGTAAGCTTAAGGGTAAAAGCAAGGGTAAGGGTAAGGGTAAGGGTAAGGGTAAGGGTAAGGGTAAGGGTAAGCTTAAGGGTAAAAGCAAGGGTAAGGGTGAGGGTAAGGGTAAGGGTAAGGGTAAGGGTAAGGGTAAGGGTAAGGGTAAGGGTAAGGGTAAGGGTAAGGGTAAAGGTAAGGGTAAGCCTAAGGGTAAAAGCAAGGGTAAGGGTAAGGTGAAGGGTAAGGGTAAGGGTAAGAGTAAGGGTAAGGGTAAGGGTAAGGGTAAGCTTAAGGGTAAAAGCAAGGGTAAGGGTAAGGGTAAGGGTAAGGGTAAGCCTAAGGGTAAAAGCAAGGGTAAGGGTAAGGGTAAGGGTAAGGGTAAGGGTAAGCTTAAGGGTAAAAGCAAGGGTAAGGGTGAGGGTAAGGGTAAGGGTAAGGGTAAGCTTAAGGGTAAAAGCAAGGGTGAGGGTAAGGGTAAGGGTAAGGGTAAGGGTAAGGGTAAGGGTAAGGGTAAGGGTAAGGGTAAGGGTAAGGGTAAGCTTAAGGGTAAAAGCAAGGGTAAGGGTAAGGGTAAGGGTAAGGGTAAGGATAAGGGTAAGGGTAAGGGTAAGGGTAAGGGTAAGGGTAAGGGTAAGGGTAAGGGTAAGGGTAAGGGTAAAGGTAAGGGTAAGGGTAAGGGTAAGGGTAAGGGTAAGGGTAAGGGTAAGGGTAAGGGTAAGGGTAAGGGTAAGGGTAAGGGTAAGGGTAAGGGTTAGGGTAAGGGTAAGCTTAAGGGTAAAAGCAAGGGTAAGGGTAAGGGTAAGGGTAAGGGTAAGCCTAAGGGTAAAAGCAAGGGTAAGGGTAAGGGTAAGGGTAAGGGTAAGGGTAAGCTTAAAGGTAAAAGCAAGGGTAAGTGTAAGGGTAAGGGAAAGGGTAAAGGTAAGGGTAAGCTTAAGGGTAAAAGCAAGGGTAAGGGTAAGGGTAAGGGTAAGGGTAAGGGTAAGGGCAAGGGTAAGTGTAAAGGTAAGGGTAAGCCTAAGGGTAAAAGCAAGGAAAAGGGTAAGGGTAAGGGTAAGGGTGAGGGTAAGGGTAAGGGTAAGGGTAAGGGTAAGGGTAAGGGTAAGGGTAAGGGTAAGGGTAAGGGTAAGGGTAAGGGTAAGGGTAAGCTTAAGGGTAAAAGCAAGGGTAAGGGTAAGGGTAATGGTAAGGGTAAGGGTAAGGGTAAGGGTAAGGGTAAGGGTAAAGGTAAGGGTAAGCCTAAGGGTAAAAGCAAGGGTAAGGGTAAGGGTAAGGGTAAGGGTAAGGGTAAGGGTAAGGGTAAGGGTAAGGGTAAGGGTAAGGGTAAGGGTAAGGGTAAGGGTAAGCTTAAGGGTAAAAGCAAGGGTAAGGGTAAGGGTAAGGGTAAGGGTAAGGGTAAGGGTAAGGGTAAGGGTAAGGGTAAGCTTAAGGGTAAAAGCAAGGGTAAGGGTAAGGGTAAGGGTAAGGGTAAGGGTAAGGGTAAGGGTAAGGGTAAGGGTAAGGGTAAGGGTAAGGGTAAGGGTAAGGGTAAGGGTAAGGGTAAGGGTAAGGGTAAGGGTAAGGGTAAGGGTAAGGGTAAGGGTAAGCTTTAGGGTAAAAGCAAGGGTAAGGGTAAGGGTAAGGGTAGGGGTAAGCTTAAGGGTAAAAGCAAGGGTAAGGGTTAGGGTAAGGGTAAGGGTAAGGGTAAGGGTAAGGGTAAGGGTAAGGGTAAGGGTAAAGGTAAGGGTAAGCCCAAGGGTAAATGCAAGGGTAAGGGTAAGGGTAAGGGTAAGGGTAAGGGTAAGTGTAAGGGTAAGGGTAAGGGTAAGGGTAAGGGTAAGGGTAAGCTTAAGGGTAAAAGCAAGGGTAAGGGTAAGGTTAAGGGTAAGGGTAAGGGTAAGGGTAAGGGTAAGGGTAAGGTTGAGCTTAAGGGTAAGGAAAAGGGTAAGGGTAAGGGTAAGCTTAAGGGTAAAAGCAAGGGTAAGGGTAAGGGTAAGGGTAAGGGTAAGGGTAAGCTTAAGGGTAAAAGCAAGGGTAAGGGTAAGGGTAAGGGTAAGGGTAAGGGTAAGGGTAAGGGTAAGCTTAAGGGTAAAAGCAAGGGTAAGGGTAAGGGTAAGGGTAAGGGTAAAGGTAAGGGTAAGCCTAAGGGTAAAAGCAAGGGTAAGGGTAAGGGTAAGGGTAAAGGTAAGGGTAAGGGTAAGGGTAAGGGTAAGGGAAAGGGTAAGGGTAAGGTAAGGGTAAGGGTAAGGGTAAGGGTGAGGGTAAGGGTAAGGGTAAGGGTGAGCTTAAGGGTAAAAGCAAGGGTAAGGGTAAAGGTAAGGGTAAGCCTTACCCTTACCCTTACCCTTACCCTTGCTTTTACCCTCAAGCTTACCCTTACCCTTACCCTTACCCTTACCCTAACCCTTACCCTTGCTTTTACCCTTAGGCTTACCCTTACCCTTACCCTTACCCTTACCCTTGCTTTTACCCTTAAGCTTACCCTTACTCTTACCCTTACTCTTACCCTTACCCTTACCCTTACCCTTACCCTTACCCTTACCCTTACCCTTGCTTTTACCCTTAGGCTTACCCTTACCTTTACCCTTACCCTTACCCTTACCCTTACCCTTACCCTTACCCTTACCCTTACCCTTACCCTTACCCTTACCCTTACCCTTGCTTTTACCCTTAAGCTTACCCTTACCCTTACCCTTACCCTTACCCTTACCCTTACCCTTACCCTTACCCTTACTTTTACCCTTAAGCTTACCCTTACCCTTACCCTTACCCTTACCCTTACCCTTACCCTCACCCTTACCCTTGCTTTTACCCTTAAGCTTACCCTTACCCTTACCCTTACCCTTACCCTTAAGCTTACCCTTACCCTTACCCTTACCCTTACCCTTACCCTTACCCTTACCCTTGCTTTTACCCTTAAGCTTACCCTTACCCTTACCCTTACCCTTACCCTTACCCTTGCTTTTACCCTTAAGCTTACCCTTACCCTTACCCTTACCCTTACCCTTAAGCTTACCCTTACCCTTACCCTTACCCTTACCCTTACCCTTACCCTTACCCTTACCCTTACCCTTACCCTTACCCTTACCCTTACCCTTCCCCAGTAGCACACAATCTTGGCTAAACATTGATTCAATATTGGCCCAATATAGATTCATCGTACATCGAAAAACGAGTATACGCCAATGTTGGCCCAATATCGAAATTTGTGATAAGGCCAATATTGTGAATTAGTACTTTTGCCAATATTGGCCCAATATTGGGATGAGTGGATTGTGCCAATATTGTTTATCAATGGTAATGCCAATATTGGTCCAATATTGGGCATAAGTTATTAGCCAATATTGTAAATCACATTGCTACCAATATTGGCCCATTATCGGGATAAGTGGATTGCGCCAATATTGTTTATCAATGGTATCGCCAATATTGGTCCAATATTCGGCATAGTTTTTTAGCCAATATTGTGAATTACATTGGTACCAATATTGGCCCAATATCGGGATAAGTGGATTACGCCAATATTGTTAATCAATGGTTTCGCCAATATTGGTCCAATATTAGGCATAGGTTATAAGTCAATATTGTAAATCACATTGCTACCAATATTGGCCCAATACCGGAATAAGTGGATTGCGCCAATATTGTTTATCGATGGAATCGCCAATATTGGTCCAACATTGGGCATAGTTTTTTACCCAATATTGTGAATCACATTGTTACCAATATTGGCCCAATATCGGGATAAGTGGATTGCGCCAATATTGTTAATCAATGGTTTCGCCAATATTGGTCCAATATTGGGCATAGGTTATAAGCCAATATTTTAAATCACATTGCTACCAATATTGGCCCAATATCGGGATAAGTGGATTGCGCCAATATTGTTTATCGATGTTATCGCCAATATTGGTCCTATATTGGGCATGGTTTTTTTGCCAATATTGTTAATCACATTGCTACCAATATTGGTCCAATATCGGTGTAAGTGGATTGCGCCAATATTGTTCATCAAACGTATCGCCAATATTGGTGGAAAAGTTCTTTTGGCCAATATTGAAAATTACATTGCTACCAATATTAGCCCAATATCGAGATGAGTGGATGGCGCCAATATTGTTTATCCATGGTATCGCCAATATTGGTCCAACATTGGGCATAGTTTTTTGGTCAATATTGTAAATTACATTGCTACCGATATTGGCCCAATATCGGGATAAGTGGATTGCGCCAATATTTTTTGTCAATGTATCGCCAATATTAGTCCGATATTGGGAATGGGGTTTTAGCCAATATTGAAAATAACATTGCTACCAATATTGGCCCAATATTGGGATGAGTGGATTGCGCCAATATTGTTTTCCACCGTATCGTCAATATTGGTCCAATATGGGGCATAGTTTTTTGGCCAATATTGTAAATAACATTGCTACCAATATTGGCCCAATATTGGGATTAGTATATTGCGCCAATATCGTTTATCAATGGTATCGCCAATATTGGGCATAGTTTCTTGGTCAATATTGTAAATTACATTGCTACCAATATTGGCCGAATATTGAAATGAGTGGATTGCGCCAATATTGTTTATCAATGATATCGCCAATATTGGTCCAATATTTGGTATAGTTATTCGACAGTATTGTAAATTACATTGCTACCAATATTGGCCCAATAAAGGGACAAGGGGATTATGAGTGTGAATCGTTTTCCTGTGGAACTTCGGTTAATGGCAAACTTTGGAGGCTTGCAATGGACATACTCTAGAAGAATATACTGTAAGATTTCTGAATTCCCTTGAAAAATCGAATACTTCTGGTTATATTATTCCTTTCAGGTTGATTATTTTGGACGATATATCGAAGCATTTTGTACATGTAATAGTAGAATTTAATCTGAACTGATGGGTAAATACATCAATTCTCATGAATTTACCGACTAAGCTTTCCACTGTTTCAGGGGACTTCATTTTGGAGATATTAATCCGAACTGAAAGTTATCCAGATAAGTATTCTGATACTACACAAGCCGAAATTCCGAACAATTTTGATTATCTTATTGTCTAGAGTCTAGAGGAGATATTCAATCTAACGCGTGTTCGAGACAAAAGAAAATTCTGCAATTTATTCAGGCGATTGGGACCAGTTAAAACAAATTATTGTATATTAAAAAAAAATTTCAAAAAGCACTGCCGTGAAGGCAGCAACTTTTGCGCGCATGATCAATGTAGATGACCGCTTCAGCAACGAATTTGAACGTGCGCGCGTACCAAATTACAGTTCGATACGATCATAAGTTCTGGAGATATCGGGAAAAAATATGTCAAATTTCGAGGTTTTCTTCTCGATATCGTTGATTTTTTCGGTATTACTCGAGAAATACTGATTCAGTCCTGATTAAACTTCACAGCTAGTTTTAAGATGCTGAAAGACAACTTTATGCAAAATTTCGTGATAATCGTGTTATTAGAACAATTTGAAAAAAAAAATTTATATGATTTTCTCATCATATCATCCTCATTAAATTCTGTATGAAACTTCGAACTGTTATTTTCGATGAAGTACTGAATTTCAATTCGATCTGATCTGTATTTTTGGAAACATTGGAAAAATAAAATTTTGATTGGGTATATCTACGGAATCATTGGGCGGATTTTACCCATTCACGAATTCGACCTTCGTAATTAAGCCCCAAACCTACTCTACAAATATCGAGTTTCTAAGTCGTTTCTTCCGGAAGTTATTGTGTTTACGGTCAGCCTAACGGCCGACTGCGTAAACACAATAACTTCCGAAAGAAACAACTTAGAAACTCGATATTTGTAGAGAAGGTTTGGACCTTAATTACGAAGGCCGAATTCGTGAATGGGTAAAATCCTCCCAATGATTCCGTAGATATACCCAATCAAAATTTTATTTTTCCAATATTTCCAAAAATACAGACCAGATCGAATTGAAATCCAGTACTTCATCGAAAATAACAGTTCGAAGTTTCATACAGAATTTAATGAGGATGATATGATGAAAAAATCATATAAATTTTTTTTTTCGAATTGTTCTAATAACCCGATTATCACGAAATTTTGCACAAAGTTGTCTTTCAGCATCTTAAAACTAGCTGTGAAGTTTAATCAGGACTGAATCAGTATTTCTCGAGTAATACCAAAAAAATCAACGATATCGAGAAGAAAACCTCGAAATTTGACATATTTTTTCCTGATATCTCCAAAAATTATGATCGTATCGAGCTGAAATTTAGTACACTGCTGTGAAATTAGAAGGTCAGAGTGTGAGTATAATTTTTTTTGGATATGATGAATGGTTTCCGGAAAAAAAATTTTTTTGTAAAAAAATTTCGAAAAAAATTTTTTTTAAAATTTATTGACAATATGATCTTGACGAAATTTGGCTCAAAGTTGCGCGTCGTTATACTCCACCAAACTGCCAAGTTTGAATCCAATCGCTCAGGTAGTTTCTGAAATAAAAAATAAATAACTTCAAAACTTCAAATGCCTATAACTCCGAAACTATTCGATCGATTTGGCCCATTAACGAACTTAACCGCGGCATTCCAATGCGCGACCTACCCTGAAAGTTTCAAGTCGCTAGCTCACTTCGTTCGACAGTTATCGTGTCTACGGCCGGCCGGCCGGCCGGCCTGCCGGACAGAATCGATTTTGACACCGGATTCGTCATCAGTGAGTCCAACCTAGTCGATTGAGACCATTTTCGGCTCAATCATCCAAAATTACAGACATTTGATCAAAACGATAGCACGCTGTTCCCCTAGAACATGCGCGCAAAAATGGGAAATCAAGTAACTCAGTATTAATCGAATATTCAGAAATAAATTCATTTATGCTAATTCTGAGGTTATTTCGCACTTACAGAATACTTTCAACGTATTTCACCTATGAAGGTACATAATTCCATAATATAGGTTATTATCTGTGCACAGAAAATTAAGTCACCCTGATCATCACACCTGTTGATCAATAAATCCTTAAAATAAGTATTAGTTATAATTTATATTTCCAACGAATAAATCTCGAAAAACATTCCCTTGTTATAGCCTCAGGGCCATTTATCGCCCGAGAGTGGCTTCCGTCTAACCAGATGCTGTTTTATTGCCCTTTGCTTACATTTCAAGGAGTTGTCGCGTATCATTCTTCGATTCACATTTTATTTTTACATAATATTCCTTTTTGCATCCCGATAGTTGTTCCATCCCTTCACTTCCTAATTCATTAGTGTGCAACGAATCTTTTTACGGGCTTGTTTTGGGGAACACGCATCATTATTTCGTCACGATTTCTGTAATTTTCGAATTTTGAGCCAAAATGGGTATCAAACGACTAGGTTGGACTCACTGATGAAGAATCCGTGGTCAAAATTGATTCTGGCGTTCGGCCGTCCTTCCGGCCGTCTGCGCTGTAACTCTCGAAAGGAACTACCTAGAGTCTTGAAATTTTCAGATTTGGTTACGAGCCTGAATATCTCGGTTAAGTTCGTTAATGGGCCAAATCTGCCGAATGGTTTTTGTGCTACAGCCATTTGAAATTTTGATTTCTCAATAACTCGAAAATTATTTATCTGATCGAAAGGAAACTTGGTTGGAAGATGCACAGTGTCAATGGGAAGAATTATCCATGGAAAAATTGGAGAAGAAAATTTTTTTTTTCGAAAATTTTTATATTTCATTGAAATTTCACTGAAATTTCCAAGTCACCATTCTGCACTGTGAACAAGCGCGTAAAAGCTGCTGACTTCACGTCAGTGCTTTTCTAGATTTTTTATAGTTAAGGTCGGCCTAACTGCCAAACGTAAAATGAAAAGACATTTAGAGACTTGATTTTTTTTGTTGAACCGGTTCAATTCCGAAAGCTGAATTCGCGAACGGGTGAAACCATCCAATGACGCCACATATATATATAATTAATTACAAGAAATTCGACACATTTTTTTTCTCAATATCTCCAAAGATAAATATCAGATGGAACTGAACTTCGAAACACTGTTGTAAAATACTGAATCGAGGTTCTCACCAATTTTATTGAAATCTGATGAAAAGCTTCCGGTTGAAAAATTCTTCAACAAAAATTCCCAAAATATTTGAATACATTTTTACAGTTTTCCACCCCTACGGTCCTAACAAAATTTGTCAGTTTTAAGTATTTTTCTACTTACTACATAGTTTGAATCTGTTCGCTTCTGTTCTTCTTGGAATATTGAGGAAATAACCTCAATCTTCCAATATCTCCGAATATAAATATCGGATCAAACTGAAATTCGAAGCGCTGTTTTGAAATATTGATTTCAAGCTTTATCCCAATTTTCAATCTGATCGTGTCGATAGTCATCGAGATATTAAGGAAATATTCTGAAAATTTCAAATAACAACGAAATTTTACATATTTTTTTCTTAATACCTCCGGAAATAAATATTAGATCAAATTGAAATTGGAAAAAACTGTTGTAGAATACTCACTCCAAAGTCGGCGCTGAATTTCATCGAAATCTATTCAATAAATTAGAAAAAACAATTGTTTTTTCGATAAAATGTGAATAATTTTCGAAAAACAATTTGTTCTTGGTTCGCGTTAATATATTCTCCGAGTAATTACGAAGTTTCGATGTGGTCGCATATGTGCTTCTCGACATATCCAGGAAATTTCAAACAACGAAATTTGACAATTTTTTTTTCATATATCCCCGAAAGCAAATATCTCAAGTTTAAATTTGAAATTCCGTTTTTGAATATTGATTCCAAGGCCTGTGACGGATTTCATTAAAATGTTCCGAGAAAAAAAAATTTTTCCACAAAAATTTCAAACATTTTCGGTTAAACATTTTCTTCAAATTTTTTAACCACTAGATCCATACGAAATTTTGCGGAAGGTTTTGCTTTGGTATCCTTCTTATTATTATCATGTTTCGATCTGATCGCATTTGTTTTTCTTGATATGTTGAGGAAATAACGTCAAAATTTTTGTCATATTTCTCCGAAAGTGAATATCGTATCGAATTGAAATTTGAAACGTTCTTGTTGAAAGACTGATTCTAAGATATATGTGCCAAATTCAGTTGAAATCTGATCAACACTTTCCGAGAAAAAGAAATTTCCAATGAAAATTTCGAAAATTTTTGAATAATTATTTCTATAAATTTTTTAACAATTAGATCCATACGAAACTCCACACTTATTTGTTTGTTGGTATTCAAGAACTTGTCACGAAATTTCAATTCGATCGAATCAGTTCTCCATGAAATATCGAGAAATTAACCTCAAAATTTCATATACTCCAAAAATGTTTGGTCGATTTGGTCCAATAACGAACTCGGTCGAGATTTTCAGGATCTAAGCCCAACCTGAGAAATTCAAAACTCTAGGTCCTTTCTTTCGAAAGTTAGAACGCACACGGCCGGACGGACAGAATCAAATTTGAGTCTAACCTAGTCGTTTGAGACCAGTTTCAGCTCAAAATTCGAGAGTTGCAGACATTGTGACGAGACGATAACGCGTTGTTCCCCAGAACAAGCGCGTAAATACAGTGGAAATTACCGAATACATATTCATTCAAACCGTTAAATAAGAAAGTAAAAGGATAGAAACCCATAGGCGATTGAAAAGCTATCTGTGCAAAATGCCTCCATTCAATGTAGAACGAGAGCATCATTAAGGGGTTACAGGTTCCCCGTAAGTTCAGGTACGATGACGAATGACGACAGAGCGAGCTAATAGCTCTGGGAGCTACTGTATCGTTATAATACAAATTGTATGACAATTGATTAAAACATTTACAGATTGATTGAAGCAAACCCTATCCAAATGATGAATTGAAAAAATAGTTCGAGCTCTGAGCGACAAAAACATCGAAAAACGATAAGTGACAAACCCTTGCAAGGGCAATAAAATAACATCTGGTAGACGGGTGCCACTTTCGGTTGTCAAATAGCCCTGAGGCAATAAATAACAAGGGAATTATTTCTAAGAATTATTCGTTAAAAATGCAAAATATAACAGATTATTTGTTAGGGTTTATAAATTATTTCAATACTATATTCAGGTGCAACGATGAGTGTGACTTAATTTTCTGCGCACAGATAACCCCTTATACGTATTAACCTATAGAAAATAATTTACTCTCATATAGGTGAAATACGATGAGAGTATTCTGTAAGTGCGAAACAAGCTCAGAGTTAGAACAAGTATACTGAATATTGGCGTGCATTGTTCATCTCGTAGAGGAACGATAATTCCATTAACAGTTTAGTTTATATTCGAAATAATTTATGGGATTGAAATAGGTTGGAAATGAGACACTAATTCATTCCTTCCAGCGACGTTTCGCGACTGTTTTGTTGCTTCTTCAAGCTTTTTAATATAGAATACTTATGAATAAATCAACATAGTATAGGATTTCAAAAACTTATTTTCCTACCTCGGAAGCAGTTATTTGAATTGAAACAGTATTTTCATCGATATTGAATCGGAAAGATAAACAAAACTGACATGTGACGTGACGAACATATGAATGAAATCCTGTTCTTCGATTCTCAGATGAATAACTTTTTGGATGAACAGGAACCACTACCACATCAACACATCCGCTGCTTCGGAGGTAAGAAAATAAGTTTTTGAATTCCTATACTATGTTGATTTATTCATGTTGTTTCACTAAGTATTCTATATTAGAGAGCTTGACGAAGCAACAAAACAGTACCTAGCGAAAAGTGAAGGAATGAATTCCAATTCCACGAATTATTCTAAATATAAAAATTAATGAAAGGAATACGAGATCACAGTCGAGTGTACTTTATATTGTGATAATAAGATATTTTATAGCTGAAATTTGACGTGCCTATCTTTGAAACATTTTTCGTGTCTTTTGAACTATTCATATTTTAGCGTCACAATAGTGACGTCACACGCAAACATTTTAGAAAACAGTTCGTAAAAGTCGAAAACATAAGTTTGACTACTGTTAAATCTTTTATAACTGGTATTTTAGCGCCGTAGCGGTGACACCTTTGACGTCACACGCAATATTATATTTCATTTTAGCGAACTTCTTAATGACGTCATCAGTTCGATGGTCGCCTAAAACGGATTTTTCAGAACCTTCCGTTTTTTGTTGGTTAAAATTGATAATTTTCATCCTCATCAGATTTTGGATGCTATGTTTTCTTGCTCTCTTCAACGCGTGCGGAAATCATTGTAATTGATGAATAATGAAGTAAAAAAATCAAACCTTCTCCATATTTTGAAGATTCATACTTTCATACATTAATAATCACGAAATTTCACTGAAATGAGTGAAATATCAAATAACGCGGTCTCCTAACTCACACAAGCATAATAATCAGCAGCAATAATAAACCTACCTCTCCTTAACCCGGTTTGAAAAGCTTAATATTCTATTAAAGTGAAAATTTTCCTGAAATACTTATCTAACCAACTAAATCAATACAAAAACTGTTCAGAGTTATTCAGCGTTGGTCGTAATCAAAACAAATACAATGTAATATTACGCATCGTAAGCCTGAACTCGTATGGTCATGGGTAGCCCAATGGTAGAGCTTTATACTTGCGGCGCAGATTGTCCGGGTTCTATTCCCGCAGCGGACGATTGGTTGGTGTTGGATTTTTCAGGTTGTTGGTTTCTCGTATTTCTATAGGTGGGTCGTACGTCAGAGTCTCAAGTTGGTGGGTTTCAGGAAGGTCGGTGATGGGGGGTGGTGGTCGGTCATGAGTTTCGTAGTGGGTTGATTCTGTGTGTACTCGAAAAAAAATTTTTTTACTTTTTGAATATTGGGCCAATATTGGTATCCAATATTGGGCCAATATTAGTATTCTATATTTGACCAATGTATATTTCCAATATTGGGCTTATGTTGGTAACCAATGTTGGCCCAATATTGCAAAAAGTCAACATTCATTATTGGGCAAATATTGGTATCATATATTGGGCCAATATGGATGTCCAATATTGGGCCAATATGGATGTCCAATATTGGGCCAATATGGATGTCCAATATTGGGCCAATACGGATGTCCAATATTGGGCTTAAATCGGAATCCAATGTTGGCCCAATATTGCAAAAAGTCAACATTCATTATTGGGCCAATATTGGTATCATAAATTGGGCCAATATGGATGTCCAATATTGGGCCTATGTTGGTATCCAATATTGGCCCAATATTGCAAAAAGTCAACATTCTTTATTGGGCCAATATTGAGAAACTATGTTGGGCCAATATTTTCACAATATTGGCCCAATATTGGTCCAATATTTGTGTGCTACTGGGGTTACCCTTACCCTTGCTTTTACCCTTAAGCTTACCCTTACCCTTACCCTTACCCTTACCCTTACCCTTAAGCTTACCCTTACCCTTACCCTTACCCTTACCCTTACCCTTGCTTTTACCCTTAAGCTTACCCTTACCCTTACCCTTACCCTTACCCTTAAGCTTACCCTTACCCTTACCCTTACCCTTACCCTTACCCTTACCCTTACCCTCACCCTTACCCTTGCTTTTACCCTTAAGCTTACCCTTACCCTTACCCTTACCCTCACCCTCAAGCTTACCCTTACCCTTACCCTTACCCTTACCCTTACCCTTACACTTACCCTTACCCTTACCCTTGCTTTTACCCTTAAGCTTACCCTTACCCTTACCCTTACCCTTACCCTTACCCTTGCTTTTACCCTTGAGCTTACCCTTACCCTTACCCTTACCCTTACCCTTAAGCTTACCCTTACCCTTACCCTTACCCTTACCCTTACCCTTACCCTTACCCTTACCCTTACCCTTACCCTTACCCTTACCCTTACCCTTACCCTTACCCTTACCCTTACCCTTGCTTTTACCCTTAAGCTTACCCTTAACCCTTACCCTTACCCTTACCCTTACCCTTACCCTTACCCTTACCCTTACCCTTACCCTTACCCTTACCCTTACCCTTGCTTTTACCCTTAGGCTTACCCTTACCTTTACCCTTCACTTACCCTTACCCTTACCCTTACCCTTACCCTTACCCTTACCCTTGCTTTTACCCTTAAGCTTACCCTTACCCTTACCCTTTCCCTTACCCTTACCCTTACCCTTGCTTTTACCTTTAAGCTTACCCTTACCCTTACCCTTACCCTTACCCTTGCTTTTACCCTTAGGCTTACCCTTACCCTTACCCTTACCCTTACCCTTGCTTTTACCCTTAAGCTTACCCTTACCCTTACCCTTACCCTTACCCTTACCCTTACCCTCACCCTTACCCTTACCCTTACCCTTACCCTTACCTTTACCCTTACCCTTACCCTTACCCTTACCCTTACCCTTACCCTTACCCTTACCCTTACCCTTACCCTTACCCTTGCTTTTACCCTTAAGCTTACCCTTACCCTTACCCTTACCCTTACCCTTACCCTTACCCTTACCCTCACCCTTGCTTTTACCCTTAAGCTTACCCTTACCCTTACCCTTACCCTTACCCTTACCCTTACCCTTACCCTTGCTTTTACCCTTAAGCTTACCCTTACCCTTACCCTTACCCTTACCCTTACCCTTACCCTTACCCTTACCCTTGCTTTTACCCTTAGGCTTACCCTTACCCTTACCCTTACCCTTACCCTTGCTTTTACCCTTAAGCTTACCCTTACCCTTACCCTTACCCTTACTCTTACCCTTACCCTTACCCTTACCCTTACCCTTACCCTTACCCTTGCTTTTACCCTTAGGCTTACCCTTACCTTTACCCTTACCCTTACCCTTACCCTTACCCTTACCCTTACCCTTACCCTTACCCTTACCCTTACCCTTGCTTTTACCCTTACGCTTACCCTTACCCTTACCCTTACCCTTACCCTTACCCTTACCCTTACCCTTACCCTTGCTTTTACCCTTAAGCTTACCCTTACCCTTACCCTTACCCTCACCCTTACCCTTACCCTTACCCTTACCCTTACCCTTACCCTTACCCTTACCCTTACCCTTACCCTTACCCTGGCTTTTACCCTTAAGCTTACCCTTAACCTCACCCTTACCCTTACCCTTAAGCTTACCCTTACCCTTACCCTTACCCTTACCCTTACCCTTACCCTTACCCTTGCTTTTACCCCTAAGCTTACCCTTACCCTTACCCTTTTCCTTACCCTTACCCTTGCTTTTACCCTTACCCTTATCCTTACCCTTAAGCTTACCCTTACCCTTACCCTTACCCTTACCCTTACCCTTACCCTTACCCTTACCCTTACCCTTACCCTTGCTTTTACCCTTAAGCTTACCCTTACCCTTACCCTTACCCTTACCCTTACCCTTTCCCTTACCCTTGCTTTTACCCTTAGGCTTACCCTTACCTTTACCCTTACCCTTACCCTTACCCTTACCATTGCTTTTACCCTTAAGCTTACCCTTACCCTTACCCTTACCCTTACCCTTACCCTTACCCTTACCCTTACCCTTACCCTTACCCTTACCCTTACCCTTACCCTTACCCTTACCCTTTCCCTCACCCTTGCTTTTACCCTTAAGCTTACCCTTACCCTTACCCTTACCCTTACCCTTACCCTTACCCTTACCCTTACCCTTACCCTTACCCTTACCCTTACCCTTACCCTTGCTTTTACCCTTAAGCTTACCCTTACCCTTACCCTTACCCTTACCCTTACCCTTACCCTTACCCTTACCCTTACCCTTGCTTTTACCCTTAGGCTTACCCTTACCTTTACCCTTACCCTTACCCTTACCCTTACCCTTACCCTTACCCTTGCTTTTACCCTTAAGCTTACCCTTACCCTTACCCTTACCCTTACCCTTGCTTTTACCCTTAAGCTTACCCTTACCCTTACCCTTACCCTTACCCTTACCCTTACCCTTACCCTTGCTTTTACCCTTAGGCTTACCCTTACCCTTACCCTTACCCTTACCCTTAAGCTTACCCTTACCCTTACCCCTACCCTTACCCTTACCCTTACCCTTACCCTTACCCTTACCCTTGCTTTTACCCTTAAGCTTACCCTTACCCTTACCCTTACACTAACCCTTACCCTTACCTTTACCCTTACCCTTACCCTTACCCTAACCCTTACCCTTACCCTTGCTTTTACCCTTAGGCTTACCCTTACCTTTACCCTTACCTTTACCCTTACCCTTAAGCTTACCCTTACCCTTACCCTTACCCTTACCCTTACCCTTACCCTTACCCTTACCCTTACCCTTACCCTTACCCTTGCTTTTACCCTTAAGCTTACCCTTACCCTTACCCTTACACTTACCCTTACCCTTACCCTTATCCTTACCCTTACCCTTACCCTTACCCTTACCCTTACCCTTACCCTTACCCTAACCCTTACCCTTACCCTTGCTTTTACCCTTAGGCTTACCCTTACCTTTACCCTTACCCTTACCCTTACCCTTACCCTTACCCTTACCCTTACCCTTGCTCTTACCCTTAAGCTTGCCCTTACTCTTACCCTTACCCTTACCCTTACCCTTACCCTTACCCTTACCCTTACCCTTACCCTTACCCTTACCCTTGCTTTTACCCTTAGGCTTACCCTTACCTTTACCCTTACCCTTACCCTTACCCTTACCCTTACCCTTACCCTTACCCTTACCCTTGCTTTTACCGTTAAGCTTACCCTTACCCTTACCCTTACCCTTACCCTTACCCTTACCCCTACCCTTACCCTTACCCTTACCCTTACCCTTACCCTTACCCTTACCCTTACCCTTACCCTTACCCTTACCCTTACCCTTACCCTTACCCTTACCCTTACCCTTGCTTTTACCCTTAGGCTTACCCTTACCTTTACCCTTACCCTTACCCTTACCCTTACCCTTACCCTTACCCTTACCCTTACCCTTGCCTTTACCCTTAAGCTTACCCTTAACCTTACCCTTACCCTTACCCTTGAGCTTACCCTTACCCTTACCCTTACCCTTACCCTTACCCTTACCCTTACCCTTACCCTTGCTTTTACCCCTAAGCTTACCCTTACCCTTACCCTTTTCCTTACCCTTACCCTTGCTTTTACCCTTACCCTTATCCTTACCCTTAAGCTTACCCTTACCCTTACCCTTACCCTTACCCTTACCCTTACCCTTACCCTTACCCTTGCTTTTACCCTTAAGCTTACCCTTACCCTTACCCTTACCCTTACCCTTACCCTTTCCCTTACCCTTGCTTTTACCCTTAGGCTTACCCTTACCTTTACCCTTACCCTTACCCTTACCCTTACCATTGCTTTTACCCTTAAGCTTACCCTTACCCTTACCCTTACCCTTACCCTTACCCTTACCCTTACCCTTACCCTTACCCTTACCCTTACCATTACCCTTACCCTTACCCTCACCCTTGCTTTTACCCTTAAGCTTACCCTTACCCTTACCCTTACCCTTACCCTTACCCTTACCCTTACCCTTACCCTTACCCTTACCCTTACCCTTACCCTTACCCTTACCCTTACCCTTACCCTTGCTTTTACCCTTAAGCTTACCCTTACCCTTACCCTTACCCTTACCCTTACCCTTACCCTTACCCTTACCCTTACCCTTACCCTTGCTTTTACCCTTAGGCTTACCCTTACCTTTACCCTTACCCTTACCCTTACCCTTACCCTTACCCTTACCCTTGCTTTTACCCTTAAGCTTACCCTTACCCTTACCCTTACCCTTACCCTTACCCTTACCCTTGCTTTTACCCTTAAGCTTACCCTTACCCTTACCCTTACCCTTACCCTTACCCTTGCTTTTACCCTTAGGCTTACCCTTACCCTTACCCTTACCCTTACCCTTAAGCTTACCCTTACCCTTACCCTTACCCTTACCCTTACCCTTACCCTTACCCTTACCCTTACCCTTGCTTTTACCCTTAAGCTTACCCTTACCCTTACCCTTACACTAACCCTTACCCTTACCTTTACCCTTACCCTTACCCTTACCCTAACCCTTACCCTAACCCTTGCTTTTACCCTTAGGCTTACCCTTACCTTTACCCTTACCTTTACCCTTACCCTTAAGCTTACCCTTACCCTTACCCTTACCCTTACCCTTACCCTTACCCTTACCCTTACCCTTACCCTTACCCTTACCCTTGCTTTTACCCTTAAGCTTACCCTTACCCTTACCCTTACACTTACCCTTACCCTTACCCTTATCCTTACCCTTACCCTTACCCTTACCCTTACCCTTACCCTTACCCTAACCCTTACCCTTACCCTTGCTTTTACCCTTAGGCTTACCCTTACCTTTACCCTTACCCTTACCCTTACCCTTACCCTTACCCTTACCCTTACCCTTACCCTTGCTCTTACCCTTAAGCTTACCCTTACTCTTACCCTTACCCTTACCCTTACCCTTACCCTTACCCTTACCCTTACCCTTACCCTTACCCTTACCCTTACCCTTACCTTTGCTTTTACCCTTAGGCTTACCCTTACCTTTACCCTTACCCTTACCCTTACCCTTACCCTTACCCTCACCCTTACCCTTACCCTTGCTTTTACCGTTAAGCTTACCCTTACCCTTACCCTTACCCTTACCCTTACCCTTACCCTTACCCTTACCCTTACCCTTACCCTTACCCTTACCCTTACCCTTACCCTTACCCTTACCCTTACCCTTACCCTTACCCTTACCCTTGCTTTTACCCTTAGGCTTACCCTTACCTTTACCCTTACCCTTACCCTTACCCTTACCCTTACCCTTACCCTTACCCTTGCTTCAACCCTTAAGCTTACCCTTACCCTCACCCTTATCCTTACCCTTACCCTTGCTTTTACCCTTAAGCTTACCCTTACCCTTACCCTTACCCTTACCCTTACCCTTGTTTTACCCTTAGGCTTACCCTTACCCTTACCCTTACCCTTACCCTTGCTTTTACCCTTAAGCTTACCCTTACCCTTACCCTTACCCTTACCCTTACCCTTACCCTTACCCTTGCTTTTACCCTTAAGCTTACCCTTACCCTTACCCTTACCCTCACCCTTACCCTTACCCTTACCCTTGCTTATACCCTTAAGCTTACCCTTACCCTTACCCTTACCTTTACCCTTACCCTTACCCTTACCCTTACCCTTACCCTTACCCTTACCCTTACCCTTGCTTTTACCCTTAGGCTTACCCTTACCTTTACCCTTACCCTTACCCTTACCCTTGCTTTTACCCTCAAGCTTACCCTTTCCCTTACCCTTACCCTTACCCTAACCCTTACCCTTGCTTTTACCCTTAAGCTTACCCTTACCCTTACCCTTACCCTTACCCTTACCCTTACCCTTACCTTTACCCTTACCCTTACCCTTGCTTTTACCCTTAAGCTTACCCTTACCCTTACCCTTACCCTTACCCTTACCCTTACCCTTACCCTTACCCTTACCCTTGCTTTTACCCTTAAGCTTACCCTTACCCTTACCCTTACCCTTACCCTTACCCTTACCCTTACCCTTACCCTTACCCTTACCCTTACCCTTACCCTTGCTTTTACCCTAAGGCTTACCCTTACCTTTACCCTTACTCTTACCCTTACCCTTGCTTTTACCCTTAAGCTTACACTTACCCTTACCCTTACCCTTACCCTTACCCTTACCCTTGCTTTTACCCTTAAGCTTACCCTTACCCTTACCCTTACCCTTACCCTTACCCTTACCCTTACCCTTACCCTTACCCTTACCCTTACCCTTGCTTTTACCCTTACCCTTACCCTTGCTTTTACCCTTAGGCTTACCCTTACCCTTACCCTTACCCTTACCCTTACCCTTACCCTTACCCTTACCCTTACCCTTACCCTTACCCTTACCCTTGCTTTTACCCTTAAGCTTACCCTTACCCTTACCCTTACCCTTACCCTTACCCTTACCCTTGCTTTTACCCTTAAGCTTACCCTTACCCTTACCCTTACCCTTACCCTTACCCTTACCCTTACCCTTACCCTTACCCTTACCCTTACCCTTACCCTTGCTTTTACCCTTAAGCTTACCCTTACCCTTACCCTTACCCTTACCCTTACCCTTACCCTTACCCTTACCCTTGCTTTTACCCTTAAGCTTACCCTTACTCTTACCCTTACCCTTACCCTTACCCTTACCCTTACCCTTACCCATACCCTTGCTTTTACCCTTAGGCTTACCCTTACCTTTACCCTTACCCTTACCCTTACCCTTACCCTTACCCTTACCCTTACCCTTGCTTTTACCCTTAAGATTACCCTTACCCTTACCCTTACCCTTACCCTTACCCTTACCCTTGCTTTTACCCTTAAGCTTACCCTTACCCTTACCCTTACCCTTACCCTTACCCTTGCTTTTACCCTTAGGCTTACCCTTACCCTTACCCTTACCCTTACCCTTACCCTTACCCTTACCCTTACCCTTACCCTTACCCTTACCCTTACCCTTACCCTTACCCTCACCCTTGCTTTTACCCTTAAGTTTACCCTTACCCTTACCCTTACCCTTACCCTTACCCTTACCCTTACCCTTACCCTTACCGTTACCCTTACCCTTACCCTTGCTTTTACCCTTAGGCTTACCCTTACCTTTACCCTCACCCTTACCCTTACCCTTACCCTTACCCTTACCCTTACCCTTGCTTTTACCCTTAAGCTTACCCTCACCCTTACCCTTACCCTTACCCTTGCTTTTACCCTTAAGCTTACCCTTACCCTTACCCTTACCCTTACCCTTACCCTTACCCTTACCCTTACCCTTACCCTTGCTTTTACCCTTAAGCTTACCCTTACCCTTACCCTTACCCTTACCCTTACCCTTACCCTAACCCTTGCTTTTACCCTTAAGCTTACCCTTACCCTTACCCTTACCCTTACCCTTACCCTTACCCTTACCCTTACCCTTACCCTTACCCTTACCCTTACCCTTACCCTTACCCTTACCCTTACCCTTACCCTTACCCTTACCCTTACCCTTACCCTTGCTTTTACCCTTAGGCTTACCCTTACCTTTACCCTTACCCTTACCCTTACTCTTACCCTTACCCTTACCCTTGCTTTTACTCTTAGGCTTACCCTTACCCTTACCCTTACCCTTACCCTTACCCTTACCCTTACCCTTGCTTTTACCCTTAAGCTTACCCTTACCCTTACCCTTACCCTTACCCTTGCTTTTACCCTTAGGCTTACCCTTACCCTTACCCTTACCCTTACCCTTGCTTTTACCCTTAAGCTTACCCTTACACTTACCCTTACCCTTACCCTTACCCTTACCCTTACCCTTACCCTTACCCTTACCCTTACCCTTACCCTTACCCTTACCCTTACCCTTACCCTTGCTTTTACCCTTAGGCTTACCCTTACCTTTACCCTTACCCTTATCCTTACCCTTACCCTTACCCTTACCCTTACCCTTACCCTTACCCTTACCCTTACCCTTACCCTTACCCTTACCCTTGCTTTTACCCTTAAGCTTACCCTTACCCTTACCCTTACCCTTACCCTTACCCTTGCTTTTACCCTTAAGCTTACCCTTACCCTTACCCTTACCCTTACCCTTACCCTTACCCTTACCCTTACCCTTACCCTTACCCTTGCTTTTACCCTAAGGCTTACCCTTACCTTTACCCTTACCCTTACCCTTACCCTTGCTTTTACCCTTAAGCTTACACTTACCCTTACCCTTACCCTTACCCTTACCCTTACCCTTGCTTTTACCCTTAAGCTTACCCTTACCCTTACCCTTACCCTTACCCTTACCCTTACCCTTACCCTTACCCTTACCCTTGTTTTACCCTTACCCTTACCCTTGCTTTTACCCTTAGGCTTACCCTTACCCTTACCCTTACCCTTACCCTTACCCTTACCCTTACCCTTACCCTTGCTTTTACCCTTAAGCTTACCCTTACCCTTACCCTTACCCTTACCCTTACCCTTACCCTTACCCTTACCCTTACCCTTGCTTTTACCCTTAAGCTTACCCTTACCCTTACCCTTACCCTTACCCTTACCCTTACCCTTACCCTTACCCTTACCCTTACCCTTACCCTTACCCCTACCCTTACCCTTACCCTTACCCTTACCCTTGCTTTTACCCTTAAGCTTACCCTTACCCTTACCCTTACCCTTACCCTTACCCTTACCCTTACCCTTGCTTTTACCCTTAAGCTTACCCTTACCCTTACCCTTACCCTTACCCTTACCCTTACCCTTACCCTTACCCTTACCCATACCCTTGCTTTTACCCTTAGGCTTACCCTTACCTTTACCCTTACCCTTACCCTTACCCTTACCCTTACCCTTACCCTTACCCTTGCTTTTACCCTTAAGCTTACCCTTACCCTTACCCTTTCCCTTACCCTTACCCTTACCCTTGCTTTTACCCTTAAGCTTACCCTTACCCTTACCCTTACCCTTACCCTTACCCTTGCTTTTACCCTTAGGCTTACCCTTACCCTTACCCTTACCCTTACCCTTACCCTTACCCTTACCCTTACCCTTACCCTTACCCTTACCCTTACCCTTACCCTTACCCTTACCCTTACCCTCACCCTTGCTTTTACCCTTAAGCTTACCCTTACCCTTACCCTTACCCTTACCCTTACCCTTACCCTTACCCTTACCCTTACCCTTACCCTTACCCTTACCCTTACCCTTACCCTTGCTTTTACCCTTAGGCTTACCCTTACCTTTACCCTTACCCTTACCCTTACCCTTACCCTTACCCTTACCCTTACCCTTGCTTTTACCCTTAAGCTTACCCTTACCCTTACCCTTACCCTTACCCTTGCTTTTACCCTTAAGCTTACCCTTACCCTTACCCTTACCCTTACCCTTACCCTTACCCTTGCTTTTACCCTTAAGCTTACCCTTACCCTTACCCTTACCCTTACCCTTACCCTTACCCTTACCCTTACCCTAACCCTTGCTTTTACCCTTAAGCTTACCCTTACCCTTACCCTTACCCTTACCCTTACCCTTACCCTTACCCTTACCCTTACCCTTACCCTTACCCTTACCCTTACCCTTACCCTTACCCTTACCCTTACCCTTACCCTTACCCTTACCCTTGCTTTTACCCTTAGGCTTACCCTTACCTTTACCCTTACCCTTACCCTTACCCTTACCCTTACCCTTACCCTTACCCTTACCCTTACCCTTGCTTTTACCCTTAAGCTTACCCTTACCCTTACCCTTACCCTTACCCTTACCCTTGCCCTTGCTTTTACCATTAAGCTTACCCTTACCCTTACCCTTACCCTTACCCTTACCCTTGCTTTTACCCTTAGGCTTACCCTTACCCTTACCCTTACCCTTACCCTTGCTTTTACCCTTAAGCTTACCCTTACACTTACCCTTACCCTTACCCTTACCCTTACCCTTACCCTTACCCTTACCCTTACCCTTACCCTTACCCTTACCCTTGCTTTTACCCTTAGGCTTACCCTTACCTTTACCCTTACCCTTACCCTTACCTTTACCCTTACCCTTACCCTTACCCTTACCCTTACCCTTACCCTTACCCTTACCCTTACCCTTACCCTTACCCTTACCCTTACCCTTGCTTTTACCCTTAAGCTTACCCTTACCCTTACCCTTACCCTTACCCTTACCCTTACCCTTACCCTTGCTTTTACCCTTAAGCTTACATTTACCCTTACCCTTACCCTTACCCTTACCCTCACCCTTACCCTTACCCTTACCCTTGCTTATACCCTTAAGCTTACCCTTACCCTTACCCTTACCCTTACCCTTACCCTTACCCTTACCCTTACCCTTACCCTTACCCTTACCCTTACCCTTGCTTTAACCCTTAGGCTTACCCTTACCTTTACCCTTACCCTTACCCTTACCCTTACCCTTACCCTTACCCTTACCCTTACCCTTACCCTTACCCTTACCCTTGCTTTTACCCTTAAGCTTACCCTTACCCTTACCCTTACCCTTACCCTAACCCTTACCCTTGCTTTTACCCTTTAGCTTACCCTTACCCTTACCCTTACCCTTACCCTTACCCCTACCCTTACCCTTACCCTTGCCCTTACCCTTACCCTTACCCTTACCCTTACCCTTACCCTTACCCTTACCCTTACCCTTACCCTTACCCTTACCCTTACCCTTACCCTTGCTTTTACCCTTAAGCTTACCCTTACCCTTACCCTTACCCTTACCCTTACCCTTACCCTTACCCTTACCCTTACCCTTGCTTTTACCCTTAAGCTTACCCTTACCCTTACCCTTACCCTTACCCTCACCCTTGCTTTTACCCTTAGGCTTACACTTACCTTTACCCTTACCCTTACCCTTACCTTTACCCTTACCCTTACCCTTACCCTTACCCTTACCCTTGCTTTTACCCTTAAGCTTACCCTTACCCTTACCCTTACCCTTACCCTTACCCTTACCCTTACAATTGCTTTTACCCTTAAGCTTACCCTTACCCTTACCCTTACCCTTACCCTTACCCTTGCTTTTACCCTTAGGCTTACCCTTACCCTTACCCTTACCCTTACCCTTGCTTTTACCCTTAAGCTTACCCTTACCCTTACCCTTACTCTTACCCTTACCCTTACCCTTACCCTTACCCTTACCCTTACCCTTACCCTTACCCTTACCCTTACCCTTACCCTTGCTTTTACCCTTAGGCTTACCCTTACCTTTACCCTTACCCTAACCCTTACCCTTACCCTTACCCTAACCCTTACCCTTGCTTTTACCCTTAAGCTTACCCTTACCCTTACCCTTACCCTTACCCTTACCCTTACCCTTACCCTTACCCTTGCTTTTACCCTTAAGCTCACCCTTACCCTTACCCTTACCCTTACCCTTACCCTCACCCTTACCCTTACCCTTACCCTTACCCTTACCCTTGCTTTTACCCTTAAGCTTACCCTTACCCTTACCCTTACCCTTACCCTCACCCTAACCCTTACCCTTGCTTTTACCCTTAAGCTTACCCTTACCCTTACCCTTACCCTTACCCTTACCCTTACCCTTACCTTTACCCTTACCCTTACCCTTACCCTTACCCTTACCCTTACCCTTACCCTTACCCTTACCCTTACCCTTACCCTTACCCTTGCTTTTACCCTTAAGCTTACCCTTACCCTTACCCTTACCCTTACCCTTACCCTTACCCTTACCCTTACCCTTACCCTTGCTTTTACCCTTAAGCTTACCCTTACCCTTACCCTTACCCTTACCCTTACCCTTACCCTTACCCTTACCCTTACCCTTACCCTTGCTTTTACCCTTAGGCTTACCCTTACCTTTACCCTTACCCTTACCCTTACCCTTACCCTTACCCTTGCTTTTACCCTTAAGCTTACCCTTACCCTTACCCTTACCCTTACCCTTACCCTTACCCTTGCTTTTACCCTTAAGCTTACCCTTACCCTTACCCTTACCCTTACCCTTACCCTTGCTTTTACCCTTAGGCTTACCCTTACCCTTACCCTTACCCTTACCCTTGCTTTTACCCTTAAGCTTACCCTTACCCTTACCCTTACTCTTACCCTTACCCTTACCCTTACCCTTACCCTTACCCTTACCCTTACCCTTACCCTTACCCTTACCCTTACCCTTACCCTTGCTTTTACCCTTAGGCTTACCCTTACCTTTACCCTCACCCTAACCCTTACCCTTACCCTTACCCTTACCCTTACCCTTACCCTTGCTTTTACCCTTAAGCTTACCCTTACCCTTACCCTAACCCTTACCCTTACCCTTACCCTTACCCTTACCCTTGCTTTTACCCTTAAGCTTACCCTTACCCTTACCCTTACCCATACCCTTACCCTTACCCTTACCCTTACCCTTACCCTTACCCTTACCCTTACCCTTGCTTTTACCCTTAAGCTTACCCTTACCCTTACCCTTACTCTTAACCTTACCCTTACCCTTACCCTTACCCTTACCCTTATCCTTGCTTTTACCCTTAGGCTTACCCTTACCTTTACCCTTACCCTTACCCCTACCCTTACCCTTACCCTTGCTTTTACCCTTAAGCTTACCCTTACCCTTACCCTTACCCTTACCCTTAAGCTTACCCTTACCCTTACCCTTACCCTTACCCTTACCCTTACCCTTACCCTTACCCTTACCCTTACCCTTACCCTTGCTTTTACCCTTAAGCTTACCCTTACCCTTACCCTTACCCTTACCCTTACCCTTGCTTTTACCCTTAAGCTTACCCTAACCCTTACCCTTACCCTTACCCTTAAGCTTTCCCTTACCCTTACCCTTACCCTTACCCTTACCCTTACCCTTACCCTTACCCTTACCCTTACCTTTACCCTTACCCTTACCCTTACCCTTACCCTTGCTTTTACCCTTAAGCTTACCCTTACCCTTACCCTTACCCTTACCCTTAAGCTTACCCTTACCCTTACCCTTACCCTTACCCTCACCCTCACCCTTACCCTTGCTTTTACCCTTAAGCTTACCCTTACCCTTACCCTTACCCTTACCCTTAAGCTTACCCTTACCCTTACCCTTACCCTTACCCTTACCCTTGCTTTTACCCTTAAGCTTACCCTTACCCTTACCCTTAACCTTACCCTTAAGCTTACCCTTACCCTTACCCTTACCCTTACCCTTACCCTTACCCTTACCCTTACCCTTACCCTTACCCTTACCCTTACCCTTGCTTTTACCCTTAAGCTTACCCTTACCCTTACCCTTACCCTTACCCTTGCTTTTACCCTTAAGCTTAACCTTACCCTTACCCTTACCCTTACCCTTAAGCTTACCCTTACCCTTACCCTTACCCTTACCCTTACCCTTACCCTTACCCTTACCCTTACCCTTGCTTTTACCCTTAAGCTTACCCTTACCCTTACCCTTAACCTTACCCTTACCCTTACCCTTACCCTTACCCTTACCCTTGCTTTTACCCTTAGGCTTACCCTTACCTTTACCCTTACCCTTACCCTTACCCTTACCCTTACCCTTACCCTTACCCTTACCTTTACCCTTACCCTTGCTTTTACCCTTAAGCTTACCCTTACCCTTACCCTTACCCTTACCCTTACCCTTACTCTTGCTTTTACCCTTAAGCTTACCCTTACCCTTACCCTTACCCTTACCCTTGCTTTTACCCTTAGGCTTACCCTTACCCTTTCCCTTACCCTTACCCTTGCTTTTACCCTTAAGCTTACCCTTACCCTTACCCTTACCCTTACCCTTACCCTTACCCTTACCCTTACCCTTACCCATACCCTTACCCTTACCCTTACCCTAACCCTTACCCTTACCCTTACCCTTACCCTTACCCTTACCCTTGCTTTTACCCTTAGGCTTACCCTTACCTTTACCCTTACCCTTACACTTACCCTTACCCTTACCCTTGCTTTTACCCTTAAGCTTACCCTTACCCTTACCCTTACCCTTACCGTTACCCTTACCCTTACCCTTACCCTTACCCTTGCTTTTACCCTTAAGCTTACCCTTACCCTTACCCTTACCCTTACCCTTACCCTTACCCTTACCCTTACCCTTACCCTTACCCTTACCCTTACCCTTACCCTTACCCTCACCCTTGCTTTTACCCTTAAGCTTACCCTTACCCTTACCCTTACCCTTACCCTTACCCTTACCCTTGCTTTTACCCTTAAGCTTACCCTTACCCTTACCCTTACCCTTACCCTTACCCTTGCTTTTACCCTTAGGCTTACCCTTACCCTTACCCTTACCCTTACCCTTGCTTTTACCCTTAAGCTTACCCTTACCCTAACCCTTACCCTCACTCTTACCCTTACCCTTACCCTTACCCTTACCCTTGCTTTTACCCTTAGGCTTACCCTTACCTTTACCCTTACCCTTACCCTTACCCTTACCCTTACCCTTACCCTTACCCTTACCCTTACCCTTGCTTTTACCCTTAAGCTAACCCTTACCCTTACCCTTACCCATACCCTTACCCTTAACCTTACCCTTACCCTTGCTTTTACCCTTAAGCTCACCCTTACCCTTACCCTTACCCTTACCCTTACACTTACCCTTACCCTGACCCTTACCCTTGCTTTTACCCTTAAGCTTGCCCTTACCCTTACCCTTACCCTTACCCTTAAGCTTACCCTTACCCTTACCCTTACCCTTACCCTTACCCTTACCCTTACCCTTGCTTTTACCCTTAAGCTTACCCTTACCCCTACCCTTACCCTTACCCTTAAGCTTACCCTTACCCTTACCCTTACCCTTACCCTTACCCTTACCCTTACCCTTACCCTTGCTTTTACCCTTAAGCTTACCCTTACCCTTACCCTTACCCTTACCCTAACCCTTACCCTTAACCTTACCCTTACCCTTACCCTTACCCTTACCCTTACCCTTACCCTTACCCTTACCCTTGCTTTTACCCTTAGGCTTACCCTTAGCTTTACCCTTACCATTACCCTTACCCTTACCCTTACCCTTACCCTTACCCTTACCCTTACCCTTACCCTTGCTTTTACCCTTAAGCTTACCCTTACCCTTACCCTTACCCTTACCCTTACCCTTACCCTTACCCTTACCCTTACCCTTACCCTTACCCTTACCCTTGCTTTTACCCTTAAGCTTACCCTTACCCTTACCCTTACCCTTACCCTTACCCTTACCCTTACCCTTACCCTTACCCTTACTCTTACCCTTGCTTTTACCCTTAAGCTTACCCTTACCCTTACCCTTACTCTTACCCTTACCCTTACCCTTACCCTTACCCTTGCTTTTACCCTTAAGCTTACCCTTACCCTTACCTTTACCCTTACCCTTACCCTTACCCTTACCCTTACCCTTACCCTTACCCTTACCCTTACCCTTACCCTTACCCTTACCCTTACCCTTACCCTTACCCTTACCCTTACACTTACCCTTACCCTTGCTTTTACCCTTAGGCTTACCCTTACCTTTAGCCTTACCCTTACCCTTACCCTTACCCTTACCCTTACCCTTACCCTTACCCTTGCTTTTACCCTTAAGCTTACCCTTACCCTTACCCTTACCCTTACCCTTACCCTTACCCTTACCCTTGCTTTTACCCTTAAGCTTACCCTTACCCTTACCCTTACCCTTACACTTACCCTTGCTTTTACCCTTAGGCTTACCCTTACCCTTACCCTTACCCTTACCCTTAAGCTTACCCTTACCCTTACCCTTACCCTTACCCTTACCCTTACCCTTACCCTTACCCTTGCTTTTACCCTTAAGCTTACCCTTACCCTTACCCTTACCCTTACCCTTACCCTTACCCTTACCCTTACCCTTGCTTTGACCCTTAGGCTTACCCTTACCTTTACCCTTACCCTTACCCTTACCCTTACCCTTACCCTTACCCTTACCCTTACCCTTACCCTTTCCCTTGCTTTTACCCTTAAGCTTACCCTTACCCTTACCCTTACCCTTACCCTTACCCTTACCCTTGCTTTTACCCTTAAGCTTACCCTTACCCTTACCCTTACCCTTACCCTTACCCTTGCTTTTACCCTTAGGCTTACCCTTACCCTTACCCTTACCCTTACCCTTGCTTTTACCCTTAAGCTTACCCTTACCCTTACCCTTACCCTTACCCTTACCCTTACCCTTACCCTTACCCTTACCCTTACCCTTACCCTTACCCTTACCCTTACCCTTACCCTTACCCTTACCCTTACCCTTACCCTTACCCTTACCCTTACCCTTGCTTTTACCCTTAGGCTTAACCTTACCTTTACCCTTACCCTTACCCTTACCCTTACCCTTACCCTTACCCTTACCCTTACCCTTACCCTTACCCTTACCCTTACCCTTACCCTTGCTTTTACCCTTAAGCTTACCCTTACCCTTACCCTTACCCTTACCCTTTTATTATTATTACTAGTACGCGCCCAGATCTACCTAGCGATAGATCAATCTTTACTGTAGATCTACTTAAACGATACCTACGTAGGAAGCGCCCAGATTTACCTAGCGGGTAGATTTGCGTTTTTGAGTAGATTAATTGAATAGTTGACTGAATTATTAAAAACGAAGCACACTGTTTATAAATTTACAAAAAATCAGTAGCTAATGTAAAATTCGATCACAGTTATCGTCTATCCTCGAACTGAATTTTGACCAAATCGTGTATGTATTTTTGTGAATATTGAAATGATGAAATTTCAAATGCGTTCATCTACTGAACCGTTTGGCGGATTTTGTTCATTCCGAACTTAACCTTCGAATTCAAACTTTAAACCTACCCGGAAAATTTCAATTCAAAATTCAAAAATACAGACACGATTTAGTCAAAATTCAGTTTGAGGATAGACCCTAACCGTGGCTCCACATGCAAACATAAAATTGACTATAAAATGAAAATTCAATTTCTCAAAACGACACCAATAATACTAAATAGAAATATCATCGCATGAAAAATTCATATTTCAACATTGAACAACGTTAAAAAAAATTTCTTGGATAAAATCCGAAAATGTTCACTATTCCAATTCAATATTCACTAAACATATGCATGTGCATTTTACAGGAATTTCCAATGTCTCAAATTTACTGAATTTCAATATTTCTAGTACATCACTCTTCGACCGAGAATCACCAAAGCATGAAGTAATATTCATTTTTTAAAGGAATTACGGTATTATGAACATTTAAATTTTCTGTTTCATTAATGGAGATGACCAATTCATAATTGACATATTAAAATATGATTGAGTAACCAAGATATCATGTTTTCCAAACAGGACAAATGCAAAAGTGCATATTGAAGTAATTTTTTATTTATCGATTATTGACAATGATAATAAAGTATAGGTCAATAGAATACATTGGGTGATACACAAAAATTCCAAAAAAAAGATAATTGAATGAATGAGTTCAAGTAAACTTGTTCATTAGAGAAGTGTGTCAGAGGTTTATGTGAAGAATTCATCAGTTGATAGACTTCATCAGATATGTTGCATATTACGATTCAAGAAGTTTCACATTGTTTTCAAACAATATCTGCATAAGCCTCTATATACCATCTTCTATCTTGATGTTGTTGGTGCAACTTCATTTGTAATTTTTCTCAAAATAGTTTCAGAAAATGGCAGATATCCTGTGAACTACACGAAATTATCAAGATTACCTTGCAGAATAGATACATTTCACTTCAGAATATTTCATCTCATCTCATATAACGCATACATTAGAAATTATACCCATATACAGAAAAATTAGTAGTTACTTGAAGGTGGTATGAATTTCAACTTAAAAAAGCTTGATTCTCACTATACATTCTGTAACCTTCCCATTTTATCTAGGAAAAATATTATAAGGTGTAAATTAATTGATGTATCCTTCCCGGTTATGTTCCATCCCCATGCCATTTTTGCCAACCAAATTTTGATGTAGCAATATGGAACGGATACATGAGTGTTACGGAACATATACTGAGGCTCAACCTTACCTGCCTATTGTGTATATAAAATTTCATACGTTTCTTGATAATGTGATCTTCTTACTCACTATCATTTCTATTATCAATTGACATCAAATGTTACATCGACTTGTGATTTTTGAAGATCAACCTCTTGCGAATAGTAAGAATCTATTGAATATTCCTGTTT
Source organism: Myrrha octodecimguttata (assembly GCA_958510865.1). Taxonomy (NCBI): domain Eukaryota; kingdom Metazoa; phylum Arthropoda; class Insecta; order Coleoptera; family Coccinellidae; genus Myrrha; species Myrrha octodecimguttata. Next base: position 72,366 of record CAUEHS010000642.1, on the reverse strand, counting down.
CATTCACAATTATGAATAAATATACCAGGGGTACAGTATCATACAGTCTTGTCCTACACCAGCTGTATATTATTGAAACCATCTATAGATTACATAGTATTTCTGCAATTTCCACTTCTCAAAATCTATTGAGTTCCCTTTTTTTTCATAATGATGATAGTCCATCTTCTACAAAGTATGCTTGATTAAACCTAGGAATGTGATACATAAATTTGCCATAATCAAGTTTCCAATTTATCAGAACATTAGATATGATCCATATCACCACTCACCATAAAACTTAAATGGTTCAACATACATGAATTCTCAGGGGGAGGATAGTGAGATTTTTGAGAGATTCATAAAACATTCTACAGTCCTTTAACGGAAAATAACATAATAATGTATAATACCTTTGAAGTCGAGTTAATCTCTACCATTTCAAATATGTATGGCAATGTGATGTTTTTTCGACGAATTCTGGATTAGCATTCTGATTCTTATCGTAGTCTTAAACCCATTCTAAACATTCTTCACTTTATGACTTCAATGATACAGAAACTTTCCAATGTCCAGTTCATTTAAAATATCTGACTCATCTGAAAATAAATATTTCCTCATGATATTCAGGTTGGAAAAACTTGTGATAAGTTAAAGTATCTTCAATTGTAGGTAATACTTACTGTTTCCTCTCGTGAACGTAGCATAAGGTTATAATAACTTGCTAAAATTATACCGAAAACTCGACTTTTTCTTGAAAAAGTCATTGTTAGAGTTGGAATTAGGCAGTATTGACCATGATTGATACTTCTAAATGCATTTCCATTCGTTACTAACTTTATTTTCGTCAATTTCAATGTAGCTTCCACATAGGATGCTATTTTGACGGCAAATTAGAATTGATGTTAATGACAATTGACATAAACATAACGCTGGTTCGGCTGGAAAATATTGACGGAAGTACCCGATCTTTGCCGACGGTCAAAGCCTACGATGCTTAAGTTTTCGGCGAAATCGACAGAAATTCGAGGTTCGACGTTGCCATATATTCACTGTCGCAAGAAATTCTACCTCCAAAGCGAGCCCGAAGGCGGCGGAGATAGCCGATCTCGGCCGAGTCCACAGAAGAATATGAAATGGACAATTTTTACCGGATTTTCTTAGAAATGTCACTTTTTTCCATCATTCCTGCAAGAATACGAAAGTGGGAATCAAAAAAAGAGGCCCGCTACGCCACAATTTCGTCTTTCGTCTTTCTGTTCGTACCAAAAAACTCTACCTAGCTTGAACCCAGCGACCAAATGCTTTCCTGTGGTTTTGCACCTTTGGGAAATATCGATATTTTCGTTATTTTTCGGGAATTTTTTAAAAGTATCTCTCGATTTTTCAGCGATGAAAGATCAAAAGTACGGGAAAGTTCGAAATTTCCTCTTTCTAATCACGTTCAGATATCACACCAAGACTCCCCGGAAATATCAGAAAAACTCTCACGAACATAACCCTTTCTTAGCAAAAGTTTTTCTTGATCTCCTGCAGTGGTTTCGGCGGTGTTGCCTGTAACGCGTTTAGTATTATAGATTATTATTATTATTATTATTATTATACATCAGACAAGAGTTTTCTCAACTCATATACAAATTTCAAATGAAAAACTACAGAGTGTGGAACTAATGTTAATAAAGAATTCAAAACAAAATAAACTAGTAAAAAAAAAACCCTTACCCTTGCTTTTACCCTTAAGCTTACCCTTACCCTTACCCTTACCCTTACCCTCACCCTTACCCTTACCCTTACCCTTACCATTGCTTATACACTTAAGATTACCCTTACCCTTACCCTTACCCTTACCCTTACCCTTACCCTTACCCTTACACTTACCCTTACCCTTACCCTTACCCTTACCCTCACCCTTACCCTTACCCTTGCTTTTACCCTTAGGCTAACCCTTACCTTTACCCTTACCCTTACCCTTACCCTTACCCTTACCCTTACCCTTACCCTTGCTTTTACCCTTGAGCTTACCCTTACCCTTACCCTTACCCTTACCCTTGTCCTAACCCTTACCCTTGCTTTTACCCTTAAGCTTACCCTTACCCTTAACCTTACCCTTACCCTTACCCTTACCCTTACCCTTACCCTTACCCTTACCCTTACCCTTACCCTTACCCTTACCCTTACCCTTGCTTTTACCCTTAAGCTTACCCTTACCCTTACCCTTACCCTTACCCTTACCCTTACCCTTACCCTTATCCTTACCCTTGCTCTTACCCTTAAGCTTACCCTTACCCTTACCCTTACCCTTACCCTTACCCTTACCCTTACCCTTACCCTTACCCTTGCTTATACTCTTAGGCTTACCCTTACCTTTACCCTTACCCTTACCCTTACCCTTACCCTCACCCTTACCCTTACCCTTGCTTTTACCCTTAAGCTTACCCTTACCCTTACCCTTACCCTTACCCTTACCCTTGCTTTTACCCTTAAGCTTACCCTTACCCTTACCCTTAACCTTACCCTTACCCTTGCTTTTACCCTTAGGCTTACCCTTACCCTTACCCTTACCCTTACCCTTTCTTTTACCCTTAAGCTTACCCTTACCCTTACCCTTACTCTTACCCTTACCCTTACCCTTACCCTTACCCTTACCCTTACCCTTACCCTTACCCTTACCCTTACCCTTACCCTTACTTTTACCCTTAGGCTTACCCTTACCTTTACCCTTACCCTAACCCTTACCCTTACCCTTACCCTTACCCTTACCCTTGCTTTTACCCTTAAGCTTACCCTTACCCTTACCCTTACCCTTACCCTTACCCTTACCCTTATCCTTACCCTTACCCTTACCCTTACCCTTACCCTTACCCTTGCTTTTACCCTTAAGCTTACCCTTACCCTTACCCTTACCCTTACCCTTACCCTTACCCTTACCCTAACCCTTACCCTTGCTTTTACCCTTAAGCTTACCCTTACCCTTATTCTTACCCTTACCCTTACCCTTACCCTTACCCTTACCCTTACCCTTACCCTTACCCTTACCCTTGCTTTTACCCTTAGGCTTACCCTTACCTTTACCCTTACCCTCACCCTTACACTTACCCTTACCCTTGCTTTTACCCTTAAGCTTACCCTTACCCTTACCCTTACCCTTAAGCTTACCCTTACCCTTACCCTTACCCTTCCCATAACCCTTACCCTTACCCTTACCCTTACCCTTACCCTTACCCTTACCCCTGCTTTTACCCTTAAGCTTACCCTTACCCTTACCCTTACCCTTACCCTTACCCTTGCTTTTACCCTTAAGCTTACCCTTACCCTTACCCTTACCCTTAAGCTTACCCTTACCCTTACCCTTACCCTTACCCTTACCCTTACCCTTACCCTTACCCTTACCCTTACCCTTACCCTTACCCTTACCCTTACCCTTACCCTTACCCTTGCTTTTACCCTTAAGCTTACCCTTACCCTTACCCTTACCCTTACCCTTAAGCTCACCCTTACCCTTACCCTTACCCTTACCCTTAACCTTACCCTTGCTTTTACCCTTAAGCTTACCCTTACCCTTACCCTTACCCTTACCCTTAAGCTTACCCTTACCCTTACCCTTACCCTTACCCTTGCTTTTACCCTTAAGCTTACCCTAACCCTTACCCTTACCCTTACCCTTAAGCTTACCCTTACCCTTACCCTTACCCTTACCCTTACCCTTACCCTTACCCTTACCCTTGCTTTTACCCTTAAGCTTACCCTTACCCTTACCCTTACCCTTACCCTTGCTTTTACCCTTAAGCTTACCCTTACCCTTAACCTTAAGCTTACCCTTACCCTTACCCTTACCCTTACCCTTACCCTTACCCTTACCCTTACCCTTACCCTTACCCTTACCCTTACCCTTACCCTTACCCTTACCCTTGCTTTTACCCTTAAGCTTACCCTTACCCTTACCCTTACCCTTACCCTTACCCTTACCCTTACCCTTACCCTTGCTTTTACCCTTAGGCTTACCCTTACCTTTACCCTTACCCTTACCCTTACCCTTACCCTTACCCTTACCCTTACCCTTACCCTTACCCTTACCCTTACCCTTGCTTTTACCCTTAAGCTTACCCTTACCCTTACCCTTACCCTTACCCTTACCCTTACCCTTACCCTTACCCTTGCTTTTACCCTTAAGCTTACCCTTACCCTTACCCTTACCCTTACCCTTGATTTTACCCTTAGGCTTACCCTTACCCTTACCCTTACCCTTACCCTTACCCTTGCTTTTACCCTTAAGCTTACCCTTACCCTTACCCTTACCCTTACCCTTACCCTTACCCTTACCCTTACCCTTACCCTTACCCTTACCCTTACCCTTACCCTTACCCTTACCCTTACCCTTACCCTTACCCTTACCCTTACCCTTACCCTTACCCTTGCTTTTACCCTTAGGCTTACCCTTACCTTTACCCTTACCCTTACCCTTACCCTTACCCTTACCCTTGCTTTTACCCTTAAGCTTACCCTTACCCTTACCCTTACCCTTACCCTTACCCTTACCCTTACCCTTACCCTTACCCTTACCCTTACCCTTGCTTTTACCCTTAAGCTTACCCTTACCCTTACCCTTACCCTTACCCTTACCCTTACCCTTACCCTTACCCTTACCCTTACCCTTACCCTCACCCTTGCTTTTACCCTTAAGCTTACCCTTACCCTTACCCTTACCCTTACCCTTACCCTTACCCTTGCTTTTACCCTTAAGCTTACCCTTACCCTTACCCTTACCCTTACCCTTACCCTTGCTTTTACCCTTAGGCTTACCCTTACCCTTACCCTTACCCTTACCCTTGCTTTTACCCTTAAGCTTACCCTTACCCTTACCCTTACCCTTACTCTTACCCTTACCCTTACCCTTACCCTTACCCTTGCTTTTACCCTTAGGCTTACCCTTACCTTTACCCTTACCCTTACCCTTACCCTTACCCTTACCCTTACCCTTACCCTTACCCTTACCCTTACCCTTACCCTTGTTTTTACCCTTAAGCTTACCCTTACACTTACCCTTACCCTTACCCTTACCCTTGCTTTTACCCTTAAGCTCACCCTTACCCTTACCCTTACCCTTACCCTTACCCTTACCCTTACTCTTACCCTTACCCTTGCTTTTACCCTTAAGCTTACCCTTACCCTTACCCTTACCCTTACCCTTAAGCTTACCCTTACCCTTACCCTTACCCTTACCCTTACCCTTACCCTTTCCCATGCTTTTACCCTTAAGCTTACCCTTACCCTTACCCTTACCCTTACCCTTACCCTTACCCTTGCTTTTACCCTTAAGCTTACCCTTACCCTTACCCTTACCCTTACCCTTAAGCTTACCCTTACCCTTACCCTTACCCTAACCCTTACCCTTACCCTTACCCTTGCTTTTACCCTTAAGCTTACCCTTACCCTTACCCTTACCCTTACCCTTACCCTTACCCTTACCCTTACCCTTACCCTTACCCTTACCCTTACCCTTACCCTTACCCTTACCCTTGCTTTTACCCTTAGGCTTACCCTTACCTTTACCCTTACCATTACCCTTACCCTTACCCTTACCCTTACCCTTACCCTTACCCTTGCTTTTACCCTTAAGCTTACCCTTACCCTTACCCTTACCCTTACCCTTACCCTTACCCTTACCCTTACCCTTACCCTTACCCTTACCCTTACCCTTACCCTTACCCTTACCCTTACCCTTACCCTTACCCTTGCTTTTACCCTTAAGCTTACCCTTATCCTTACCCTTACCCTTACCCTTACCCTTACCCTTACCCTTGCTTTTACCCTTAAGCTTACCCTTACCCTTACTCTTACCCCTACCCTTACCCTAACCCTTACCCTTACCCTTACCCTTACCCTTACCCTTACCCTTGCTTTTACCCTTAGGCTTACCCTCACCTTTACCCTTACCCTTACCCTTACCCTTACCCTTACCCTTACCCTTGCTTTTACCCTTAAGCTTACCCTTACCCTTACCCTTACCCTTACCCATAGCCTTACCCTTACCCTTGCTTTTACCCTTAAGCTTACCCTTACCCTTACCCTTACCCTTACCCTTACCCTTGCTTTTACCCTTAGGCTTACCCTTACCCTTACCCTTACCCTTACCCTTAAGCTTACCCTTACCCTTACCCTTACCCTTACCCTTACCCTTACCCTTACCCTTACCCTTACCCTAACCCTTGCTTTTACCCTTAAGCTTACCCTTACCCTTACCCTTACCCTTACCCTTACCCTTACCCTTACCCTTACCCTTACCCTTACCCTTACCCTTACCCTTACCCTTACCATTACCCTTACCCTTACTTAGGGTAAGGGTAAGGGTAAGCTTAAGGGTAAAAGCAAGGGTAAGGGTAAGGGTAAGGGTAAGGGTAAGGGTAAGGGTAAGGGTAAGTGTAAGCTTAAGGGTAAGGGTAAGGGTAAGGGTAAGGGTAAGCTTAAGGGTAAAAGCAAGGGTAAGGGTAAGGGTAAGGGTAAGGGTAAGGGTAAGCTTAAGGGTAAGGGTAAGGGTAAGGGTAAGGGTAAGCTTAAGGGTAAAAGCAAGGGTAAGGTTAAGGGTAAGGGTAAGGGTAAGGGTAAGGGTAAGGGTAAGCTTAAGGGTAAGGGTAAGGGTAAGGGTAAGGGTAAGCTTAAGGGTAAAAGCAAGGGTAAGGGTAAGGGTAAGGGTAAGGGTAAGGGTAAGGGTAAGGGTAAGGGTAAGGGTAAGGTTAAGGGTAAGGGATAAGCTTAAGGGTAAGGGTAAGGGTAAGGGTAAGCTTAAGGGTAAAAGCAAGGGTAAGGGTAAGGGTAAGGGTAAGGGTAAGGGTAAGCTTAAGGGTAAAAGCAAGGGTAAGGGTAAGGGTAAGGGTAAGGGTAAGGGTAAGGGTAAGGGTAAGGGTAAGGGTAAGGGTAGGGGTAAGGGTAAGCTTAAGGGTAAGGGTAAGGGTAAGGGTAAGCTTAAGGGTAAAAGCAAGGGTAAGGGTAAGGGTAAGGGTAAGGGTAAGGGTAAAGGTAAGGGTAAGCCTAAGGGTAAAAGCAAGGGTAAGGGTAAGGGTAAGGGTAAGGGTAAGGGTAAGGGTAAGGGTAAGGGTAAGGGTAAGGGTAAGGGTAAGCTTAAGGGTAAAAGCAAGGGTAAGGGTAAGGGTAAGGGTAAGGGTAAGGGTAAGGGTAAGGGTAAGGGTAAGGGTAAGGGTAAGGGTAAGGGTAAGGGTAAGGGTAAGGGTAAGGGTAAGCTTAAGGGTTAAAGCAAGGGTAAGGGTAAGGGTAAGGGTAAGGGTAAGGGTAAGGGTAAGGGTAAGGGTAAGGGTAAGGGTAAGGGTAAGGGTAAGGGTAAGGGTAAGGGTAAGGGTAAGGGTAAGCTTAAGGGTAAAAGCAAGGGTAAGGGTAAGGGTAAGGGTAAGGGTAAGGGTTAGGGTAAGGGTAAAGGTAAGGGTAAGCCTAAGGGTAAAAGCAAGGGTAAGGGTAAGGGTAAGGGTAAGGGTAAGGGTAAGGGTAAGGGTAAGGGTAAGGGTAAGGGTAAGGGTAAGAGTAAGGGTAAGGGTAAGGGTAAGCTTAAGGGTAAAAGCAAGGGTAAGGGTAAGGGTAAGGGTAAGGGTAAGCCTAAGGGTAAAAGCAAGGGTAAGGGTAAGGTTAAGGGTAAGGGTAAGGGTAAGCTTAAGGGTAAAAGCAAGGGTAAGGGTAAGGGTAAGGGTAAGGGTAAGGGTAAGCTTAAGGGTAAAAGCAAGGGTAAGGGTAAGGGTGAGGGTAAGGGTAAGGGTAAGGGTAAGGGTAAAGGTAAGGGTAAGCCTAAGAGTAAAAGCAAGGGTAAGGGTAAGGGTAAGGGTAAGGGTAAGGGTAAGGGTAAGGGTAAGGGTAAGGGTAAGGGTAAGGGTAAGCTTAAGGGTAAAAGCAAGGGTAAGGATAAGGGTAAGGGTAAGGGTAAGGGTAAGGGTAAGGGTAAGGGTAAGGGTAAGGGTAAGGGTAAGGGTAAGCTTAAGGGTAAAAGCAAGGGTAAGGGTAAGGGTAAGGGTAAGGGTAAGGATAAGGGTAAGGGTAAGGGTAAGGGTAAGCTTAAGGGTAAAAGCAAGGGTAAGGGTAAGGGTAAGGGTAAGGGTAAGGGTAAGGGTAAGGGTAAGGGTAAGGGTAAGCTTAAGGGTAAAAGCAAGGGTAAGGGTAAGGGTAAGGGTAAGGGTAAGGGTAAGGGTAAGGGTAAAGGTAAGGGTAAGCCTAAGGGTAAAAGCAAGGGTAAGGGTAAGGGTAAGGGTAAGGGTAAGGGTAAGGGTAAGGGTAAGGGTAAGGGTAAGGGTAAGGGTAAGGGTAAGGGTAAGGGTAAGGGTAAGTGTAAGGGTAAGGGTAAGGGTAAGGGTAAGGGTAAGCTTAAGGGTATAAGCAAGGGTAAGGGTAAGGGTAAGGGTGAGGGTAAGGGTAAGGGTAAGGGTAAGGGTAAGCTTAAGGGTAAAAGCAAGGGTAAGGGTAAGGGTAAGGGTAAGGGTAAGGGTAAGGGTAAGGGTAAGGGTAAGGGTAAGCTTAAGGTTAAAAGCAAGGGTAAGGGTAAGGGTAAGGGTAAGGGTAAGGGTAAGGGTAAGGGTAAGGGTAAGGGTAAGGGTAAGGGTAAGGGTAAGGGTAAGGGTAAGGGTAAGGGTAAAGGTAAGGTTAAGCCTAAGGGTAAAAGCAAGGGTAAGGGTAAGGGTAAGGGTAAGGGTAAGGGTAAGGGTAAGGGTAAGGGTAAGGGTAAGGGTAAGGGTAAGGGTAAGGGTAAGGGTAAGGGTAAGGGTAAGGGTAAGGGTAAGGGTAAGGGTAAGCTTAAGGGTAAAAGCAAGGGTAAGGGTAAGGGTAAGGGTAAGGGTAAGCCTGAGGGTAAAAGCAAGGGTAAGGGTAAGGGTAAGGGTAAGGGTAAGGGTAAGCTTAAGGGTAAAAGCAAGGGTAAGGGTAAGGGTAAGGGTAAGGGTAAGGGTAAGGGTAAGGGTAAGCTTGAGGGTAAAAGCAAGGGTAAGGGTAAGGGTAAGGGTAAGGGTAAGGGTAAGGGTAAGGGTAAGGGTAAGGGTAAGGGTAAAGGTAAGGGTAAGCCTAAGGGTCAAAGCAAGGGTAAGGGTAAGGGTAAGGGTAAGGGTAAGGGTAAGGGTAAGGGTAAGGGTAAGGGTAAGGGTAAAAGCAAGGGTAAGGGTAAGGGTAAGGGTAAGGGTAAGGGTGAGGGTAAGGGTAAGGGTAAGGGTAAGGGTAAGGGTAAGCTTAAGGGTAAGGGTAAGGGTAAGGGTAAGGGTAAGCCTAAGAGTAAAAGCAAGGGTAAGGGTAAGGGTAAGGGTAAGGGTAAGGGTAAGGGTAAGGGAAAGGGTAAGGGTAAGGGTAAGGGTAAGGGTAAGGGTAAGGGTAAGCTTAAGGGTAAAAGCAAGGGTAAGGATAAGGGTAAGGGTAAGGGTAAGGGTAAGGGTAAGGGTGAGGGTAAGGGTAAGCTTAAGGGTAAAAGCAAGGGTAAGGGTAAGGGTAAGGGTAAGGGTAAGGGTAAGGGTAAGGGTAAGGGTAAGGGTAAGGGTAAGGGTAAGGGTAAGGGTAAGCTAAAGGGTAAAAGCAAGGGTAAGGGTTAGGGTAAGGGTAAGGGTAAGGGCAAGGGTAAGGGTAAGCTTAATGGTAAAAGCAAGGGTAAGGGTAAGGGTAAGGGTAAGGGTAAGGGTAAGGGTAAGGGTAAAGGTAAGGGTAAGCCAAAGGGTAAAAGCAAGGGTAAGGGTAAGGGTAAGGGTAAGGGTAAGGGTAAGGGTAAGGGTAAGGGTAAGGGTAAGGGTAAGGGTAAGGGTAAGGGTAAGGGTAAGCTTAAGGGTATAAGCAAGGGTAAGGGTAAGGGTAAGGGTGAAGGTAAGGGTAAGGGTAAGGGTAAGGGTAAGGGTAAGCTTAAGGGTAAAAGCAAGGGTAAGGGTAAGGGTAAGGGTAAGGGTAAGGGTAAGGGTAAGGGTAAGCTTAAGGGTAAAAGCAAGGGTAAGGGTAAGGGTAAGGGTAAGGGTAAGGGTAAGGGTAAGGGTAAGGGTAAGGGTAAGGGTAAGGGTAAGGGTAAGGGTAAGGGTAAGGGTAAGGGTAAAGGTAAGGTTAAGCCTAAGGGTAAAAGCAAGGGTAAGGGTAAGGGTAAGGGTAAGGGTAAGGGTAAGGGTAAGGGTAAAGGTAAGGGTAAGGGTAAGGGTAAGGGTAAGCTTAAGGGTAAAAGCAAGGGTAAGGGTAAGGGTAAGGGTAAGCCTAAGGGTAAAAGCAAGGGTAAGGGTAAGGGTAAGGGTAAGGGTAAGGGTAAGCTTAAGGGTAAAAGCAAGGGTAAGGGTAAGGGTAAGGGTAAGGGTAAGGGTAAGGGTAAGGGTAAGCTTAAGGGTAAAAGCAAGGGTAAGGGTAAGGGTAAGGGTAAGGGTAAGGGTAAGGGTAAGGGTAAGGGTAAGGGTAAAGGTAAGGGTAAGCCTAAGGGTCAAAGCAAGGGTAAGGGTAAGGGTAAGGGTGAGGGTAAGGGTAAGGGTAAGGGAAAGGGTAAGGGTAAGCTTAAGGGTAAAAGCAAGGGTAAGGGTAAGGGTAAGGGTAAGGGTAAGGGTAAGGGTAAGGGTAAGGGTAAGGGTAAGGGTAAGGGTAAGCTAAAGGGTAAGGGTAAGGGTAAGGGTAAGGGTAAGCCTAAGGGTAAAAGCAAGGGTAAGTGTAAGGGTAAGGGTAAGGGTAAGGGTGAGCTTACCCTTACCCTTACCCTTACCCTTACCCTTGCTTTTACCCTTAAGCTTACCCTTACCCTTACCCTTACCCTTACCCTTACCCTTACCCTTACCCTTACCCTTACCCTTACCCTCACCCTTATCCTTACCCTTGCTTTCACCCTTAAGCTTACCCTTACCCTTACCCTTACCCTTACCCTTACCCTTACCCTTACCCTTACCCTTGCTTTTACTCTTAGGCTTACCCTTACCTTTACCCTTACCCTTACCCTTACCCTTACCCTCACCCTTACCCTTACCCTTGCTTTTACCCTTAAGCTTACCCTTACCCTTACCCTTACCCTTGCTTTTACCCTTAAGCTTACCCTTACCCTTACCCTTAACCTTACCCTTACCGTTGCTTTTACCCTTAGGCTTACCCTTACCCTTACCCTTACCCTTGCTTTTACCCTTAAGCTTACCCTTACCCTTACCCTTACTCTTACACTTACCCTTACCCTTACCCTTACCCTTACCCTTACCCTTACCCTAACCCTTACCCTTGCTTTTACCCTTAGGCTTACCCTTACCTTTACCCTTACCCTAACCCTTACCCTCACCCTTACCCTTACCCTTACCCTTGCTTTCACCCTTAAGCTTACCCTTACCCTTACCCTTACCCTTACCCTTACCCTTACCCTTACCCTTACCCTTACCCTTACCCTTGCTTTTACCCTTAAGCTTACCCTTACCCTTACCCTTACCCTTACCCTTACCCTTACCCTTACCCTTACCCTTACCCTTGCTTTTACCCTTAAGCTTACCCTTACCCTTACCCTTACCCTTACCCTTACCCTTACTCTTACCCTTACCCTTACCCTTACCCTTACCCTTACCCTTGCTTTTACCCTTAGGCTTACCCTTACCTTTACCCTTACCCTTACCCTTACCCTTACCCTTGCTTTTACCCTTAAGCTTACCCTTACCCTTACCCTTACCCTTAAGCTTACCCTTAACCTTACCCTTACCCTTACCCTTACCCTTACCCTTACCCTTACCCTTACCCTTACCCTTACCCTTACCCTTACCCTTACCCTTACCCTTACCCTTACCCTTGCTTTTACCCTTAAGCTTACCCTTACCCTTACCCTTACCCTTACCCTTACCCTTGCTTTTACCCTTAAGCTTACCCTTACCCTTACCCTTACCCTTAAGCTTACCCTTACCCTTACCCTTACCCTCACCCTTACCCTTACCCTTACCCTTACCCTTACCCTTACCCTTACCCTTACCCTTACCCTTACCCTTGCTTTTACCCTTAAGCTTACCCTTACCCTTACCCTTACCCTTACCCTTAAGCTTACCCTTACCCTTACCCTTACCCTTACCCTTAACCTTACCCTTGCTTTTACCCTTAAGCTTACCCTTACCCTTACCCTTACCCTTACCCTTAAGCTTACCCTTACCCTTACCCTTACCCTTACCGTTACCCTTGCTTTTACCCTTAAGCTTACCCTTACCCTTACCCTTACCCTTACCCTTAAGCTTACCCTTACCCTTACCCTTACCCTTACCCTTACCCTTACCCTTACCCTTGCTTTCACCCTTAAGCTTACCCTTACCCTTACCCTAAGTAAGGGTAAGGGTAGGGGTAAGGGTAAGGGTAAGGGTAAGGGTAAGGGTAAGGGTAAGGGTAAGGGTAAGGGTAAGGGTAAGGGTAAGGGTAAGGGTAAGCTTAAGGGTAAAAGCAAGGGTAAGGGTAAGGGTAAGGGTAAGGGTAAGGGTAAGGGTAAGGGTAAGGGTAAGGGTAAGGGTAAGCTTAAGGGTAAGGGTAAGGGTAAGGGTAAGGGTAAGCCTAAGGGTAAAAGCAAGGGTAAGGGTAAGGGTAAGGGTAAGGGTAAGGGTAAGGGTAAGGGTAAGGGTAAGCTTAAGGGTAAAAGCAAGGGTAAGGGTAAGGGTAAGGCTAAGGGTAAGGGTAAGGGTAAGGGTAAGGGTAAGCTTAAGGGTAAAAGCAAGGGTAAGGGTAAGGGTAAGGGTAAGGGTAAGGGTAAGGGTAAGGGTAAAGGTGAGGGTAAGCATAAGGGTAAAAGCAAGGGTAAGGGTAAGGGTAAGGGTAAGGGTAAGGGTAAGGGTAAGGGTAGGGGTAAGAGTAAGGGTAAGGGTAAGCTTAAGGGTAAAAGCAAGGGTAAGAGTAAGGGTAAGGGTAAGGGTAAGGGTAAGGGTAAGCTTAAGGGTAAAAGCAAGGGTAAGGGTAAGGGTAAGGGTAAGGGTAAGGGTAAGGGTAGAGGTAAGGGTAAGGGTAAGGGTAAGGGTAAGGGTAAGGGTAAGGATAAGGGTAAGGGTAAGGGTAAGCTTAAGGGTAAAAGCAAGGGTAAGGATAAGGGTAAGGGTAAGGGTAAGGGTAAGGGTAATGGTAAGGGTAAAGGTAAGGGTAAGCCTAAGGGTAAAAGCAAGGGTAAGGGTAAGGGTAAGGGTAAGGGTAAGGGTAAGGGTAAGGGTAAGGGTAAGGGTAAGGGTAAGCTTAAGGGTAAAAGCAAGGGTAAGGGTAAGGGTAAGGGTAAGGGTAAGGGTAAGGGTAAGGGTAAGGGTAAGGGTAAGCTTAAGGGTAAGGGTAAGGGTAAGGGTAAGGGTAAGCTTAAGGGTAAAAGCAAGGGTAAGGGTAAGGGTAAGGGTAAGGGTAAGGGTAAGCTTAAGGGTAAAAGCAAGGGTAAGGGTAAGGGTAAGGGTAAGGGTAAGGGTAAGGGTAAGGGTAAGCTTAAGGGTAAGGGTAAGGGTAAGGCTAAGGGTAAGCTTAAGGGTAAAAGCAAGGGTAAGGGTAAGAATAAGGGTAAGGGTAAGGGTAAGGGTAAGGGTAAGGGTAAGGGTGAGCTTAAGGGTAAAAGCAAGGGTAAGGGTAAGGGTAAGGGTAAGGGTAAGGGTAAGGGTAAGGGTAAGGGTAAGGGTAAGCTTAAGGGTAAAAGCAAGGGTAAGGGTAAGGGTAAGGGTAAGGGTAAGGGTAAGGGTAAGGGTAAAGGTAAGGGTAAGCCTAAGGGTAAAAGCAAGGGTAAGGGTAGGGGTAAGGGTAAGGGTAAGAGTAAGGGTAAGGGTAAGGGTAAGGGTAAGCTTAAGGGTAAAAGCAAGGGTAAGGGTAAGGGTAAGGGTAAGGGTAAGGGTAAGGGTAAGCTCAAGGGTAAAAGCAAGGGTGAGGGTAAGGGTAAGGGTAAGGGTAAGGGTAAGGGTAAGGGTAAGGGTAAGGGTAAGGGTAAGGGTAAGCTTAAGGGTAAAAGCAAGGGTAAGGGTAAGGGTAAGGGTAAGGGTAAGGGTAAGGGTAAGGGTAAGGGTAAGGGTAAGCTTAAGGGTAAAAGCAAGGGTAAGGGTAAGGGTAAGGGTAAGGGTAAGGGTAAGGGTAAGGGTAAAGGTAAGGGTAAGCCTAAGGGTGAAAGCAAGGGTAAGGGTAAGGGTAAGGGTAAGGGTAAGGGTAAGGGTAAGGGTAAGGGTAAGGGTAAGGGTAAGGGTAAGGGTAAGGGTAAGGGTAAGGGTAAGGGTAAGGGTAAGGGTAAGGGTAAGGGTAAGGGTAAGGGTAAGGGTAAGGGTAAGGGTAAGGGTAAGGGTAAGGGTAAGGGTAAGCTTAAGTGTAAAAGCAAGGGTAAGGGTAAGGGTAAGGGTAAGGGTAAGCCTAAGGGTAAAAGCAAGGGTAAGGGTAAGGGTAAGGGTAAGGGTAAGGGTAAGGGTAAGGGTAAGCTTAAGGGTAAAAGCAAGGGTAAGGGTAAGGGTAAGGGTAAGGGTAAGGGTAAGCTTAAGGGTAAAAGCAAGGGTAAGGGTAAGGGTAAGGGTAAGGGTAAGGGTAAGGGTAAGGGTAAGGGTAAAGGTAAGGGTAAGCCTAAGGGTAAAAGCAAGGGTAAGGGTAAGGGTAAGGGTGAGGGTAAAGGTAAGGGTAAGCCTAAGGGTAAAAGCAAGGGTAAGGGTAAGGGTAAGGGTAAGGGTAAGGGTAAGCTTAAGGGTAAAAGCAAGGGTAAGGGTAAGGGTAAGGGTAAGGGTAAGGGTAAAGGTAAGGGTAAGCCTAAGGGTGAAAGCAAGGGTAAGGGTAAGGGTAAGGGTAAGGGTAAGGGTAAGGGTAAGGGTAAGGGTAAGGGTAAGGGTAAGGGTAAGGGTAAGGGTAAGGGTAAGGGTAAGGGTAAGGGTAAGGGTAAGGGTAAGGGTAAGGGTAAGGGTAAGGGTAAGGGTAAGGGTAAGGGTAAGCTTAAGGGTAAAAGCAAGGGTAAGGGTAAGGGTAAGGGTAAGGGTAAGCCTAAGGGTAAAAGCAAGGGTAAGGGTAAGGGTAAGGGTAAGGGTAAGGGTAAGCTTAAGGGTAAAAGCAAGGGTAAGGGTAAGGGTAAGGGTAAGGGTAAGGGTAAGGGTAAGGGTAAGCTTAAGGGTAAAAGCAAGGGTAAGGGTAAGGGTAAGGGTAAGGGTAAGGGTAAGGGTAAAGGTAAGGGTAAGCCTAAGGGTAAAAGCAAGGGTAAGGGTAAGGGTAAGGGTAAGGGTAAAGGTAAGGGTAAGCCTAAGGGTAAAAGCAAGGGTAAGGGTAAGGGTAAGGGTGAGGGTAAGGGTAAGGGTAAGGGTAAGGGTAAGCTTAAGGGTAAAAGCAAGGGTAAGGGTAAGGGTAAGGGTAAGGGTAAGGGTAAGGGTAAGGGTAAGGGTAAGGGTAAGAGTAAGGGTAAGCTTAAGGGTAAGGGTAAGGGTAAGCTTAAGGGTAAAAGCAAGGGTAAGGGTAAGGGTAAGGGTAAGGGTAAGGGTAAGGGTAAGGGTAAGGGTAAGCTTAAGGGTAAGGGTAAGGGTAAGGGTAAGGGTAAGCTTAAGGGTAAAAGCAAGGGTAAGGGTAAGGGTAAGGGTAAGGGTAAGGGAAAGGGTAAGGGTAAGGGTAAGGGTAAGCTTAAGGGTAAGGGTAAGGGTAAGGGTAAGGGTAAGCTTAAGGGTAAAAGCAAGGGTAAGGGTAAGGGTAAGGGTAAGGGTAAGGGTAAGCTTAAGGGTAAGGGTAAGGGTAAGGGTAAGGGTAAGCTCAAGGGTAAAAGCAAGGGTAAGGTTAAGGGTAAGGGTAAGGGTAAGGGTAAGGGTAAGGGTAAGCTTAAGGGTAAGGGTAAGGGTAAGGGTAAGGGTAAGCTTAAGGGTAAAAGCAAGGGTAAGGGTAAGGGAAAGGGTAAGGGTAAGGGTAAGGGTAAGGGTAAGGGTAAGGGTAAGGGTAAGGGTAAGGGTAAGGGTAAGGGTAAGCTTAAGGGTAAGGGTAAGGGTAAGGGTAAGCTTAAGGGTGAAAGCAAGGGTAAGGGTAAGGGTAAGGGTAAGGGTAAGGGTAAGCTTAAGGGTAAAAGCAAGGGTAAGGGTAAGGGTAAGGGTAAGGGTAAGGGTAAGGGTAAGGGTAAGGGTAAGGGTAAGGGTAAGGGTAAGGGTAAGGGTAAGGGTAAGCTTAAGGGTAAGGGTAAGGGTAAGGGTAAGCTTAAGGGTAAAAGCAAGGGTAAGGGTAAGGGTAAGGGTAAGGGTAAGGGTAAAGGTAAGGGTAAGCCTAAGGGTAAAAGCAAGGGTAAGGGTAAGGGTAAGGGTAAGGGTAAGGGTAAGGGTAAGGGTAAGGGTAAGGGTAAGGGTAAGGGTAAGGGTAAGCTTAAGGGTAAAAGCAAGGGTAAGGGTAAGGGTAAGGGTAAGGGTAAGGGTAAGGGTAAGGGTAAGGGTAAGGGTAAGGGTAAGCTTAAGGGTAAAAGCAAGGGTAAGGGTAAGGGTAAGGGTAAGGGTAAGGGTAAGGGTAAGGGTAAGGGTAAGGGTAAGGGTAAGCTTAAGGGTAAAAGCAAGGGTAAGGGTAAGGGTAAGGGTAAGGGTAAGGGTTAGGGTAAGGGTAAAGGTAAGGGTAAGCCTAAGGGTAAAAGCAAGGGTAAGGGTAAGGGTAAGGGTAAGGGTAAGGGTAAGGGTAAGGGTAAGGGTAAGGGTAAGGGTAAGGGTAAGAGTAAGGGTAAGGGTAAGGGTAAGCTTAAGGGTAAAAGCAAGGGTAAGGGTAAGGGTAAGGGTAAGGGTAAGCCTAAGGGTAAAAGCAAGGGTAAGGGTAAGGTTAAGGGTAAGGGTAAGGGTAAGCTTAAGGGTAAAAGCAAGGGTAAGGGTAAGGGTAAGGGTAAGGGTAAGGGTAAGCTTAAGGGTAAAAGCAAGGGTAAGGGTAAGGGTGAGGGTAAGGGTAAGGGTAAGGGTAAGGGTAAGGGTAAAGGTAAGGGTAAGCCTAAGAGTAAAAGCAAGGGTAAGGGTAAGGGTAAGGGTAAGGGTAAGGGTAAGGGTAAGGGTAAGGGTAAGGGTAAGGGTAAGCTTAAGGGTAAAAGCAAGGGTAAGGATAAGGGTAAGGGTAAGGGTAAGGGTAAGGGTAAGGGTAAGGGTAAGGGTAAGGGTAAGCTTAAGGGTAAAAGCAAGGGTAAGGGTAAGGATAAGGGTAAGGGTAAGGGTAAGGGTAAGGGTAAGGGTAAGGGTAAGGGTAAGGGTAAGGGTAAGGGTAAGCTTAAGGGTAAAAGCAAGGGTAAGGGTAAGGGTAAGGGTAAGGGTAAGGGTAAGGGTAAGGGTAAGGGTAAGGGTAAGGGTAAGGGTAAGGGTAAGGGTAAGGGTAAGGGTAAGGGTAAGGGTAAGGGTAAGGGTAAGGGTAAGCTTAAGGGTATAAGCAAGGGTAAGGGTAAGGGTAAGGGTGAGGGTAAGGGTAAGGGTAAGGGTAAGGGTAAGGGTAAGGGTAAGGGTAAGGGTAAGGGTAAGGGTAAGCTTAAGGGTAAAAGCAAGGGTAAGGGTAAGGGTAAGGGTAAGGGTAAGGGTAAGGGTAAGGGTAAGGGTAAGGGTAAGGGTAAGGGTAAGGGTAAGGGTAAAGGTAAGGTTAAGCCTAAGGGTAAAAGCAAGGGTAAGGGTAAGGGTAAGGGTAAGGGTAAGGGTAAGGGTAAGGGTAAGGGTAAGGGTAAGGGTAAGGGTAAGGGTAAGGGTAAGGGTAAGGGTAAGGGTAAGGGTAAGCTTAAGGGTAAAAGCAAGGGTAAGGGTAAGGGTAAGGGTAAGGGTGAGCCTAAGGGTAAAAGCAAGGGTAAGGGTAAGGGTAAGGGTAAGGGTAAGGGTAAGCTTAAGGGTAAAAGCAAGGGTAAGGGTAAGGGTAAGGGTAAGGGTAAGGGTAAGGGTAAGGGTAAGGGTAAGGGTAAGCTTAAGGGTAAAAGCAATGTAAGGGTAAGGGTAAGGGTAAGGGTAAGGGTAAGGGTAAGGGTAAGGGTAAGGGTAAGGGTAAGGGTAAGGGTAAGGGTAAGGGTAAAGGTAAGGGTAAGCCTAAGGGTCAAAGCAAGGGTAAGGGTAAGGGTAAGGGTAAGGGTAAGGGTAAGGGTAAGGGTAAGCTTAAGGGTAAAAGCAAGGGTAAGGGTAAGGGTATGGGTAAGGGTGAGGGTAAGGGTAAGGGTAAGGGTAAGGGTAAGGGTAAGGGTAAGCTTAAGGCTAAGGGTAAGGGTAAGGGTAAGGGTAAGCCTAAGGGTAAAAGCAAGGGTAAGTGTAAGGGTAAGGGTAAGGGTAAGGGTAAGCTTAAGGGTAAAAGCAAGGGTAAGGGTAAGGGTAAGGGTAAGGGTAAGGGTAAGGGTAAGGGTAAGGGTAAGCTTAAGGGTAAAAGCAAGGGTAAGGGTAAGGGTAAGGGTAAGGGTAAGGCTAAAGGTAAGGGTAAGCCTAAGGGTAAAAGCAAGGGTAAGGGTAAGGGTAAGGGTAAGGGTAAGGGTAAGGGTAAGGGTAAAGGTAAGGGTAAGGGTAAGCTTAAGGGTAAAAGCAAGGGTAAGGGTAAGGGTAAGGGTAAGGGTAAGAGTAAGGGTAAGGGTAAGGGTAAGCTTAAGGGTAAAAGCAAGGGTAAGGGTAAGGGTAAGGGTAAGGGTAAGGGTAAGGGTAAGGGTAAGGGTAAGGGTAAGGGTAAGGGTAAGGGTAAGGGTAAGGGTAAGCTTAAGGGTAAAAGCAAGGGTAAGGGTAAGGGTAAGGATAAGGGTAAGGGTAAGGGTAAGGGTAAGGGTAAGGGTAAGGGTAAGGGTAAGGGTAAGGGTAAGGGTAAGCTTAAGGGTAAAAGCAAGGGTAAGGGTAAGGGTAAGGGTAAGGGTAAGGGTAAGGGTAAGGGTAATGGTAAGGGTAAAGGTAAGGGTAAGCCTAAGGGTAAAAGCAAGGGTAAGGGTAAGGGTAAGGGTAAGGGTAAGGGTAAGGTTAAGGGTAAGGGTTAGGGTAAGGGTAAGGGTAAGGGTAAGGGTAAGCTTAAGGGTAAAAGCAAGGGTAAGGGTAAGGGTAAGGGTAAGGGTAAGGGTAAGGGTAAGGGTAAGCTTAAGGGTAAGGGTAAGGGTAAGGGTAAGGGTAAGCTTAAGGGTAAAAGCAAGGGTAAGGGTAAGGGTAAGGGTAAGGGTAAGGGTAAGCTTAAGGGTAAAAGCAAGGGTAAGGGTAAGGGTAAGGGTAAGGGTAAGGGTAAGGGTAAAGGTAAGGGTAAGCTTATGGGTAAGGGTAAGGGTAAGGGTAAGGGTAAGCTTAAGGGTAAAAGCAAGGGTAAGGGTCAGGGTAAGGGTAAGTGTAAGGGTAAGGGTAAGGGTAAGGGTAAGGGTGAGCTTAAGGGTAAAAGCAAGGGTAAGGGTAAGGTTAAGGGTAAGGGTAAGGGTAAGGGTAAGGGTAAGGGTTAGCTTAAGGGTAAAAGCAAGGGTAAGGGTAAGGGTAAGGGTAAGGGTAAGGGTAAGGGTAAGGGTAAGGGTAAGGGTAAGGGTAAAGGTAAGGGTAAGCCTAAGGGTAAAAGCAAGGGTAAGGGTAAGGGTAAGGGTAAGGGTAAGAGTAAGGGTAAGGGTAAGGGTAAGGGTAAGCTTAAGGGTTTAAGCAAGGGTAAGGGTAAGGGTAAGGGTAAGGGTAAGCCTAAGGGTAAAAGCAAGGGTAAGGGTAAGGGTAAGGGTAAGGGTAAGGGTAAGCTTAAGGGTAAAAGCAAGGGTAAGGGTAAGGGTAAGGGTAAGGGTAAGGGTAAGGGTAAGGGTAAGGGTAAGGGTAAGGGTAAGGGTAAGGGTAAGGGTAAGGGTAAGCTTAAGGGTAAAAGCAAGGGTGAGGGTAAGGGTAAGGGTAAGGGTAAGGGTAAGGGTAAGGGTAAGGGTAAGGGTAAGGGTAAGCTTAAGGGTAAAAGCAAGGGTAAGGGTAAGGGTAAGGGTAAGGGTAAGGGTAAGGGTAAGGGTGAGGGTAAGGGTAAGCTTAAGGGTAAAAGCAAGGGTAAGGGTAAGGGTAAGGGTAAGGGTAAGGGTAAGGGTAAGCCTAAGGGTAAAAGCAAGGGTAAGGGTAAGGGTAAGGGTAAGGGTAAGGGTAAGGGTTAGGGTAAGGGTAAGGGTAAGGGTAAGGGTAAGGGTAAGGGTAAGGGTAAGGGTAAGGGTAAGGGTAAGGGTAAGCTTAAGGGTAAAAGCAAGGGTAAGGGTAAGGGAAAGGGTAAGGGTAAGCCTAAGGGTAAAAGCAAGGGTAAGGGTAAGAGTAAGGGTAAGGGTAAGGGTAAGCTTAAGGGTAAAAGCAAGAGTAAGGGTAAGGGTAAGGGTAAGGGTAAGGGTAAGGGTAAGCTTAAGGGTAAAAGCAAGGGTAAGGGTAAAGGTAAGGGTAAGGGTAAGGGTAAGGGTAAGGGTATGGGTAAGGGTAAGGGTAAGGGTAAGGGTAAAGGTAAGGGTAAGCCTAAGGGTAAAAGCAAGGGTAAGGGTAAGGGTAAGGGTAAGGGTAAGGGTAAGGTTAAGGGTAAGGGTAAGGGTAAGCTTAAGGGTAAAAGCAAGGGTAAGGGTAAGGGTAAGGGTAAGGGTAAGGGTAAGGGTAAGGGTAAGGGTAAGGGTAAGCTTAAGGGTAAGGGTAAGGGCAAGGGTAAGCTTAAGGGTAAAAGCAAGGGTAAGGGTAAGGGTTAGGGTAAGGGTAATCTTAAGGGTAAAAGCAAGGGTAAGGGTAAGGGTAAGGGTAAGGGTAAGGGTAAGGGTAAGGGTAAGGGTAAGGGTAAGGGTAAGGGTAAGCTTAAGGGTAAGGGTAAGGGTAAGGGTAAGGGTAAGCTTAAGGGTAAAAGCAAGGGTAAGGGTAAGGGTAAGGGTAAGGGTAAGGGTAAGGGTAAGGGTAAGCTTAAGGGTAAGGGTAAGGGTAAGGGTAAGGGTAAGCTTAAGGGTAAAAGCAAGGGTAAGGGTAAGGGTGAGGGTAAGGGTAAGGGTAAGGGTAAGGGTAAGCTTAAGGGTAAGGGTAAGGGTAAGGGTAAGGGTAAGCTTAAGGGTAAAAGCAAGGGTAAGGGTAAGGGTAAGGGTAAGGGTAAGGGTAAGGGTAATGGTAAGGGTAAGGGTAAGGGTAAGGGTAAGGGTAAGTGTAAGGGTAAGGGAAAGCTTAAGGGTAAGGGTAAGGGTAAGGGTAAGGGTAAGCTTAAGGGTAAAAGCAAGGGTAAGGGTAAGGGTAAGGGTAAGGGTAAGGGTAAGCTTAAGGGTAAAAGCAAGGGTAAGGGTAAGGGTAAGGGTAAGGGTAAGGGTAAGGGTAAGGGTAAGGGTAAGGGTAAGGGTAAGGTTAAGGGTAAGGGTAAGGGTAAGCTTAAGGGTAAGGGTAAGGGTAAGGGTAAGGGTAAGCTTAAGGGTAAAAGCAAGGGTAAGGGTAAGGGTAAGGGTAAGGGTAAAGGTAAGGGTAAGCCTAAGGGTAAAAGCAAGGATGAGGGTAAGGGTAAGGGTAAGGGTAAGGGTAATGGTAAGGGTAAGGGTAAGGGTAAGGGTAAGCTTAAGGGTAAAAGCAAGGGTAAGGGTAAGGGTAAGAGTAAGGGTAAGGGTAAGGGTAAGGGTAAGGGTAAGGGTAAGGGTAAGGGTAAGCTTAAGGGTAAAAGCAAGGGTAAGGGTTAGGGTAAGGGTAAGGGTAAGGGTAAGGGTAAGGGTAAGGGTAAGCTTAAGGGTAAAAGCAAGGGTAAGGGTAAGGGTAAGGGTAAGGGTAAGGGTTAGGGTAAGGGTAAAGGTAAGGGTAAGCCTAAGGGTAAAAGCAAGGGTAAGGGTAAGGGTAAGGGTAAGGGTAAGGGTAAGGGTAAGGGTAA
The DNA here is from genome assembly GCA_958510865.1 of Myrrha octodecimguttata. Lineage (NCBI taxonomy): Eukaryota > Metazoa > Arthropoda > Insecta > Coleoptera > Coccinellidae > Myrrha > Myrrha octodecimguttata. The sequence continues at coordinate 50,757 of CAUEHS010000642.1, read as the reverse complement.
GGGTAAGGGTAAGGGTAAGGGTAAGGGTAAGGGTAAGAGTAAGGGTAAGGGTAAGGGTAAGCTTAAGGGTAAAAGCAAGGGTAAGGGTAAGGGTAAGGGTAAGGGTAAGGGTAAGGGTAAGCCTAAGGGTAAAAGCAAGGGTAAGGGTAAGGGTAAGGGTAAGGGTAAGGGTAAGCTTAAGGGTAAAAGCAAGGGTAAGGGTAAGGGTAAGGGTAAGGGTAAGGGTAAGCTTAAGGGTAAAAGCAAGGGTAAGGGTAAGGATAAGGGTAAGGGTAAGGGTAAGGGTAAGGGTAAAGGTAAGGGTAAGCCTAAGGGTAAAAGCAAGGGTAAGGGTAAGGGTAAGGGTAAGGGTAAGGGTAAGGGTAAGGGTAAGGGTAAGGGTAAGCTTGAGGGGAAAAGCAAGGGTAAGGGTAAGGGTAAGGGTAAGGGTAAGGGTAAGGGTAAGGGTAAGGGTAAGGGTAAGGGTAAGGGTAAGCTTAAGGGTAAAAGCAAGGGTAAGGGTAAGGGTAAGGGTAAGGGTAAGGGTAAGGGTAAGGGTAAGGGTAAGGGTAAAGGTAAGGGTAAGGGTAAGGGTAAGGGTAAGGGTAAGGGTAAGGGTAAGCTTAAGGGTAAAAGCAAGGGTAAGGGTTAGGGTAAGGGTAAGGGTAAGGGTAAGGGTAAGGGTAAGCTTAAGGGTAAAAGCAAGGGTAAGGGTAAGGGTAAGGGTAAGGGTAAGGGTAAGGGTAAGGGTAAGGGTAAGGGTAAGGGTAAGGGTAAGGGTAAGGGTAAGGGTAAGGGTAAGGGTAAGGGTAAGCTTAAGGGTAAAAGCAAGGGTAAGGGTAAGGGTAAGGGTAAGGGTAAGGGTAAGGGTAAGGGTAAGCTTAAGGGTAAAAGCAAGGGTAAGGGTAAGGGTAAGGGTAAGGGTAAGGGTTAGGGTAAGGGTGAAGGTAAGGGTAAGCCTAAGGGTAAAAGCAAGGGTAAGGGTAAGGGTAAGGGTAAGGGTAAGGGTAAGGGTAAGGGTAAGGGTAAGGGTAAGGGTAAGGGTAAGGGTAAGCTTAAGGGTAAAAGCAAGGGTAAGGGTAAGGGTAAGGGTAAGGGTAAGGGTAAAGGTAAGGGTAAGCCTAAGGGTAAAAGCAAGGATAAGGGTAAGGGTAAGGGTAAGGGTAAGGGTAATGGTAAGGGTAAGGGTAAGGGTAAGGGTAAGCTTAAGGGTAAAAGCAAGGGTAAGGGTAAGGGTAAGAGTAAGGGTAAGGGTAAGGGTAAGGGTAAGGGTAAGGGTAAGGGTAAGGGTAAGGGTAAGCTTAAGGGTAAAAGCAAGGGTAAGGGTTAGGGTAAGGGTAAGGGTAAGGGTAAGGGTAAGGGTAAGGGTAAGCTTAAGGGTAAAAGCAAGGGTAAGGGTAAGGGTAAGGGTAAGGGTAAGGGTTAGGGTAAGGGTAAAGGTAAGGGTAAGCCTAAGGGTAAAAGCAAGGGTAAGGGTAAGGGTAAGGGTAAGGGTAAGGGTAAGGGTAAGGGTAAGGGTAAGGGTAAGGGTAAGGGTAAGGGTTAGGGTAAGGGTAAGAGTAAGGGTAAGGGTAAGGGTAAGCTTAAGGGTAAAAGCAAGGGTAAGGGTAAGGGTAAGGGTAAGGGTAAGGGTAAGGGTAAGCCTAAGGGTAAAAGCAAGGGTAAGGGTAAGGGTAAGGGTAAGGGTAAGGGTAAGCTTAAGGGTAAAAGCAAGGGTAAGGGTAAGGGTAAGGGTAAGGGTAAGGGTAAGCTTAAGGGTAAAAGCAAGGGTAAGGGTAAGGATAAGGGTAAGGGTAAGGGTAAGGGTAAGGGTAAAGGTAAGGGTAAGCCTAAGGGTAAAAGCAAGGGTAAGGGTAAGGGTAAGGGTAAGGGTAAGGGTAAGGGTAAGGGTAAGGGTAAGGGTAAGCTTGAGGGGAAAAGCAAGGGTAAGGGTAAGGGTAAGGGTAAGGGTAAGGGTAAGGGTAAGGGTAAGGGTAAGCTTAAGGGTAAAAGCAAGGGTAAGGGTAAGGGTAAGGGTAAGGGTAAGGGTAAGGGTAAGGGTAAGGGTAAGGGTAAAGGTAAGGGTAAGGGTAAGGGTAAGGGTAAGGGTAAGGGTAAGGGTAAGCTTAAGGGTAAAAGCAAGGGTAAGGGTTAGGGTAAGGGTAAGGGTAAGGGTAAGGGTAAGGGTAAGCTTAAGGGTAAAAGCAAGGGTAAGGGTAAGGGTAAGGGTAAGGGTAAGGGTAAGGGTAAGGGTAAGGGTAAGGGTAAGGGTAAGGGTAAGGGTAAGGGTAAGGGTAAGGGTAAGCTTAAGGGTAAAAGCAAGGGTAAGGGTAAGGGTAAGGGTAAGGGTAAGGGTAAGGGTAAGGGTAAGCTTAAGGGTAAAAGCAAGGGTAAGGGTAAGGGTAAGGGTAAGGGTAAGGGTTAGGGTAAGGGTGAAGGTAAGGGTAAGCCTAAGGGTAAAAGCAAGGGTAAGGGTAAGGGTAAGGGTAAGGGTAAGGGTAAGGGTAAGGGTAAGGGTAAGGGTAAGGGTAAGGGTAAGAGTAAGGGTAAGGGTAAGGGTAAGCTTAAGGGTGAAAGCAAGGGTAAGGGTAAGGGTAAGGGTAAGGGTAAGCCTAAGGGTAAAAGCAAGGGTAAGGGTAAGGGTAAGGGTAAGGGTAAGCTTAAGGGTAAAAGCAAGGGTAAGGGTAAGGGTAAGGGTAAGGGTAAGGGTAAGGGTAAGCTTAAGGGTAAAAGCAAGGGTAAGGGTAAGGGTAAGGGTAAGGGTAAGGGTAAGGGTAAGGGTAAGGGTAAGGGTAAGGGTAAGGGTAAGGGTAAGGGTAAGGGTAAGGGTAAAGGTAAGGGTAAGCCTAAGGGTACAAGCAAGGGTAAGGGTAAGGGTAAGGGTAAGGGTAAGGGTAAGGGTAAGGGTAAGGGTAAGGGTAAGGGTAAGCTAAAGGGTAAAAGCAAGGGTAAGGGTTAGGGTAAGGGTAAGGGTAAGGGTAAGGGTAAGGGTAAGGGTAAGCTTAAGAGTAAAAGCAAGGGTAAGGGTAAGGGTAAGGGTAAGGGTAAGGGTAAGGGTAAGGGTAAGGGTAAGGGTAAGGGTAAGGGTAAGGGTAAGGGTAAAGGTAAGGGTAAGCCTAAGGGTTAAAGCAAGGGTAAGGGTAAGGGTAAGGGTAAGGGTAAGGGTAAGGGTAAGGGTAAGGGTAAGGGTAAGGGTAAGGGTAAGGGTAAGGGTAAGGGTATAAGCAAGGGTAAGGGTAAGGGTAAGGGTGAGGGTAAGGGTAAGGGTAAGGGTAAGGGTAAGGGTAAGGGTAAGCTTAAGGGTAAAAGCAAGGGTAAGGGTAAGGGTAAGGGTAAGGGTAAGGGTTAGGGTAAGGGTAAGGGTAAGCTTAAGGGTAAAAGCAAGGGTAAGGGTAAGGGTAAGGGTAAGGGTAAGGGTAAGGGTAAGGGTAAGGGTAAGGGTAAGGGTAAGGGTAAGGGTAAGGGTAAGGGTAAGGGTAAAGGTAAGGGTAAGCCTAAGGGTAAAAGCAAGGGTAAGGGTAAGGGTAAGGGTAAGGGTAAGGGTAAGGGTAAGGGTAAGGGTAAGGGTAAGGGTAAGGGTAAGCTTAAGGTTAAAAGCAAGGGTAAGGGTAAGGGTAAGGGTAAGGGTAAGCCTAAGGGTAAAAGCAAGGGTAAGGGTAAGGGTAAGGGTAAGGGTAAGGGTAAGCTTAAGGGTAAAAGCAAGGGTAAGGGTAAGGGTAAGGGTAAGGGTAAGGGTAAGGGTAAGGGTAAGCTTAAGGGTAAAAGCAAGGGTAAGGGTAAGGGTAAGGGTAAGGGTAAGGGTAAGGGTAAAGGTAAGGGTAAGCCTAAGGGTAAAAGCAAGGGTAAGGGTAAGGGTAAGGGTAAGGGTAAGGGTAAGGGTAAGGGTAAGGGTAAGGGTAAGGGTAAGGGTAAGGGTAAGGGTAAGGGTAAGGGTAAGGGTAAGGGTAAGCTTAAGGGTAAAAGCAAGGGTAAGGGTTAGGGTAAGGGTAAGGGTAAGGGTAAGGGTAAGGGTAAGCTTAAGGGTAAAAGCAAGGGTAAGGGTAAGGGTAAGGGTAAGGGTAAGGGTAAGGGTAAGGGTAAGCTTAAGGGTAAAAGCAAGGGTAAGGGTAAGGGTAAGCTTAAGGGTGAAAGTAAGGGTAAGGGTAAGGGTAAGGGTAAGGGTAAGGGTAAGCTTAAGGGTAAAAGCAAGGGTAAGGGTAAGGGTAAGGGTAAGGGTAAGGGTAAGGGTAAGGGTAAGGGTAAGGGTAAGGGTAAGAGTAAGGGTAAGGGTAAGGGTAAGGGTAAGGGTAAGGGTAAGCTTAAGGGTAAAAGCAAGGGTAAGGGTAAGGGTAAGGGTAAGGGTAAGGGTAAGGGTAAGGGTAAGGGTAAGGGTAAGGGTAAGGGTAAGGGTAAGGGTAAGCTTAAGGGTAAAAGCAAGGGTAAGGGTAAGGGTAAGGGTAAGGGTAAGGGTAAGGGTAAGGGTAAGGGTAAGGGTAAGGGTAAGGGTAAGAGTAAGGGTAAGGGTAAGGGTCAGGGTAAGGGTAAGCTTAAGGGTAAAAGCAAGGGTAAGGGTAAGGGTAAGGGTAAGGGTAAAGGTAAGGGTAAGCCTAAGGGTAAAAGCAAGGGTATGGGTAAGGGTAAGGGTAAGGGTAAGGGTAAGGGTAAGGGTAAGGGTAAGGGTAAGGGTAAGGGTAAGAGTAAGGGTAAGGGTAAGGGTAAGGGTAAGGGTAAGCTTAAGGGTGAAAGCAAGGGTAAGGGTAAGGGTAAGGGTAAGGGTAAGGGTAAGGGTAAGGGTAAGGGTAAGGGTAAGGGTAAGGGTAAGGGTAAGGGTAAGGGTAAGCTTAAGGGTAAAAGCAAGGGTAAGGGTAAGGGTAAGGGTAAGGGTAAGGGTAAGGGTAAGGGTAAGGGTAAGGGTAAGGGTAAGGGTAAGGGTAAGGGTAAGGGTAAGGGTAAGGGTAAGGGTAAGGGTAAGGGTAAGGGTAAGGGTAAGGGTAAGCTTAAGGGTGAAAGCAAGGGTAAGGGTAAGGGTAAGGGTAAGGGTAAGGGTAAGGGTAAGGGTAAGGGTAAGGGTAAGGGTAAGCTTAAGGGTAAAAGCAAGGGTAAGGGTAAGGGTAAGGGTAAGGGTAAGGGTAAGGGTAAGGGTAAGCCTAAGGGTAAAAGCAAGGGTAAGGGTAAGGGTAAGGGTAAGGGTAAGGGTAAGGGTAAGGGTAAGGGTAAGGGTAAGGGTAAGGGTAAGGGTAAGCTTAAGGGTAAAAGCAAGGGTGAGGGTAAGGGTAAGGGTAAGGGTAAGGGTAAGGGTAAGGGTAAGGGTAAGGGTAAGGGTAAGGGTAAGGGTAAGGGTAAGGGTAAGGGTAAGGGTAAGGGTAAGCCTAAGGGTAAAAGCAAGGGTAAGGGTAAGGGTAAGGGTAAGGGTAAGGGTAAGCTTAAGGGTGAAAGTAAGGGTAAGGGTAAGGGTAAGGGTAAGGGTAAGGGTAAGCTTAAGGGTAAAAGCAAGGGTAAGGGTAAGGGTAAGGGTAAGGGTAAGGGTAAGGGTAAGGGTAAGGGTAAGGGTAAGGGTAAGAGTAAGGGTAAGGGTAAGGGTAAGGGTAAGGGTAAGCTTAAGGGTAAAAGCAAGGGTAAGGGTAAGGGTAAGGGTAAGGGTAAGGGTAAGGGTAAGGGTAAGGGTAAGGGTAAGGGTAAGGGTAAGGGTAAGGGTAAGCTTAAGGGTAAAAGCAAGGGTAAGGGTAAGGGTAAGGGTAAGGGTAAGGGTAAGGGTAAGGGTAAGGGTAAGGGTAAGGGTAAGGGTAAGAGTAAGGGTAAGGGTAAGGGTCAGGGTAAGGGTAAGCTTAAGGGTAAAAGCAAGGGTAAGGGTAAGGGTAAGGGTAAGGGTAAAGGTAAGGGTAAGCCTAAGGGTAAAAGCAAGGGTATGGGTAAGGGTAAGGGTAAGGGTAAGGGTAAGGGTAAGGGTAAGGGTAAGGGTAAGGGTAAGGGTAAGAGTAAGGGTAAGGGTAAGGGTAAGGGTAAGGGTAAGCTTAAGGGTGAAAGCAAGGGTAAGGGTAAGGGTAAGGGTAAGGGTAAGGGTAAGGGTAAGGGTAAGGGTAAGGGTAAGGGTAAGGGTAAGGGTAAGGGTAAGGGTAAGGGTAAGCTTAAGGGTAAAAGCAAGGGTAAGGGTAAGGGTAAGGGTAAGGGTAAGGGTAAGGGTAAGGGTAAGGGTAAGGGTAAGGGTAAGGGTAAGGGTAAGGGTAAGGGTAAGGGTAAGGGTAAGGGTAAGGGTAAGGGTAAGGGTAAGGGTAAGCTTAAGGGTGAAAGCAAGGGTAAGGGTAAGGGTAAGGGTAAGGGTAAGGGTAAGGGTAAGCTTAAGGGTAAAAGCAAGGGTAAGGGTAAGGGTAAGGGTAAGGGTAAGGGTAAGGGTAAGGGTAAGCCTAAGGGTAAAAGCAAGGGTAAGGGTAAGGGTAAAAGCAAGGGTAAGGGTAAGGGTAAGGGTAAGGGTAAGGGTAAGGGTAAGGGTAAGGGTAAGGGTAAGGGTAAGGGTAAGCTTAAGGGTAAAAGCAAGGGTAAGGGTAAGGGTAAGGGTAAGGGTAAGGGTAAGTGTAAGCTTAAGGGTAAAAGCAAGGGTAAGGGTAAGGGTAAGGGTAAAGGTAAGGGTAAGCCTTAGGGTAAAAGCAAGGGTAAGGGTAAGGGTAAGGGTAAGGGTAAGGGTAAGGGTAAGGGTAAGGGTAAGCTTAAGGGTAAAAGCAAGGGTAAGGGTAAGGGTAAGGGTAAGGGTAAGGGTAAGGGTAAGGGTAAGGGTAAGGGTAAGCTTAAGGGTAAAAGCAAGGGTAAGGGTAAGGGTAAGGGTAAGGGTAAGGGTAAGGGTAAGGGTAAGGGTAAGGGTAAGCTTAAGGGTAAAAGCAAGGGTAAGGGTAAGGGTAAGGGTAAGGGTAAGGGTAAGGGTAAGGGTAAGGGTAAGGGTAAGGGTAAGGGTAAGGGTAAGGGTAAGCTTAAGGGTAAAAGCAAGGGTAAGGGTAAGGGTAAGGGTAAGGGTAAGGGTAAGGGTAAGGGTAAGGGTAAGGGTAAGGGTAAGGGTAAGGGTAAGGGTAAGCTTAAGGGTAAAAGCAAGGGTAAGGGTAAGGGTTAGGGTAAGGGTAAGGGTAGGGGTAAGCCTAAGGGTAAAAGCAAGGGTAAGGGTAAGGGTAAAAGCAAGGGTAAGGATAAGGGTAAGGGTAAGGGTAAGGGTAAGGGTAAGGGTAAGGGTAAGGGTAAGGGTAAGGGTAAGGGTAAGGGTAAGCTTAAGGGTAAAAGCAAGGGTGAGGGTAAGGGTAAGGGTAAGGGTAAGGGTAAGTGTAAGCTTAAGGGTAAAAGCAAGGGTAAGGGTAAGGGTAAGGGTAAAGGTAAGGGTAAGCCTTAGGGTAAAAGCAAGGGTAAGGGTAAGGGTAAGGGTAAGGGTAAGGGTAAGGGTAGGGGTAAGGGTAAGGGTAAGGGTAAGCTTAAGGGTAAAAGCAAGGGTAAGGGTAAGGGTAAGGGTAAGGGTAAGGGTAAGCTTAAGGGTAAAAGCAAGGGTAAGGGTAAGGGTAAGGGTAAGGGTAAGGGTATGGTTAAGGGTAAGGGTAAGGGTAAGGGTAAGGGTAAGGGTAAGCTTAAGGGTAAAAGCAAGGGTAAGGGTTAGGGTAAGGGTAAGGGTAAGGGTAAGGGTAATCTTGAGGGTAAAAGCAAGGGTAAGGGTAAGTGTAAGGGTAAGGGTAAGGGTAAAGGTAAGGGTAAGCCTAAGGGTAAAAGCAAGGGTAAGGGTAAGGGTATGGGTAAGGGTAAGGGTAAGGGTAAGGGTAAGGGTAAGGGTAAGCTTAAGGGTATAAGCAAGGGTAAGGGTAAGGGTAAGGGTGAGGGTAAGGGTAAGGGTAAGGGTAAGCTTAAGGGTAAAAGCAAGGGTAAGGGTAAGGGTAAGGGTAAGGGTAAGGGTAAGGGTAAGGGTAGGGGTAAGCTTAAGGGTAAAAGCAAGGGTAAGGGTAAGGGTAAGGGTAAGGGTAAGGGTAAGGGTAAGGGTAAGGGTAAGGGTAAGGGTAAAGGTTAGGGTAAGCCTAAGGGTAAAAGCAAGGGTAAGGGTAAAGGTAAGGGTAAGGGTAAGGGTAAGGGTAAGGGTGAGGGTAAGGGTAAGGGTAAGGGTAAGGGTAAGGGTAAGGGTAAGCTTAAGGGTAAAAGCAAGGGTAAGGGTAAGGGTAAGGGTAAGGGTAAGCCTAAGGGTAAAACAAGGGTAAGGGTAAGGGTAAGGGTAAGCTTAAGGGTAAAAGCAAGGGTAAGGGTAAGGGTAAGGGTGAGGGTAAGGGTAAGCTTAAGGGTTAAAGCAAGGGTAAGGGTAAGGGTAAGGGTAAGGGTAAGGGTAAGGGTAAAGGTAAGGGTAAGCCTAAGGGTAAAAGCAAGGGTAAGGGTAAGGGTAAGGGTAAGGGTAAGGGTAAGGGTAAGGGTAAGGGTAAGGGTAAGGGTAAGGGTAAGGGTAAGGGTAAGGGTAAGGGTAAGGGTAAGGGTAAGGGTAAGGGTAAAAGCAAGGGTAAGGGTAAGGGTAAGGGTAAGGGTAAGGGTAAGGGTAAGGGTAAGGGTAAGGGTAAGCTTAAGGGTAAAAGCAAGGGTAAGGGTAAGGGTAAGGGTGAGGGTAAGGGTAAGGGTAAGGGTAAGGGTAAGCTTAAGGGTAAAAGCAAGGGTAAGGGTAAGGGTAAGGGTAAGGGTGAGGGTAAGGGTAAGGGTAAGGGTAAGGGTAAGCTTAAGGGTAAAAGCAAGGGTAAGGGTAAGGGTAAGGGTAAGGGTAAGGGTAAGGGTAAGGGTAAGGGTAAGGGTAAAGGTAAGGGTAAGCCTAAGGGTAAAAGCAAGGGTAAGGGTAAGGGTTAGGGTAAGGGTAAGGGTAAGGGTAAGGGTAAGGGTAAGGGTAAGGGTAAGGGTAAGTGTAAGGGTAAGGGTAAGGGTAAGCTTAAGGGTAAAAGCAAGGGTAAGGGTAAGGGTAAGGGTAAGGGTAAGGGTAAGGGTAAGGGTAAGGGTAAGCTTAAGGGTAAGGGTAAGGGTAAGGGTAAAGGTAAGGGTAAGCCTAAGGGTAAAAGCAAGGGTAAGGGTAAGGGTTAGGGTAAGGGTAAGGGTAAGGTTAAGGGTAAGGGTAAGTGTAAGGGTAAGGGTAAGGGTAAGCTTAAGGGTAAAAGCAAGGGTAAGGGTAAGGGTAAGGGTAAGGGTAAGGGTAAGGGTAAGGGTAAGGGTAAGGGTAAGGGTAAGGGTAAGGGTAAGGGTAAGGGTAAGGGTAAGGGTAAGGGTAAGGGTAAGGGTAAGGGTAAGCTTAAGGGTAAGGGTAAGCGTAAGGGTAAGGGTAAGCCTAAGGGTAAAAGCAAGGGTAAGGGTAAGGGTAAGGGTAAGGGTAAGGGTAAGCTTAAGGGTAAAAGCAAGGGTAAGGGTAAGGGTAAGGGTAAGGGTAAGGGTAAGGGTAAGCTTAAGGGTAAAAGCAAGGGTAAGGGTAAGGGTAAGGGTAAGGGTAAGGGTAAGGGTAAGGGTAAAGGTAAGGGTAAGCCTAAGGGTAAAAGCAAGGGTAAGTGTAAGGGTAAGGGTAAGGGTAAGGGTAAGGGTAAGGGTAAGGGTAAGGGTAAGGGTAAGGGTAAGCTTAAGGATAAAAGCAAGGGTAAGGGTAAGGGTAAGGGTAAGGGTAAGGGTAAGGGTAAGGGTAAGGGTAAGGGTAAGGGTAAGGGTAAGGGTAAGGGTAAGGGTAAGGGTAAGGGTAAGGGTAAGGGTAAGGGTAAGTGTAAGCTTAAGGGTAAAAGCAAGGGTGAGGGTAAGGGTAAGGGTAAGGGTAAGGGTGAGGGTAAGGGTAAGGGTAAGCTTAAGGGTAAAAGCAAGGGTAAGGGTAAGGGTAAGGGTTGGGGTAAGGGTAAGGGTAAGGGTAAGGGTAAGGGTAAGGGTAAAGGTAAGGGTAAGCCTAAGGGTAAAAGCAAGGGTAAGGGTAAGGGTAAGGGTAAGGGTAAGGGTAAGGGTAAGCTTAAGGGTAAAAGCAAGGGTAAGGGTAAGGGTAAGGGTAAGGGTAAGGGTAAGGGTAAGGGTAAGGGTAAGGGTAAGCTTAAGGGTAAGGATAAGGGTAAGGGTAAAAGCAAGGGTAAGGGTAAGGGTAAGGGTAAGGGTAAGGGTAAGCTAAAGGGTAAAAGCAAGGGTGAGGGTAAGGGTAAGGGTAAGGGTAAGGGTAAGGGTAAGGGTAAGGGTAAGCTTAAGGGTAAGGGTAAGGGTAAGGGTAAGGGTAAGCTTAAGGGTAAAAGCAAGGGTAAGGGTAAGGGTAAGGGTAAGGGTAAGGGTAAGGGTAAGGGTAAGGGTAAGGGTAAGGGTAAGGGTAAGCTTAAGGGTAAAAGCAAGGGTAAGGGTAAGGGTAAGGGTAAGGGTAAGGGTAAGGGTAAGGGTAAGGGTAAGGGTAAGGGTAAGGGTAAGGGTAAGGGTGAGGGTAAGGGTAAGGGTAAAGGTAAGGGTAAGCCTAAGGGTAAAAGCAAGGGTAAGGGTAAGGGTAAGGGTAAGGGTAAGGGTAAGAGTAAGGGTAAGGGTAAGGGTAAGGGTAAGCTTAAGGGTAAAAGCAAGGGTAAGGGTAAGGGTAAGGGTAAGGGTAAGCCTAAGGGTAAAAGCAAGGGTAAGGGTAAGGGTAAGGGTAAGCTTAAGGGTAAAAGCAAGGGTAAGGTTAAGGGTAAGGGTAAGGGTAAGGGTAAGGGTAAGGGTAAGGGTAAGCTTAAGGGTAAAAGCAAGGGTGAGGGTAAGGGTAAGGGTAAGGGTAAGGGTAAGGGTAAGGGTAAGGGTAAGGGTAAGGGTAAGGGTAAGCTTAAGGGTAAAAGCAAGGGTAAGGGTAAGGGTAAGGGTAAGGGTAAGGGTAAGGGTAAGGGTAAGGGTAAAGGTAAGGGTAAGGGTAAGGGTAAGGGTAAGGGTAAGGGTAAGGGTAAGGGTAAGGGTAAGGGTAAGGGTAAGGGTAAGGGTAAGGGTAAGCTTAAGGGTAAAAGCAAGGGTAAGGGTAAGGGTAAGGGTAAGGGTAAGCCTAAGGGTAAAAGCAAGGGTAAGGGTAAGGGTAAGGGTAAGGGTAAGGGTAAGCTTAAAGGTAAAAGCAAGGGTAAGGGTATGGGTAAGGGAAAGGGTAAGGGTAAGGGTAAGGTTAAGGGTAAAAGCAAGGGTAAGGGTAAGGGTAAGGGTAAGGGTAAGGGTAAGGGTAAGGGTAAGGGTAAGGGTAAAGGTAAGGGTAAACCTAAGGGTAAAAGCAAGGGTAAGGGTAAGGGTAAGGGTAAGGGTAAGTGTAAGGGTAAGGGTAAGGGTAAGGGTAAGGGTAAGGGTAAGGGTAAGCTTAAGGGTAAAAGCAAGGGTAAGGGTAAGGGTAAGGGTAAGGGTAAGGGTAAGGGTAAGGGTAAGGGTAAGGGTAAGGGTAAGGGTAAGCTTAAGGGTAAGGGTAAGGGTAAAGGTAAGGGTAAGCTCAAGGGTAAAAGCAAGGGTAAGGGTAAGGGTAAGGGTAAGGGTAAGGGTAAGGGTAAGCTTAAGGGTAAAAGCAAGGGTAAGGGTAAGGGTAAGGGTAAGGGTAAGGGTAAGGGTAAGGGTAAGGGTAAGGGTAAGGGTAAGGGTAAGCTTAAGGGTAAGGGTAAGGGTGAGGGTAAGCTTAAGGGTAAAAGCAAGGGTAAGGGTAAGGGTAAGGGTAGGGGTAAGGGTAAGGGTAAGGGTAAGGGTAAGCTTAAAGGTAAGGGTAAGGGTAAGGGTAAGGGTAAGCTTAAGGGTAAAAGCAAGGGTAAGGGTAAGGGTAAGGGTAAGGGTAAGGGTAAGCTTAAGGGTAAGGGTAAGGGTAAGGGTAAGGGTAAGGGTAAGCTTAAGGGTAAAAGCAAGGGTAAGGGTAAGGGTAAGGGTAAGGGTAAGGGTAAGGGTAAGGGTAAGGGTAAGGGTAAGGGTAAGGGTAAGGGTAAGGGTAAGGGTAAGGGTAAGGGTAAGGGTAAGGGTAAGCTTAAGGGTAAGGGTAAGGGTAAGGGTAAGGGTAAGCTTAAGGGTAAAAGCAAGGGTAAGGGTAAGGGTAAGGGTAAGGGTAAGGGTAAGGGTAAGCTTAAGGGTAAAAGCAAGGGTAAGGGTAAGGGTAAGGGTAAGGGTAAGGGTAAGGGTAAGGGTAAGGGTAAACTTAAGGGTAAGGGTAAGGGTAAGGGTAAGGGTAAGCTTAAGGGTAAAAGCAAGGGTAAGGGTAAGGGTAAGGGTAAGGGTAAGGGTAAGGGTAAGGGTAAGGGTAAGGGTAAGGGTAAGCTTAAGGGTAAAAGTAAGGGTAAGGGTAAGGGTAAGGGTAAGGGTAAGAGTAAGGGTAAGGGTAAGGGTAAGCTTAAGGGTAAAAGCAAGGGTAAGGGTAAGGGTAAGGGTAAGGGTAATGGTAAGGGTAAGGGTAAAGGTAAGGGTAAGCCTAAGGGTAAAAGCAAGGGTAAGGGTAAGGGTAAGGGTAAGGGTAAGGGTAAGGGTAAGGGTAAGGGTAAGGGTAAGGGTAAGGGTAAGGGTAAGGGTAAGGGTAAGGGTAAGGGTAAGGGTAAGGGTAAGGGTAAGGGTAAGGGTAAGGGTAAGCTTAAGGGTAAAAGCAAGGGTAAGGGTAAGGGTAAGGATAAGGGTAAGCCTAAGGGTAAAAGCAAGGGTAAGGGTAAGGGTAAGGGTAAGGGTAAGGGTAAGGGTAAGGGTAAGGGTAAGCTTAAGGGTAAAAGCAAGGGTAAGGGTAAGGGTAAGGGTAAGGGTAAGGGTAAGGGTAAGCTTAAGGGTAAAAGCAAGGGTGAGGGTAAGGGTGAGGGTAAGGGTAAGGGTAAGGGTAGGGGTAAGGGTAAGGGTAAGGGTAAGCTTAAGGGTAAAAGCAAGGGTAAGGGTAAGGGTAAGGGTAACGGTAAGGGTAAGGGTAAGCTTAAGGGTAAAAGCAAGGGTAAGGGTAAGGGTAAGGGTAAGGGTAAGGGTAAGGGTAAGGGTAAAGGTAAGGGTAAGCCTAAGGGTAAAAGCAAGGGTAAGGGTAAGGGTAAGGGTAAGGGTAAGGGTAAGGGTAAGGGTAAGGGTAAGGGTAAGGGTAAGGGTAAGGGTAAGGGTAAGGGTAAGGGTAAGGGTAAGGGTAAGGGTAAGGGTAAGGGTAAGGGTAAGGGTAAGGGTAAGGGTAAGGGTAAGCTTAAGGGTAAAAGCAAGGGTAAGGGTAAGGGTAAGGGTAAGGGTAAGCCTAAGGGTAAAAGCAAGGGTAAGGGTAAGGGTAAGGGTAAGGGTAAGGGTAAGCTTAAGGGTAAAAGCAAGGGTAAGGGTAAGGGTAAGGGTAAGGGTAAGGGTAAGGGTAAGCTTAAGGGTAAAAGCAAGGGTAAGGGTAAGGGTAAGGGTAAGGGTAAGGGTAAGGGTAAGGGTAAAGGTAAGGGTAAGCCTAAGGGTAAAAGCAAGGGTAAGGGTAAGGGTAAGGGTAAGGGTAAGGGTAAAGGTAAGGGTAAGGGTAAGGGTAAGGGTAAGGGTAAGGGTAAGGGTAAGGGTAAGGGTAAGGGTAAGGGTAAGGGTAAGCTTAAGGGTAAAAGCAAGGGTAAGGGTAAGGGTAAGGGTAAGGGTAAGGGTAAGGGTAAGGGTAAGGGTAAGGGTAAGGGTAAGCTTAAGGGTAAAAGCAAGGGTAAGGGTAAGGGTAAGGGTAAGGGTAAGGGTAAGGGTAAGGGTAAGGGTAAGCTTTAGGGTAAAAGCAAGGGTAAGGGTAAGGGTAAGGATAAGGGTAAGGGTAAGGGTAAGCTTAAGGGTAAAAGCAAGGGTAAGGGTAAGGGTAAGGGTAAGGGTAAGGGTAAGGGTAAGGGTAAGGGTAAGGGTAAGGGTAAGGGTAAAGGTAAGGGTAAGCCTAGGGGTAAATGCAAGGGTAAGGGTAAGGGTAAGGGTAAGGGTAAGGGTAAGTGTAAGGGTAAGGGTAAGGGTAAGGGTAAGAGTAAGGGTAAGCTTAAGGGTAAAAGCAAGGGTAAGGGTAAGGGTAAGGGTAAGGGTAAGGGTAAGGGTAAGGGTAAGGGTAAGGGTTAGGTTAAGCTTAAGGGTAAGGAAAAGGGTAAGGGTAAGGGTAAGCTTAAGGGTAAAAGCAAGGGTAAGGGTAAGGGTAAGGGTAAGGGTAAGGGTAAGCTTAAGGGTAAAAGCAAGGGTAAGGGTTAGGGTAAGGGTAAGGGTAAGGGTAAGGGTAAGGGTAAGCTTAAGGGTAAAAGCAAGGGTAAGGGTAAGGGTAAGGGTAAGGGTAAGGGTAAGGGTAAGGGTAAGGGTAAGGGTAAGGGTAAGGGTAAGGGTAAGGGTAAGGGTAAGGGTAAGGGTAAGGGTAAGGGTAAGGGTAAGGGTAAGCTTAAGGGTAAAAGCAAGGGTAAGGGTAAGGGTAAGGGTAAGGGTAAGGGTAAGGGTAAAGGTAAGGGTAAGGGTAAGGGTAAGGGTAAGCTTAAGGGTAATGGCAAGGGGAAGGGTAAGGGTAAAGGTAAGGGAAAGGGTAAGGGTAAGGGTAAGGGTAAGGGTAAGGGTAAGCTTAAGGGTAAAAGCAAGGGTAAGGGTAAGGGTAAGGGTAAGGGTAAGGGTAAGGGTAAGGGTAAGGGTGAGGGTAAAGGTAAGGGTAAGCCTAAGGGTAAAAGCAAGGGTAAGGGTAAGGGTAAGGGTAAGGGTAAGGGTAAGGGTAAGGGTAAGGGTAAGGGTAAGGGTAAGGGTAAGGGTAAGGGTAAGCTCAAGGGTAAAAGCAAGGGTAAGGGTAAGGGTAAGGGTAAGGGTAAGGGTAAGGGTAAGGGTAAGGGTAAGGGTAAGGGTAAGGGTAAGCTTAAGGGTGAAAGCAAGGGTAAGGGTAAGGGTAAGGGTAAGGGTAAGGGTAAGGGTAAGGGTAAGGGTAGGGGTAAGGGTAAGGGTAAGGGTAAGGGTAAGCTTAAGGGTAAAAGCAAGGGTAAGGGTAAGGGTAAGGGTAAGGGTAAGGGTAAGGGTAAGGGTAAGGGTAAGCTTAAGGGCAAAAGCAAGGGTAAGGGTAAGGGTAAGGGTAAGGGTAAAGGTAAGGGTAAGGGTAAGGGTAAGGGTAAGGGTAAGGGTAAGCTTAAGGGTAAAAGCAAGGGTAAGGGTAAGGGTAAGGGTAAGGGTAAGGGTAAGGGTAAGGGTAAGGGTAAGGGTAAGGGTAAGGGTAAGGGTAAGGGTAAGGGTAAGGGTAAGCTTAAGGGTAAAAGCAAGGGTAAGGGTAAGGGTAAGGGTAAGGGTAAGGGTAAGGGTAAGGGTAAGCTTAAGGGTAAGGGTAAGGGTAAGGGTAAGCTTAAGGGTAAAAGCAAGGGTAAGGGTGAGGGTAAGGGTAAGGGTAAGGGTAAGGGTAAGCTTAAGGGTAAAAGCAAGGGTAAGGGTAAGGGTAAGGGTAAGGGTAAGGGTAAGGGTAAGGGTAAGGGTAAGGGTAAGGGTAAGCTTAAGGGTAAGGGTAAGGGTAAGGGTAAGGGTAAGCTTAAGGGTAAAAGCAAGGGTTAGGGTAAGGGTAAGGGTAAGGGTAAGGGTAAGGGTAAGGGTAAGGGTAAGGGTAAGGGTAAGCTTAAGGGTAAAAGCAAGGGTAAGGGTAAGGGTAAGGGTAAGGGTAAGGGAAAGGGTAAGGGTAAGCTTAAGGGTAAAAGCAAGGGTAAGGGTAAGGGTAAGGGTAAGGGTAAGGGTAAGGGTAAGGGTAAGGGTAAAGGTAAGGGTAAGCCTAAGGGTAAAAGCAAGGGTAAGGGTAAGGGTAAGGGTAAGGTTAAGGGTAAGGGTAAGGGTAAGGGTAAGGGTAAGGGTAAGCTTAAGGGTAAAAGCAAGGGTAAGGGTAAGGGTAAGGGTAAGGGTAAGGGTAAGGGTAAGGGTAAGGGTAAGGGTAAGGGTAAGCTTGAGGGTAAGGGTAAGGCCAAGGGTAAGCTTAAGGGTAAAAGCAAGGGTAAGGGTAAGGGTAAGGGTAAGGGTAAGGGTAAGGGTAAGGGTAAGGGTAAGGGTAAGCTTAAGGGTAAGGGTAAGGGTAAGGGTAAGGGTAAGCTTAAGGGTAAAAGCAAGGGTTAGGGTAAGGGTAAGGGTAAGGGTAAGGGTAAAGGTAAGGGTAAGGGTAAGGGTAAGGGTAAGGGTAAGCTTAAGGGTAAAAGCAAGGGTAAGGGTGAGGGTAAGGGTAAGGGTAAGGGTAACGGTAAGGGTAAGCTTAAGGGTAAAAGCAAGGACAAGGGTAAGGGTAAGGGTAAGGGTAAGGGTAAGGGTAAGGGTAAGGGTAAGGGTAAGGGTAAGGGTAAGTGTAAGGGTAAGCTTAAGGGTAAAAGCAAGGGTAAGGGTAAGGGTAAGGGTAAGGGTAAGCCTAAGGGTAAAAGCAAGGGTAAGGGTAAGGGTAAGGGTAAGGGTAAGGGTAAGCTTAAGGGTAAAAGCAAGGGTAAGGGTAAGGGTAAGGGTAAGGGTAAGGGTAAGGGTAAGCTTAAGGGTAAAAGCAAGGGTAAGGGTAAGGGTAAGGGTAAGGGTAAGGGTAAGGTTAAGCTTAAGGGTAAAAGCAAGGGTAGGGGTAAGGGTAAGGGTAAGGGTAAGGGTAAGGGTAAGTGTAAGGGTAAGGGTAAGGGTAAGCTTAAGGGTAAAAGCAAGGGTAAGGGTAAGGGTAAGGGTAAGGGTAAGGGTAAGGGTAAGGGTAAGGGTAAGGGTAAGCTTAAGGGTAAAAGCAAGGGTAAGGGTAAGGGTAAGGGTAAGGGTAAGGGTAAGGGTAAGGGTAAGGGTAAGGGTAAGGATAAGGGTAAAGGTAAGGGTAAGCCTAAGGGTGAAAGCAAGGGTAAGGGTAAGGGTAAGGGTAAGGTTAAGGGTAAGGGTAAGGGTAAGGGTAAGGGTAAGGGTAAGGGTAAGCTTAAGGGTAAAAGCAAGGGTAAGGGTAAGGGTAAGGGTAAGGGTAAGGGTAAGGGTAAGGGTAAGGGTAAGGGTAAGGGTAAGCTTAAGGGTAAGGGTAAGGGTAAGGGTAAGCTTAAGGGTAAAAGCAAGGGTAGGGGTAAGGGTAAGGGTAAGGGTAAGGGTAAGGATAAGCTTAAGGGTAAAAGCAAGGGTAAGGGTAAGGGTAAGGGTAAGGGTAAGGGTAAGGGTAAGGGTAAGGGTAAGGGTAAGGGTAAGGGTAAGGGTAAGCTTAAGGGTAAGGGTAAGGGTAAGGGTAAGGGTAAGCTTAAGGGTAAAAGCAAGGGTTAGGGTAAGGGTAAGGGTAAGGGTAAGGGTAAGGGTAAGGGTAAGGGTAAGGGTAAGCTTAAGGGTAAAAGCAAGGGTAAGGGTGAGGGTAAGGGTAAGGGTAAGGGTAAGGGTAAGCTTAAGGGTAAAAGCAAGGGTAAGGGTAAAGGTAAGGGTAAGGGTAAGGGTAAGGGTAAGGGTAAGGGTAAGGGTAAGGGTAAGGGTAAGGGTAAGCCTAAGGGTAAAAGCAAGGGTAAGGGTGAGGGTAAGGGTAAGGGTAAGGGTAAGCTTAAGGGTAAAAGCAAGGGTAAGGGTAAGGGTAAGGGTAAGGGTAAGGGTAAGGGTAAGGGTAAGGGTAAGGGTAAGGGTAAGCTTAAGGGTAAAAGCAAGGGTAAGGGTAAGGGTAAGGGTAAGGGTAAGGGTAAGGGTAAGGGTAAGGGTAAGGTTAAGCTTAAGGGTAAAAGCAAGGGTAGGGGTAAGGGTAAGGGTAAGGGTAAGGGTAAGGGTAAGGGTAAGGGTAAGGGTAAGGGTAAGCTTAAGGGTAAAAGCAAGGGTAAGGGTAAGGGTAAGGGTAAGGGTAAGGGTAAGGGTAAGGGTAAGGGTAAGGGTAAGGGTAAGAGTAAGGGTAAGGGTAAGGGTAAGCTTAAGGGTAAAAGCAAGGGTAAGGGTAAGGGTAAGGGTAAGGGTAAGGGTAAGGGTAAGGGTAAGGGTAAGGGTAAGGGTAAGGGTAAGGGTAAGGGTAAGGGTAAGGGTAAGGGTAAGGGTAAGGGTAAGGGTAAGCTTAAGGGTAAAAGCAAGGGTAAGGGTAAGGGTAAGGGTAAGGGTAAGGGTGAAGGTAAGGGTAAGCCTAAGGGTAAAAGCAAGGGTAAGGGTAAGGGTAAGGGTAAGGGTAAGGGTAAGGGTAAGGGTAAGGGTTAGGGTAAGGGTAAGGGTAAGGGTAAGGGTAAGGGTGAGCTTAAGGGTAAAAGCAAGGGTAAGGGTAAGGGTAAGGGTAAGGGTAAGGGTAAGGGTAAGGGTAAGGGTAAGGGTAAGGGTAAGGGTAAGGGTAAGGGTAAGGGTAAGCTTAAGGGTAAGGGTAAGGGTAAGGGTAAGCTTAAGGGTAAAAGCAAGGGTAAAGGTAAGGGTAAGGGTAAGGGTAAGGGTAAGCTTAAGGGTAAAAGCAAGGGTAAGGGTAAGGGTAAGCGTAAGGGTAAGGGTAAGGGTAAGGGTAAGGGTAAGGGTAAGGGTAAGGGTAAGCTTAAGGGTAAGGGTAAGGGTAAGGGTAAGGGTAAAAGCAAGGGTAAGGGTAAGGGTAAGGGTAAGGGAAAGGGTAAGGGTAAGGGTAAGGGTAAGCTTGAGGGTAAAAGCAAGGGTAAGGGTAAGGGTAAGGGTAAGGGTAAGGGTAAGGGTAAGGGTAAGGGTAAGGGTAAGCTTAAGGGTAAATGCAAGGGTAAGGGTAAGGGTAAATGCAAGGGTAAGGGTAAGGGTAAGGGTAAGGGTAAGGGTAAGGGTAAGGGTAAGGGTAAGGGTAAAGGTAAGGGTAAGCCTAAGGGTAAAAGCAAGGGTAAGGATAAGGGTAAGGGTAAGGGTGAGGGTAAGGGTAAGGGTAAGGGTAAGGGTAAGGGTAAGGGTAAGGGTAAGCTTAAGGGTAAGGGTAAGGGTAAGGGTAAGGGTAAGCTTAAGGGTAAAAGCAAGGGTAAAGGTAAGGGTAAGGGTAAGGGTAAGGGTAAGCTTAAGGGTAAAAGCAAGGGTAAGGGTAAGGGTAAGGGTAAGGGTAAGGGTAAGGGTAAGGGTAAGGGTAAGGGTAAGGGTAAGGGTAAGCTTAAGGGTAAGGGTAAGGGTAAGGGTAAGGGTAAGCTTAAGGGTAAAAGCAAGGGTAAGGGTAAGGGTAAGGGTAAGGGTAAGGGTAAGGGTAAGGGTAAGGGTAAGCTTGAGGGTAAAAGCAAGGGTAAGGGTAAGGGTAAGGGTAAGGGTAAGGGTAAGGGTAAGGGTAAGGGTAAGGGTAAGCTTAAGGGTAAATGCAACGGTAAGGGTAAGGGTAAATGCAAGGGTAAGGGTAAGGGTAAGGGTAAGGGTAAGGGTAAGGGTAAGGGTAAGGGTAAAGGTAAGGGTAAGCCTAAGGGTAAAAGCAAGGGTAAGGGTAAGGGTAAGGGTAAGGGTAAGGGTAAGTGTAAGTGTAAGGGTAAGGGTAAGGGTAAGGGTAAGGGTAAGCTTAAGGGTAAAAGCAAGGGTAAGGGTAAGGGTAAGGGTAAGGGTAAGCCTAAGGGTAAAAGCAAGGGTAAGGGTAAGGGTAAGGGTAAGGGTAAGGGTAAGGGTAAGGGTAAGGGTAAGGGTAAGGGTAAGGGTAAGGGTAAGGGTAAGGGTAAGGGTAAGGGTAAGCTTAAGGGTAAAAGCAAGGGTAAGGGTAAGGGTAAGGGTTAGGGTAAGGGTAAGGGTAAGCTTAAGGGTAAAAGCAAGGGTAAGGGTAAGGGTAAGGGTAAGGGTAAGGGTAAGGGTAAGCTTAAGGGTAAAAGCAAGGGTAAGGGTGAGGGTAAGGGTAAGGGTAAGGGTAACGGTAAGGGTAAGCTTAAGGGTAAAAGCAAGGACAAGGGTAAGGGTAAGGGTAAGGGTAAGGGTAAGGGTAAGGGTAAGGGTAAGGGTAAGGGTAAGGGTAAGTGTAAGGGTAAGCTTAAGGGTAAAAGCAAGGGTAAGGGTAAGGGTAAGGGTAAGGGTAAGCCTAAGGGTAAAAGCAAGGGTAAGGGTAAGGGTAAGGGTAAGGGTAAGGGTAAGCTTAAGGGTAAAAGCAAGGGTAAGGGTAAGGGTAAGGGTAAGGGTAAGGGTAAGGGTAAGCTTAAGGGTAAAAGCAAGGGTAAGGGTAAGGGTAAGGGTAAGGGTAAGGGTAAGGTTAAGCTTAAGGGTAAAAGCAAGGGTAGGGGTAAGGGTAAGGGTAAGGGTAAGGGTAAGGGTAAGTGTAAGGGTAAGGGTAAGGGTAAGCTTAAGGGTAAAAGCAAGGGTAAGGGTAAGGGTAAGGGTAAGGGTAAGGGTAAGGGTAAGGGTAAGGGTAAGGGTAAGGGTAAGCTTAAGGGTAAAAGCAAGGGTAAGGGTAAGGGTAAGGGTAAGGGTAAGGGTAAGGGTAAGGGTAAGGGTAAGGGTAAGGATAAGGGTAAAGGTAAGGGTAAGCCTAAGGGTGAAAGCAAGGGTAAGGGTAAGGGTAAGGGTAAGGTTAAGGGTAAGGGTAAGGGTAAGGGTAAGGGTAAGGGTAAGGGTAAGGGTAAGCTTAAGGGTAAAAGCAAGGGTAAGGGTAAGGGTAAGGGTAAGGGTAAGGGTAAGGGTAAGGGTAAGGGTAAGGGTAAGGGTAAGCTTAAGGGTAAGGGTAAGGGTAAGGGTAAGCTTAAGGGTAAAAGCAAGGGTAGGGGTAAGGGTAAGGGTAAGGGTAAGGGTAAGGGTAAGCTTAAGGGTAAAAGCAAGGGTAAGGGTAAGGGTAAGGGTAAGGGTAAGGGTAAGGGTAAGGGTAAGGGTAAGGGTAAGGGTAAGGGTAAGGGTAAGGGTAAGCTTAAGGGTAAGGGTAAGGGTAAGGGTAAGGGTAAGCTTAAGGGTAAAAGCAAGGGTTAGGGTAAGGGTAAGGGTAAGAGTAAGGGTAAGGGTAAGGGTAAGGGTAAGGGTAAGGGTAAGCTTAAGGGTAAAAGCAAGGGTAAGGGTGAGGGTAAGGGTAAGGGTAAGGGTAAGGGTAAGCTTAAGGGTAAAAGCAAGGGTAAGGGTAAAGGTAAGGGTAAGGGTAAGGGTAAGGGTAAGGATAAGGGTAAGGGTAAGGGTAAGGGTAAGGGTAAGCCTAAGGGTAAAAGCAAGGGTAAGGGTGAGGGTAAGGGTAAGGGTAAGGGTAAGCTTAAGGGTAAAAGCAAGGGTAAGGGTAAGGGTAAGGGTAAGGGTAAGGGTAAGGGTAAGGGTAAGGGTAAGGGTAAGGGTAAGCTTAAGGGTAAAAGCAAGGGTAAGGGTAAGGGTAAGGGTAAGGGTAAGGGTAAGGGTAAGGGTAAGGTTAAGCTTAAGGGTAAAAGCAAGGGTAGGGGTAAGGGTAAGGGTAAGGGTAAGGGTAAGGGTAAGGGTAAGGGTAAGGGTAAGGGTAAGCTTAAGGGTAAAAGCAAGGGTAAGGGTAAGGGTAAGGGTAAGGGTAAGGGTAAGGGTAAGGGTAAGGGTAAGGGTAAGGGTAAGAGTAAAGGTAAGGGTAAGGGTAAGCTTAAGGGTAAAAGCAAGGGTAAGGGTAAGGGTAAGGGTAAGGGTAAGGGTAAGGGTAAGGGTAAGGGTAAGGGTAAGGGTAAGGGTAAGGGTAAGGGTAAGGGTAAGGGTAAGGGTAAGGGTAAGGGTAAGCTTAAGGGTAAAAGCAAGGGTAAGGGTAAGGGTAAGGGTAAGGGTAAGGGTGAAGGTAAGGGTAAGCCTAAGGGTAAAAGCAAGGGTAAGGGTAAGGGTAAGGGTAAGGGTAAGGGT
Source organism: Myrrha octodecimguttata (assembly GCA_958510865.1). Taxonomy (NCBI): domain Eukaryota; kingdom Metazoa; phylum Arthropoda; class Insecta; order Coleoptera; family Coccinellidae; genus Myrrha; species Myrrha octodecimguttata. The sequence goes on along the minus strand of CAUEHS010000642.1, from coordinate 29,322 downwards.
AAGGGTAAGGGTAAGGGTTAGGGTAAGGGTAAGGGTAAGGGTAAGGGTAAGGGTGAGCTTAAGGGTAAAAGCAAGGGTAAGGGTAAGGGTAAGGGTAAGGGTAAGGGTAAGGGTAAGGGTAAGGGTAAGGGTAAGGGTAAGGGTAAGGGTAAGGGTAAGCTTAAGGGTAAGGGTAAGGGTAAGGGTAAGCTTAAGGGTAAAAGCAAGGGTAAAGGTAAGGGTAAGGGTAAGGGTAAGGGTAAGCTTAAGGGTAAAAGCAAGGGTAAGGGTAAGGGTAAGCGTAAGGGTAAGGGTAAGGGTAAGGGTAAGGGTAAGGGTAAGGGTAAGGGTAAGCTTAAGGGTAAGGGTAAGGGTAAGGGTAAGGGTAAAAGCAAGGGTAAGGGTAAGGGTAAGGGTAAGGGAAAGGGTAAGGGTAAGGGTAAGGGTAAGCTTGAGGGTAAAAGCAAGGGTAAGGGTAAGGGTAAGGGTAAGGGTAAGGGTAAGGCTAAGGGTAAGGGTAAGGGTAAGCTTAAGGGTAAATGCAAGGGTAAGGGTAAGGGTAAATGCAAGGGTAAGGGTAAGGGTAAGGGTAAGGGTAAGGGTAAGGGTAAGGGTAAGGGTAAGGGTAAGGGTAAAGGTAAGGGTAAGCCTAAGGGTAAAAGCAAGGGTAAGGATAAGGGTAAGGGTAAGGGTGAGGGTAAGGGTAAGGGTAAGGGTAAGGGTAAGGGTAAGGGTAAGCTTAAGGGTAAGGGTAAGGGTAAGGGTAAGGGTAAGCTTAAGGGTAAAAGCAAGGGTAAAGGTAAGGGTAAGGGTAAGGGTAAGGGTAAGCTTAAGGGTAAAAGCAAGGGTAAGGGTAAGGGTAAGGGTAAGGGTAAGGGTAAGGGTAAGGGTAAGGGTAAGGGTAAGGGTAAGGGTAAGCTTAAGGGTAAGGGTAAGGGTAAGGGTAAGGGTAAGCTTAAGGGTAAAAGCAAGGGTAAGGGTAAGGGTAAGGGTAAGGGTAAGGGTAAGGGTAAGGGTAAGGATAAGCTTGAGGGTAAAAGCAAGGGTAAGGGTAAGGGTAAGGGTAAGGGTAAGGGTAAGGGTAAGGGTAAGGGTAAGGGTAAGCTTAAGGGTAAATGCAAGGGTAAGGGTAAGGGTAAATGCAAGGGTAAGGGTAAGGGTAAGGGTGAGGGTAAGGGTAAGGGTAAGGGTAAGGGTAAAGGTAAGGGTAAGCCTAAGGGTAAAAGCAAGGGTAAGGGTAAGGGTAAGGGTAAGGGTAAGGGTAAGGGTAAGTGTAAGGGTAAGGGTAAGGGTAAGGGTAAGGGTAAGCTTAAGGGTAAAAGCAAGGGTAAGGGTAAGGGTAAGGGTAAGGGTAAGCCTAAGGGTAAAAGCAAGGGTAAGGGTAAGGGTAAGGGTAAGGGTAAGGGTAAGGGTAAGGGTAAGGGTAAGGGTAAGGGTAAGGGTAAGGGTAAGGGTAAGGGTAAGGGTAAGCTTAAGGGTAAAAGCAAGGGTAAGGGTAAGGGTAAGGGTTAGGGTAAGGGTAAGGGTAAGCTTAAGGGTAAAAGCAAGGGTAAGGGTAAGGGTAAGGGTAAGGGTAAGGGTAAGGGTAAGGGTAAGGGTAAGGGTAAGGGTAAGGGTAAGGGTAAGGGTAAGCTTAAGGGTAAAAGCAAGGGTAAGGGTAAGGGTAAGGGTAAGGGTAAGGGTAAGGGTAAGGGTAAGGGTAAGCTTAAGGGTAAAAGCAAGGGTAAGGGTAAGGGTAAGGGTGAGGGTAAGGGTAAGGGTAAGGGTAAGGGTAAAGTTAAGGGTAAGCCTAAGGGTAAAAGCAAGGGTTAGGGTAAGGGTAAGAGTAAGGGTAAGGGTAAGGGTAAGGGTAAGGGTAAGGGTAAGGGTAAGAGTAAGGGTAAGGGTAAGGGTAAGGGTAAGGGTAAGGGTAAGGGTAAGGGTAAGGGTAAGGGTAAGGGTAAGGGTAAGGGTAAGGGTAAGGGTAAGCTTAAGGGTAAAAGCAAGGGTAAGGGTAAGGGTAAGGGTAAGGGTAAGGGTAAGGGTAAGCCTAAGGGTAAAAGCAAGGGTAAGGGTAAGGGTAAGGGTAAGGGTAAGGTTAAGGGTAAGGGTAAGGGTAAGCTTAAGGGTAAAAGCAAGGGTAAGGGTAAGGGTAAGGGTAAGGGTAAGCCTAAGGGTGAAAGCAAGGGTAAGGGTAAGGGTAAGGGTAAGGGTAAGGGTAAGGGTAAGGGTAAGCTTAAGGGTAAAAGCAAGGGTAAGGGTAAGGGTAAGGGTAAGGGTAAGGGTAAGGGTAAGGGTAAGGGTAAGGGTAAGGGTAAGGGTAAAGGTAAAGGGTAAGCCTTAGGGTAAAAGCAAGGGTAAGGGTAAGGGTAAGGGTAAGGGTAAGGGTAAGGGTAAGGGTGAGGGTAAGGGTAAGGGTAAGCTTAAGGGTAAAAGCAAGGGTAAGGGTAAGGGTAAGGGTAAGGGTAAGGGTAAGGGTAAGGGTAAGGGTAAGGGTAAGGGTAAGGGTAAGGGTAAGCTTAAGGGTAAGGGTAAGGGTAAGGGTAAGGGTAAGCTTAAGGGTAAAAGCAAGGGTAAGGGTAAGGGTAAGGGTAAGGGTAAGGGTAAGGGTAAGGGTAAGGGTAAGGGTAAGGGTAAGGGTAGGGGTAAGGGTAAGGGTAAGGGTAAGGGTAAGGGTAAGGGTAAGGGTAAGGGTAAGGGTAAGGGTAAGGGTAAGGGTAAGGGTAAGGGTAAGGGTAAGGGTAAGGGTAAGGGTAAGGGTAAGGGTAAGGGTAAGGGTAAGGGTAAGCTTAAGGGTAAAAGCAAGGGTAAAGGTAAGGGTACGGGTAAGGGTAAGGGTAAGGGTAAGGGTAAGGGTAAGGGTAAGGGTAAGGGTAAGGGTAAGGGTAAGGGTAAGGGTAAGGGTAAGGGTAAGGGTAAGGGTAAGGGTAAGGGTAAGGGTAAGGGTAAGGGTAAGCTTAAGGGTAAAAGCAAGGGTAAGGGTAAGGGTAAGTGTAAGGGTAAAGGTAAGGGTAAGCCTAAGGGTAAAAGCAAGGGTAAGGGTAAGGGTAAGGGTAAGGGTAAGGGTAAGGGTAAGGGTAAGGGTAAGGGTAAGGGTAAGGGTAAGGGTAAGGGTAAGCTTAAGGGTAAAAGCAAGGGTAAGGGTAAGGGTAAGTGTAAGGGTAAAGGTAAGGGTAAGCCTAAGGGTAAAAGCAAGGGTAAGGGTAAGGGTAAGGGTAAGGGTAAGGGTAAGGATAAGGATAAGGGTAAGGGTAAGGGTAAGGGTAAGGGTAAGGGTAAGGGTAAGGGTAAGGGTAAGGGTAAGGGTAAGGGTAAGGGTAAGGGTAAGGGTAAGGGTAAGGGTAAGGGTAAGGGTAAGGGTAAGGGTAAGGGTAAGGGTAAGGGTAAGGGTAAGGGTAAGCTTAAGGGTAAAAGCAAGGGTAAGGGTAAGGGTAAGGGTAAGCTTAAGGGTAAAAGCAAGGGTAAGGGTTAGGGTTAGGGTAAAAGCAAGGGTAAAAGCAAGGGTTAGGGTAAGGGTAAGGGTAAGGGTAAGGGTAAGGGTAAGGGTAAGGGTAAAGGTAAGGGTAAGGGTAAGGGTAAGGGTAAGGGTAAGGGTGAGGGAAAGGGTAAGGGTAAGGGTAAGGTTAAGGGTAAGGGTAAGTGTTAAAGCAAGGGTAAGGGTAAGGGTAAGGGTAAGGGTAAGGGTAAGGGTAAGGGTAAGGGTAAGGGTAAGGGTAAGGGTAAGGGTAAGGGTAAGGGTAAGGATAAGGGTAAGGGTAAGGGTAAGTGTAAGGGTAAGGGTAAGGGTAAGGGTAAGGGTAAGGGTAAGGGTAAGGGTAAGGGTAAGGGTAAGGGTAAGGGTAAGGGTAAAAGCAAGGGTAAGGGTAAGGGTAAGGGTAAGGGTAAGGGTAAGGGTAAAGGTAAGGGTAAGCCTAAGGGTAAAAGCAAGGGTAAGGGCAAGGGTAAGGGTAAGGGTAAGGGTAAGGGTAAGGGTAAGGGTAAGGGTAAGGGTAAGGGTAAAGGTAAGGGTAAGGGTAAGGGTAAGGGTAAGGGTAAGGGTAAGGGTAAGGGTAAGGGTAAGGGTAAGGGTAAGGGTAAGGGTAAGGGTAAGGGTAAGGGTAAGGGTAAGGGTAAGGGTAAGGGTAAGGGTAAGGGTAAGGGTAAGGGTAAGGGTAAGGGTAAGGGTAAGGGTAAGGGTAAGGGTAAGGGTAAGGGTAAGGGTAAGGGTAAGGGTAAGGGTAAGGGTAAGGGTAAAGGTAAGGGTAAGGGTAAGCTTAAGGGTAAAAGCAAGGGTAAGGGTAAGGGTAAGGGTAAGGGTAGGGGTAAGGGTAAGGGTAAGGGTAAGGGTGAGGGTAAGGGAAAGGGTAAGGGTAAGGGCAAGGGTAAGGGTAAGTGTAAGGGTAAGGGTAAGGGTAAGGGTAAGGGTAAGGGTAAGAGTAAGGGTAAGGGTAAGGGTAAGGGTAAGGGTAAGGGTAAGGGTAAGGGTAAGGGTAAGAGTAAGGGTAACGGTAAGGGTAAGGGTAAGGGTAAGAGTAAGGGTAAGGGTAAGGGTAAGGGTAAGGGTAAAGGTAAGGGTAAGGGTAAGGGTAAGGGTAAGGGTAAGGGTAAGGATAAGGGTAAGGGTAAGGGTAAGGGTAAGGGTAAGGTAAGGGTAAGGGTAGGGTAAGGGTAAGGGTAAGGTAAGGGTAACGGTAAGGGTAAGGGTAAGGGTAAGGGTAAGGGTAAGGGTAAGGGTAAGGGTAAGGGTAAGGGTAAGGGTAAGGGTAAGGGTAAGGGTAAGGGTAAGGGTAAGGGTAAGGGTAAGGGTAAGGGTAAGGGTAAGGGTAAGGGTAAGAGTAAGGGTAAGGGTAAGGGTAAGGGTAAGGGTGAGGGTAAAGGTAAGGGTAAGGGTAAGCTTAAGGGTAAAAGCAAGGGTAAGGGTGAGGGTAAGGGTAAGGGTAGGGGTAAGGGTAAGGGTAAGGGTAAGGGTGAGGGTAAGGGTAAGGGTAAGGGTAAGGGCAAGGGTAAGGGTAAGTGTAAGGGTAAGGGTAAGGGTAAGGGTAAGGGTAAGAGTAAGGGTAAGGGTAAGGGTAAGGGTAAGGGTAAGGGTAAGGGTAAGGGTAAGGGTAAGGGTAAGGGTAACGGTAAGGGTAAGGGTAAGGGTAAGAGTAAGGGTAAGGGTAAGGGTAAGGGTGAGGGTAAGGGTAAGGGTAAGGGTAAGGGTAAGGGTAAGGGTAAGGGTAAGGGTAAGGGTAAGGGTAAGGGTAAGGGTAAAGGTAAGGGTAAGGGTAAGCTTAAGGGTAAAAGCAAGGGTAAGGGTAAGGGTAAGGGAAAGGGTAGGGGTAAGGGTAAGGGTAAGGGTGAGGGTGAGGGTAAGGGTAAGGGTAAGGGCAAGGGTAAGGGTAAGTGTAAGGGTAAGGGTAAGGGTAAGGGTAAGGGTAAGAGTAAGGGTAAGGGTAAGGGTAAGGGTAAGGGTAAGGGTAAGGGTAAGGGTAAGGGTAAGGGTAAGGGTAACGGTAAGGGTAAGGGTAAGGGTAAGAGTAAGGGTAAGGGTAAGGGTAAGGGTAAGGGTAAGGGTAAGGGTAAGGGTAAGGGTAAGGGTAAGGGTAAGGGTAAGGGTAAGGGTAAGGGTAAGGGTAAGGTAAGGGTAAGGGTAAGGGTAAGGGTAAGGGTAAGGGTAAGTATAAGGGTAAGGGTAAGGGTAAGGGTAAGCTTAAGGGTAATGGTAAGGGTAAGGGTAAGGGTAAGGGTAAGGGTAAGGGTAAGGGTAAGGGTAAGGGTAAGGGTAAGTGTAGGGTAAGGGTAAGGGTAAGGGTAAGGGTAAGGGTAAGGGTAAGGTAAAGGTAAGGGTAAGCCTAAGGGTAAAAGCAAGGGTAAGGGTAAGGGTAAGGGTAAGGGTAAGGGTAAGGGTAAAGGTAAGGGTAAGCCTAAGGGTAAAAGCAAGGGTAAGGGTAAGGGTAAGGGTAAGGGTAAGGGTAAGGGTAAGGGTAAGGGTAAGGGTAAGGGTAAGGGTAAGGGTAAGGGTAAGGGAAAGGGTAAGGGTAAGGGTAAGGGTAAGGGTAAGCTTAAGGGTAAAAGCAAGGGTAAGGGTAAGGGTAGGCTTAAGGGTAAAAGCAAGGGTAAGGGTAAGGGTAAGAGTAAGAATAAGTGTAAGGTTAAGGGTTAGGGTAAGGGTAAGGGTAAGGGTAAGGGTAAGGGTAAGTGTAAGGGTAAGGGTTAGGGTTGAGGTAAGGGTAAGGGTAAGGGTAAGGGTAAGGGTAAGGGTAAGGGTAAAGGTAAGGGTAAGGGTAAGGGTAAGGGTAAGGGTAAGGGTAAGGGTGAGGGTAAGGCTAAGGGAAAGGGTAAGGGTAAGGGTAAGGGTAAGAATAAGGGTAAGGGTAAGGGTAAGGGTAAGCTTAAGGGTAATGGTAAGGGTAAGGGTAAGGGTAAGGGTAAGGGTTAGGGTAAGGGTAAGGGTAAGGGTAAGGGTAAGGGTAAGGGTAAGGGTAGGGGTGAGGGTAAGGGTAAGGGTAAGGGTAAGGGTAAGGGTAAAGGTAAGGGTAAGCCTAAGGTAAAGCAAGGGTAAGGGTAAGGGTAAGGGTAAGGGTAAGGGTAAGGGTAAGGGTAAGGGTAAAGGTAAGGGTAAGCCTAAGGGTAAAAGCAAGGGTAAGGGTAAGGGTAAGGGTAAGGGTAAGGGTAAGGGTAAGGGTAAGGGTAAGGGTATGGGTAAGGGTAAGGGTAAGGGTAAGGGCTTACCCTTTCCTTACCCTTACCCTTACCCTTACCCTTACCCTTACCCTTACCCTTACCCTTACCCTTACCCTTACCCTTACCCTTACCCTTACCCTTACCCTTACCCTTACCCTTACCCTTACCCTTACCCTTACCCTTACCTTACCCTTACCCTTACCCTTACCCTTACCCTTACCCTTACCCTTACCTTACCCTTACCCTTACCCTTACCCTTACCCTTACCCTTACCCTTACCCTTACCCTTACCCTTACCCTTACCCTTACCCTAATCCTTACCCTTACCCTTACCCTTACCTTTACCCTTACCCTTACCCTTACCCTTACCCTTACCCTTACCCTTACCCTTACCCTTACCCTTACCCTTACCCTTGCTTTTACCCTTAAGCTTACCCTTACCCTTACCCTTACCCTTACCCTTACCCTTACCCTTACCCTTACCCTTACCCTTACCCTTACCCTTACCCTTACCCTTACCCTTACCCTTACCCTTACCCTTACCCTTACCCTTACCTTAACCCTTACCCTTACCCTTACCCTTACCCTTACCCTTACCCTTACCCTAACCCTTACCCTTACCCTTACCCTTACCCTTACCCTTACCCTTACCCTTACCCTAACCCTTAACCTTACACTTATTCTTACTCTTACCCTTACCCTTACCTTGCTTTTACCCTTAAGCCTACCCTTACCCTTACCCTTGCTTTTACCCTTAAGCTTACCCTTACCCTTACCCTTACCCTTACCCTTTCCCTTACCCTTACCCTTACCCTTGCCCTTACCCTTACCCTTACCCTTGCCCTTACCCTTACCCTTACCCTTACCCTTACCCTTACCCTTACCCTTACCCTTACCCTTACCCTTACCCTTACCCTTACCCTAACCCTTACGCTTACCCTTACCCTTACCCTTACCCTTACCCTTACCCTTACCCTTACCCTTACCCTTACCCTTACCCTTACCCTTACCCTTACCCTTACCCTTACCCTTACCCTTACCCTTACCCTTACCCTTACCCTTACCCTTACCCTTACCCTTACCCTTACCCTTACCCTTGCTTTTACCCTTAAGCTTACCCTTACCCTTACCCTTACCCTTGCTTTTACCCTTAAGCTTACCCTTACCCTTACCCTTACCCTCACCCTTACCCTTACCCTTACCCTTACCCTTACCCTTTCCCTTACCCTTACCCTTACCCTTACCCTTACCTTTACCCTTACCCTTACCCTTACCCTTGCTTTTACCCTTAGGCTTACCCTTACTTTTACCCTTACCCTTACCCTTACCCTTACCCTTGCTTTTACCCTTAAGCTTACCCTTACCCTTACCCTTACCCTCACCCTTACCCTTACCCTTACCCTTACCCTTACCCTTACCCTTACCCTTACCTTAACCCTTACCCTTACCCTTACCCTTACCCTTACCCTTACCCTTACCCTTACCCTTACCCTTACCCTTACCTTTACCCTTACCCTTACCCTTACCCTTACCCTTACCCTTACCCTTACCCTTACCCTTACCCTTACCCTTACCCTTACCCTTACCCTTACCCTTACCCTTACCCTTACCCTTACCCTTACTCTTACCCTTACCCTTACCGTTACCCTTACCCTTACCCTTACCCTTACCCTTACCCTTACCCTTACCCTTACCCTTACCCTTACCCTTACCCTTACCCTTGCTTTTACCCTTAAGCTTACCCTTACCCTTACCCTTACCCTTACCCTTACCCTTACCCTTACCCTTACCCTTACCCTTACCCTTACCCTTACCCTTACCCTTACCCTTACCCTTACCTTTACCCTTCCCTTACCCTTACCCTTACCCTTACCCTTACCCTTACCCTAACCCTTACCCTTACCCTTACCCTTACCCTTACCCTTACCCTTACCCTTACCCTCACCCTTAACCTTAACCTTACCCTTATTCTTACTCTTACCCTTACCCTTACCCTTACCCTTACCCTTGCTTTTACCCTTAAGCCTACCCTTACCCTTAACCTTGCTTTTACCCTTAAGCACCCTTACCCTTACCCTTACCCTTACCTTTACCCTTACCCTTACCCTTACCCTTACCCTTACCCTTACCCTTACCCTGACCCTTGCCCTTACCCTTACCCTTACCCTTACCCTTACCCTTACCCTTACCCTTACCCTTACCCTTACCCTTACCCTTACCCTTACCCTTACCCTTACCCTTACCCTTACCCTTACCCTTACCCTTACCCTTACCCTTACCCTTACCCTTACCCTTACCCTTACCCTTACCCTTACCCTTACCCTTACCCTTACCCTTACCCTTACCCTTACCCTTACCCTTACCCTTACCCTTACCCTTACCCTTACCCTTACCCTTACCCTAACCCTTACCCTTACCCTTACCCTTACCCTTACCCTTACCCTTACCCTTACCCTTACCCTTATTCTTACTCTCACCCTTTTACCCTTACCCTTACCCTTACCCTTACCCTTACCCTTACCTTTACCCTTACCCTTACCCTTACCCTTACCCTTACCCTTACCCTTACCCTTACCCTTACCCTTACCCTTACCTTTACCCTTACCCTTACCCTTAACCTTACCCTTACCCTTACCCTTACCCTTACCCTTACCCTTATTCTTACCCTTACCCTTACCCTTACCCTTACCCTTGCTTTTACCCTTAAGCTTACCCTTACCCTTACCCTTACCCTTATTCTTACCCTTACCCTTACCCTTACCCTTACCCTTACCCTTACCCTTACCCTTACCCTTACCCTTATTCTTACTCTTACCCTTACCCTTGCTTTTACCCTTAGGCTTACCCTTACCTTTACCCTTACCCTCACCCTTACCCTTACCCTTGCTTTTACCCTTAAGCTTACCCTTACCCTTACCCTTACCCTTATTCTTACCCTTACCCTTATTCTTACCCTTACCCTTACCCTTACCCTTACCCTTACCCAAACCCTTACCCTTACCCTTACCCTTACCCTTACCCTTACCCTTATTCTTACTCTTACCCTTACATTTACCCTTGCTTTTACCCTTAAGCTTACCCTTGCCCTTACCCTTACCCTTACCCTTACCCTTACCCTTACCCTCACCCTTACCCTTGCTTTTACCCTTAGGCTTAAGGGTAAAAGCAAGGGTAAGGGTAAGGGTAAGGGTAAGGGCAAGGGTAAGGGTAAGGGTAAGGGTAAGGGTAAGGGTAAGGGTAAGGGTAAGGCTAAGGGTAAGGGTAAGGGTAAGGGTAAGGGTAAGAATAAGGGTAAGGGTAAGGGTAAGGGTAAGCTTAAGGGTAATGGTAAGGGTAAGGGTAAGGGTAAGGGTAAGGGTAAGGGTAAGGGTGAGGGTAAGGGTAAGGGTAGGGGTTAGGGTAAGGGTAAGGGTAAGGGTAAAGGTAAGGGTAAGCCTAAGGGTAAAAGCAAGGGTAAGGGTAAGGGTAAGGGTAAGGGTAAGGGTAAGCCTAAGGGTAAAAGCAAGGGTAAGGGTAAGGGTAAGGGTAAGGGTAAGGGTAAGGGTAAGGGTAAGGGTAAGGGTAAGGGTAAGGGTAAGGGTAAGGGTAAGGGTAAGGGTAAGGTAAGGGTAAGGGTAAGGGCTTAAGGGTAAAAGCAAGGGTAAGGTAAGAGTAAGGGTAAGGGTAAGGGTAAGGGTAAGGGTAAGGGTAAGGGTAAGAATAAGGGTAAGGGTAAGGGTAAGGGTAAGGGTAAGGGTAAGGGGTAAGGTAGGGATAAGGGTTAAGGGTAAGGAATAAGGGTAAGGGTAAGGGTAAGGGTAAGGGTAAGGGTAAGGGTAAGGTAAGGGTAAGGGTAAGGGTTAAGGGTAAGGGTAAGGGTAAGGGTAAGGGGTAAGGGGTAAGGGTAAGGGTAAGGGTAAGGGTAAGGGTAAGGGTAAGGGTAAGGGTAAGGGTAAGGGTAAGGGTAAGGGTAAGGGTAAGAGTAAGGTTAAGGGTAAGCCTAAGGGTAAAAGCAAGGGTAAGGGTAAGGGTAAGGGTAAGGGTAAGGGTAAGGGTAAGGGTAAGGGTAAGGTAAGGGTAAGGGTAAGGGCAAGGGTAAGCTTAAGGGTAAAAGCTTGGGTAAGGGTAAGGGTAAGGGTAAGGGTAAGGGTAAGGGTAAGCTTAAGGGTTAACCCTTACCCTTACCCTTACCCTTACCCTTACCCTTACCCTTGCTTTTACCCTTAAGCTTACCCTTACCCTTACCCTTACCCTTACCCTTACCCTTACCCTTACCCTTACCCTTACCCTTGCTTTTACCCTTAAGCTTACCCTTACCCTTACCCTTACCCTTACCCTTACCCTTACCCTTACCCTTACCCTTACCCTTACCCTTACCCTTACCCTTACCCTTACCTTTACCCTTACCCTTACCCTTATTCTTACTCTCACCCTTTTACCCTTACCCTTACCCTTACCCTTACCCTTACCCTTACCCTTACCCTTACCCTTACCCTTACCTTTACCCTTACCCTTACCCTTACCCTTACCCTTACCCTTACCCTTACCCTTACCCTTACCACTTACCCTTACCCTTACCCTTACCCTTACCCTTACCCTTACCCTTACCCTTACCTTTACCCTTACCCTTACCCTTACCCTTACCCTTACCCTTACCCTTACCCTTACCCTTATTCTTACCCTTACCCTTACCCTTACCCTTACCCTTGCTTTTACCCTTAAGCTTACCCTTACCCTTACCCTTACCCTTATTCTTACCCTTTCCCTTACCCTTACCTTTACCCTTACCCTTACCCTTACCCTTACCCTTACCCTTACCCTTACCCTTACCCTAACCCTTACCTTACCCTTACCCTTACCCTTACCCTTATTCTTACTCTTACCCTTACCCTTACCCTTGCTTTTACCCTTAGGCTTACCCTTACCTTTACCATTACCCTTACCCTTACCCTTACCCTTACCCTTACCCTTACCCTTGCTTTTACCCTTAAGCTTACCCTTACCCTTACCCTTACCCTTACCCTTACCCTTACCCTTATTCTTACCCTCACCTTTATCCTTACCCTTACCCTTACCCTTACCCTTACCCTTACCCTTACCCTTACCCTTACCCTTACCCTTACCCTTACCCTTACCCTTACCCTTACCCTTACCCTTTATTCTTACTCTTACCCTTACATTTACCCTTGCTTTTACCCTTAAGCTTACCCTTGCCCTTACCCCTTACCCTTACCCTTACCCTTACCCTTACCCTTACCCTTACCCTTACCCTTTCCCTTACCCTTACCCTTGCTTTTACCCTTAGGCTTAAGGGTAAAAGCAAGGGTAAGGGTAAGGGTAAGGGTAAGGGTAAGGGTAAGGGTAAGGGTAAGGGTAAGGGTAAGGGTAAGGGTAAGGGTAAGGGTAAGGGTAAGGGTAAGGGTAAGGGTAAGGGTAAGGGTAAGGGTAAGGGTAAGGGTAAGGGTAAGGGTAAGGGTAAGGGTAAGGGTAGGTAAGGGTAAGGGTAAGGGTAAGGGTAAGGGTAAGGGTAAGGTAAGGGTAAGGGTAAGCTTAAGGGTAATGGTAAGGGTAAGGATAAGGGTAAGGGTAAGGGTAAGGGTAAGGGTAAGGGTAAGGGTAAGGGTAAGGGTTAGGGTAGGGGTAAGGGTAAGGGTAAGGGTAAGGGTAAGGGTAAGGGTAAGGGTAAGGGTAAGGGTAAGGGTAAAGGTAAGGGTAAGCCTAAGGGGTAAAAGCAAGGGTAAGGGTAAGGGTAAGGGTAAGGGTAAGGGTAAGGGTAAGGGTAAAGGTAAGGGTAAGCCTAAGGGTAAAAGCAAGGGTAAGGGTAAGGGTAAGGGTAAGGGTAAGGTAAGGGTAAGGGTAAGGGTAAGGGTAAGGGTAAGGGTAAGGGTAAGGGTAAGGGTAAGGGTAAGGGTAAGGGTAAGGGTAAGGGTAAGGGTAAGGGTAAGGGTGAGGGTAAGGGTAAGGGTAACGGTGAGGGTAAGGGTAAGCTTAAGGGTAAAAGCAAGTGTAAGGGTAAGAGTAAGGGTAAGGGTAAGGGTAAGGGTAAGGGTAAGGGTAAGGGTAAGGGTAAGAATAAGGGTAAGGGTAAGGGTAAGGGTAAGGGTAAGGGTAAGGGTAAGGGTAAGGGTAAGGGTAAGGGTAAGGGTAAGGGTAAGGGTAAGGGTAAGGGTAAGGGTAAGGGTAAGTGTAAGAATAAGGGTAAGGGTAAGGGTAAGGGTAAGGGTAAGGGTAAGGGTAAGGGTAAGAGTAAGGTAAGGGTAAGGGTAAGGGTAAGGGTAAGGGTAAGGGTAAGGGTAAGGGTAAGGGTAAGGGTAAGAGTAAGGGTAAGGGTAAGGGTGAGGGTAAGCTTAAGGGTAAAAGCAAGGGAAGGGTAAGAGTAAGGGTAAGGGTAAGGGTAAGGGTAAGGGAAAGGGTAAGGGTAAAGGTAAGGGTAAGAATAAGGGTAAGGGTAAGGGTAAGGGTAAGGGTAAGGGTAAGGGTAAGGGTAAGGGTAAGGGTAAAGGTAAGGGTAAGCCTAAGGGTAAAAGCAAGGGTAAGGGTAAGGGTAAGGGTAAGGGTAAGGGGTAAGGGTAAGGGTAAGGGTAAGGGTAAGGGTAAGGGTAAGGGTAAGGGTAAGGGTAAGGGTAAGGGTAAGGGTAAGGGTAAGGGTAAGGGTAAATGTAAGGGTAAGGGTAAGGGTAAGGGTAAGGGTAAGGGTAAGGGTAAGGGTAAGGGTAAGGGTAAGGGTAAGGGTAAGGGTAAGGGTAAGGGTAAGGGTAAGGGTAAGCTTAAGGGTAAAAGCAAGGGTAAGGGTAAGAGTAAGGGTAAGGGTAAGGGTAAGGGTAAGGGTAAGGTAAGGGTAAGGGTTAGGGTAAGAATAAGGGTAAGGGTAAGGGTAAGGGTAAGGGTAAGTGTAAGGGTAAGGGTAAGGGTAAGGGAAAGGGTAAGGGTAAGGGTAAGGGTAAGAATAAGGGTAAGGGTAAGGGTAAGGGTAAGGGTAAGGGTAAGGGTAAGAGTAAGGGTATGGGTAACGGTAAGGGTAAGGGTAAGGGTAAGGGTAAGGGTAAGGGTAAGGGTAAGAGTAAGGTTAAGGGTAAGCCTAAGGGTAAAAGCAAGGGTAAGGGTAAGGGTAAGGGTGAGGGAAGGGTAAGGGTAAGATTAAGGGTAAGGGTAAGGGCAAGGGTAAGCTTAAGGGTAAAGCAAGGGTAAGGGTAAGGGTAAGGGTAAGGGTAAGGGTAAGGGTAAGGTAAGGGTAAGGGTAAGGGTAAGGGTAAGGGTAAGGGTAAGGGTAAGGGTAAGGTAAGCTTAAGGGTTAACCCTTACCCTTACCCTTACCCTTACCCTCACCCTGACCCTTGCTTTTACCCTTAAGCTTACCCTTACCCTTACCCTTACCCTTACCCTTACCCTAACCCTTACCCTTACCCTTACCCTTACCCTTACCCTTACCCTTGCTTTTACTCTTAAGCTTACCCTTACCCTTACCCTTACCCTTACCCTTACCCTTACCCTTACCCTTACCCTTACGCTTGCTTTTACCCTTAAGCTTACCCTTACCCTTACCCTTACCCTTACCCTTACCCTTACCTGTACCCTTACCCTTACCCTTACCCTTACCCTTACCCTTACCCTTACCCTTACCCTTACCCTCACCCTTACCCATAACCTTACCCTTACCCTTACCTTCACCCTTAACCTTACCCTTACCCTTACCCTTACCCTTACCCTTACCCTTACCCTTACCCTTACCCTTACCCTTATTCTTACCCTTACCCTCACCCTTACCCTCACCCTTACCCTTACCCTTGCTTTTACCCTTAAGCTTACCCTAACCCTTACCCTTACCCTTATTCTTACCCTTACCCTTACCCTTACCCTTACCCTTACCCTTACCCTTACCCTTACCCTTACCCTTACCCTTACCCTTACCCTTACCCTTACCCTTACCCTTACCCTTACCCTTACCCTTACCCTTACCCTTACCCTTACCCTAACCCTTACCCTTACCCTTATTCTTACTCTTACCCTTACCCTTACCCTTGCTTTTACCCTTAGGCTTACCCTTACCTTTACCCTTACCCTTACCCTTACCCTTACCATTACCCTTGCTTTTACCCTTAAGCTTACCCTTACCCTTACCCTTACCCTTACCCTTACCCTTACCCTTATTCTTACCCTTACCCTTACCCTTACCCTTACCCTTACCCTTACCCTTATTCTTACTCTTACCCTTACATTTACCCTTGCTTTTACCGTTAAGCTTACCCTTGCCGTTACCCTTACCCTTACCCTTAACCTTACCCTTACCCTTACCCTTAACCTTACCCTTACCCTTACCCTTACCCTTGCTTTTACCCTTAGGCTTAAGGGTAAAAGCAAGGGTAAGGGTAAGGGTAAAGGTAAGGGTAAGGGTAAGGGTAAGGGTAAGGGTAAGGGTAAGAATAAGGGTAAGGGTAAGGGTAAGGGTAAGGGTAAGCTTAAGGATAATGGTAAGGGTAACGGTAAGGGTAAGGGTAAGGGTAAGGGTAAGGGTAAGGGTAAGGGTAAGGGTAAGGGTAAGGGTAAGGGTAAGGGTAAGGGTAAGGGTAGGGGTAAGGGTAAGAGTAAGGGTAAGGGTAAGGGTAAGGGTAAAGGTAAGGGTAAGCCTAAGGGTAAAAGCAAGGGTAAGGGTAAGGGTAAGGGTAAGGGTAAGGGTAAGGGTAAGGGTAAGGGTAAGGGTAAGGGTAAAGGTAAGGGTAAGCCTAAGGGTAAAAGCAAGGGTAAGGGTAAGGGTAAGGGTAAGGGTAAGGGTAAGGGTAAGGGTAAGGGTAAGGGTAAGGGTAAGGGTAAGGGTAAGGGTAAGGGTAAGGGTAAGGGTAAGGGTAAGGGTAAGGGTAAGGGTAAGGGTAAGCTTAAGGGTAAAAGCAAGGGTAAGGGTAAGAGTGAGGGTAAGGGTAAGGGTAAGGGTAAGGGTAAGGGTAAGGGTAAGGGTAAGGGTAAGAATAAGGGTAAGGGTAAGGTTAAGGGTAAGGGTAAGGGTAAGGGTAAGGGTAAGGGTAAGGGAAAGGGTAAGGGTAAGGGTAAGGGTAAGGGTAAGGGTTAGGGTGAGGGTAAGGGTAAGGGTAAGGGTAAGGGTAAGGGTAAGGGTAAGAGTAAGGTTAAGGGTAAGCCTAAGGGTAAAAGCAAGGTTAAGGGTAAGGGTAAGGGCAAGGGTAAGGGTAAGGGCAAGGGTAAGCTTAAGGGTAAAAGCAAGGGTAAGGGTAAGGGTAAGGGTAAGGGTAAGGGTGAGGGAAAGGGTAAGGGTAAGGGTAAGCTTAAGGGTTTACCCTTACCCTCACCCTTACCCTTACCCTTACCCTTACCCTTGCCTTTACCCTTAAGCTTACCCTTACCCTTACCCTTACCCTTACCCTTACCCTTACCCTTACCCTTACCCTTACACTTGCTTTTACCCTTAAGCTTACCCTTACCCTTACCCTTACCCTTACCCTTACCCTTACCCTTACCCTTACCCTTACCCTTACCCTTACCCTTGCTTTTACCCTTGAGCTTACCCATACCCTTACCCTTACCCTTACCCTTACCCTTACCCTTACCCTTACCCTTACCCTTACCCTTACCCTTACCCTTGCTTTTACCCTTAGGCTTACCCTTACCTTTACCCTTACCCTTACCTTTACCCTTACCCTTACCCTTACCCTTACCCTTACCCTTGCTTTTACCCTTAAGCTTACCCTTACCCTTACCCTTTTCCTTACCCTCACCCTTACCCTTACCCTTACCCTAACCCTTACCCTTACCCTTGCTTTTACCCTTAGGCGCACCCTTACCTTTACCCTTACCCTTACCCTTACCCTTACCCTTACCCTAACCCTTACCCTTACCCTTACCCTTACCCTTACCCTTACCCTTACCCTTACCCTTACCCTTACCCTTACCCTTGCTTTTACCCTTACCCTTACCCTTACCCTTACCCTTGCTTTTACCCTTAGGCTTACCCTTACCTTTACCCTTACCCTTACCCTTACCTTTACCCTTACCCTTACCCTTACCCTTACCCTTACCCTTACCCTTACCCTTACCCTTACCCTTACCCTTACCCTTACCCTTACCCTTACCCTTACCCTTACCCTTACCCTTACCCTTGCTATTACCCTTAAGCTTACCCTTACCCTTACCCTTACCCTTACCCTTACCCTTACCCTCACCCTCACCCTTACCCTTACCCTTACCCTTACCCTTACCCTTACCCTTACCCTTACCCTTACCCTTACCCTTACCCTTACCCTTACCCTTACCCTTACCCTTACCCTTACCCTTATTCTTACTCTTACCCTTACCCTTATTCTTAATCTTACCCTTACCATTACCCTTGCTTTTACCGTTAAGATTACCCTTACACTTATCCTTACACTTACCCTTACCCTTAAGCTTACCCTTACCCTTACCCTTACCCTTACCCTTACCCTTACCCTTACCCTTACCCTTACCCTTACCCTTACCCTTACCCTTACCCTTACCCTTACCCTTACCCTTACCCTTACCCTTACCCTTGCTTTTACCCTTAAGCTTACCCTTACCCTTACCCTTACCCTTACCCTTACCCTTACCCTTACCCTTACCCTAACCCTTACCCTTACCCTTACCCTTACCCTTACACTTATTCTTACTCTTACCCTTACCCTTATTCTTAATCTTACCCTTACCATTACCCTTAAGATTACCCTTACCCTTATCCTTACCCTTACCCTTACCCTTAAGCTTACCCTTACCCTTACCCTTACCCTTACCCTTACCCTTACCCTTACCCTTACCCTTACCCTTACCCTTAACCTTACCCTTACCCTTACCCTTACCCTTTCCCTTACCCTTGCTTTTACCCTTAAGCTTACCCTCACCCTTACCCTTACCCTTACCCTTACCCTTACCCTTACCCTTACCCTCACCCTTACCCTTATTCTTACTCTTACCCTTACCCTTATTCTTAATCTTACCCTTACCATTACCCTAGCTTTTACCCTTAAGATTACCCTTACCCTTATCCTTACCCTTACCCTTACCCTTAAGCTTACCCTTACCCTTACCCTTACCCTTACCCTTACCCTTACCCTTACCCTTACCCTTACCCTTACCCTTACCCTTGCTTTTACCCTTAAGCTTACCCTTACCCTTACCCTTGCCCTTACCCTTACCCTTACCCTTACCCTTACCCTTACCCTTACCTTTACCCTTACCCTTACCCTTACCCTTACCCCTATGCTTACTCTTACCCTTACCCTTATTCTTAATCTTACCCTTACCATTACCCTTGTTTTTACCCTTAAGATTACCCTTACCCTTACCCTTACCCTTACCCTTACCCTTACCCTTACCCTTACCCTTACCCTTACCCTTATTCTTACTCTTACCCTCACCCTTACCCTTGCTTTTACCCTTAAGCTTACCCTTACCCTTACCCTTACCCTTACCCTTACCCTTACCCTTACCCTTACCCTTACCCTTACCCTTACCCTTACCCTTACCCTTACCCTTACCCTTACCCTTACCCTTACCCTTACCCTTACCCTTACCCTTACCCTTACCCTTACCCTTGCTTTTACCCTTACCCTTACCCTTACCCTTACCCTTACCCTTACCCTTACCCTTACCCTTACCCTTATTACCCTTACCCTTACCCTTACCCTTACCCTTACCCTTACCTTTACCCTTACCCTTACCCTTACCCTTACCCTTACCCTTACCCTTACCCTTACCCTTACCCTTACCCTTACCCTTACCCTTACCCTTACCCTTACCCTTATTCTTACTCTTACCCTCACCCTTACCCTTGCTTTTACCCTTAAGCTTACCCTTACCCTTACCCTCACCCTTACCCTTACCCTTACCCTTACCCTTACCCTTACCCTTACCCTTACCCTTACCCTTACTCTTACCCTTACCCTTACCCTTACCCTTACCCTTACCCTTACCCTTACCCTTACTCTTACCCTTACCCTTACCCTTACCCTTACCCTTACCCTTACCCTTACCCTTACCCTTAGATTTATTCTTACTCCTACCCTTACCCTTACACTTTCTTTTACCCTTAAGCTTACCCTTACCCTTTTCCTTACCCTTACCCTTACCCTTAACCTTACCCTTACCCTTACCCTTATTCTTACTCTTACCCTTACCATTACCCTTGCTTTTACCCTTAAGATTACCCTTACCCTTACCCTTACCCTTACCCTTACCCTTACCCTTACCCTTACCCTTACCCTTACCCTTACCCTTACCCTTACCCTTACCCTTACCCTTACCCTTACCCTTACCCTTACCCTTACCCTTACCCTTACCCTTACCCTTACCCTTACCCTTACCCTTATTCTTACTCTTACCCTTACCCTTACCCTTACCCTAGCTTTTACCCTAAAGCTTACCCTTACCCTTACCCTTACCCTTACCCTTACCCTTACCCTTACCCTTACCCGTACGCTTACCCTTACCCTTACCCTTACCCTTATTCTTACTCTTACCCTTACCCTTATCCTTGCTTTTACCCTTAAGCTTACCCTTACCCTTACCCTTACCCTTACCCTTACTCTTACCCTAACCCTTACCCTTGCTTTTACCCTTAAGCTTACCCTTACCCTTACCCTTACCTTTACCCTTACCCTTACTCTTACCCTTACCCTTACCCTTACCCTTACCCTTACCCTTAACATTACCCTTACCCTTACCCTTACCCTTACCCTTACCCTTACCCTTGCTTTTACCCTTACTCTTACCCTTACCCTTACCCTTACCCTTACCCTTACCCTTACCCTTACTCTTACCCTTACCCTTACCCTTACCCTTACCCTTACCCTTACCCTTACCCTTACCCTTACCCTTACCCTTACCCTTACCCTTACCCTTACTCTTACTCTCACCCTTACCCTTACCCTTACCCTTACCCTTATTTTTACTCTTACCCTTACCCTTACCCTTGCTATTACCCTTAAGCTTACCCTTACCCTTACCCTTACCCTTACCCTTATTCTTACTCTTACCCTTACCCTTACCCTTACCCCTGCTTTTACCCTTGAGCTTACCCTTACCCTTACCCTTACCCTCACCCTTACCCTTAACCTTACTCTTACCCTTACCCATATTCTTACTCTTACCCTTACCCTTACCCTTGCTTTTACCCTTAAGCTTACCCTTACCCTTACCCTTACCCTTGCCCTTACCCTTACCTAAGGGTAAGAATAAGGGTAAGAATAAGAATAAGGGTAAGGGTAAGGGTAATGGTAAGGGTAAGGGCAAGGGTAATGGTAAGGGTAGGCTTAAGGGTAAAAGCAAGGGTAAGGGTAAGGGTAAGAGTAAGAATAAGGGTAAGGGTAAGGGTAAGGGTAAGCCTAAGGGTAACAGCAAGGGTAAGGGTAAGGGTAAGAGTAAGAATAAGGGTAAGGGTAAGGGTAAGGGAAAGGGTAAGGGTAAGGGTAAGGGTAAGCTTAAGGGTAAAAGCAAGGGTAAGGGTTAGGGTAAGAGTAAGGGTAAGGGTAAGGGTAAGGGTAAGGGTAAGGGTAAGCTTAAGGGTAAAAGCAAGGATAAGGGTAAGGGTAAGAGTAAGAATAAGGGTAAGGGTAAGGGTAAGGGTAAGGGTACGGGTAAGGGTAAGGGTAAGGGTAAGGGTAAGGGTAAGGGTAAGGGTAAGGGTAAGCTTTAGGGTAAAAGCTAGGGTAAGGGTAAGGGTAAGGGTAAGAGTAAGAATAAGGGTAAGGGTAAGGGTAAGGGTAAGGGTAAGGGTAAGGGTAAGGGTAAGGGTAAGGGTAAGGGTAAGGGTAAGGGTAAGGGTAAGGGTAAGGGTAAGGGTAAGGGTAAGGGTAAGGGTAAGGGTAAGGGTAAGGGTAAGGGTAAGGGTAATCTTAAGGGTAAAAGCAAGGGTAATGGTAAGGGTAAGAGTAAGAATAAGGGTAAAGGTAAGGGTAAGGTTAAGGGTAAGGGTAAGGGTAAGGAAAAGGGTAAGGGTAAGCTTAAGGGTAAAAGAAAGTGTAAGGGTAAGGGTAGGAGTAAGAATAAATCTAAGGGTAAGGGTAAGGGTAAGGGTAAGGGTAAGGGTAAGGGTAAGGGTAAGGGTAAGAGTAAGGGTAAGGGTAAGGGTAAGGGTAAGGGTAAGGGTAAGGGTAAGGGTAAGGGTAAGGGTAAGGGTAAGGGTAATGGTAAGGGTAAGGGTAAGGGTAAGGGTTAGGGTAAGGGTAAGGGTAAGGGTGAGGGTAAGGGTAAGGGTAAGCTTAAGGGTAAAAGCAAGGGTAAGGGTGAGGGTAAGAGTAAGAATAAGGGTAAGGGTAAGGGTAAGGGTAAGGGTAAGGGTAAGGGTAAGGGTAAGGGTAAGGGTAAGGGTAAGGGTAAGGGTAAGGGTAAGGGTAAGGGTAAGGGTGAAGGTAAGGGTAAGGGTAAGGGTAAGGGTAAGAGTAAGGGTAATAAGGGTAAGGGTAAGGGTAAGGGTAAGGGTAAGGGTAAGGGTAAGGGTAAGGGTAAAAGCAAGGGTAAGGGTAAGGGTAAGAGTAAGAATAAGGGTAAGGGTAAGGGTAAGGGTAAGCCTAAGGGTAACAGCAAGGGTAAGGGTAAGTGTAAGAGTAAGAATAAGGGTAAGGGTAAGGGTAAGGGAAAGGGTAAGGGTAAGGGTAAGGGTAAGCTTAAGGGTAAAAGCAAGGGTAAGGGTAAGGGTAAGAGTAAGAATAAGGGTAAGGGTAAGGGTAAGGGTAAGGGTAAGGGTAAGGGTAAGGGTAAGGGTAAGATTAAGGGTAAAGGTAAGGGTAAGGGTAAGGGTAAGGGTGAGGGTAAGGGTAAGGGTAAGGGTAAGGGTAAGGGTAAGGGTAAGGGTAAGGGTAAGGGTAAGGGTAAGGGTAAGGGTAAAAGCAAGGGTAAGGGTAAGGGTAAGGGTAAGAGTAAGGGTAAGGGTAAGGGTAAGGGTAATGGTAAGGGTAAGCTTAAGGGTAAAAGCAAGGGTAAGGGTAAGGGTAAGGGTAAGGGTAAGGGTAAGGGTAAGGGTAAGGGTAAGGGTAAGGGTAAGGGTAAGCTTAAGGGTAAAAGCAAGGGTAAGGGTAAGGGTAAATGTAAGGGTAAGGGTAAGGGTAAGGGTAAGGGTAAGGGTAAGGGTAAAAGTAAGGGTAAGCTTAAGGGTAAAAGCAAGTGTAAGGGTAAGGGTAGGAGTAAGAATAAGGCTAAGGGTAAGGGTAAGGGTAAGCATAAGGGTAAGCTTTAGTGTAAAATCAAGGGTAAGGGTAAGGGTAAGAGTAAGAATAAAGGTAAGGGTAAGGGTAAGGGTAAGGGTAAGGGTAAGTGTGAGGGTAAGCTTAAGGGTAAAAGCACGGGTAAGGGTAAGGGTAAGAGTAAAAATAAGGGTAAGGGTAAGGGTAAGGGTAAGGGTAAGGGTAAGGGTAAGGGTAAGGGTAAGGGTAAGGGTAAGGGTAAGGGTAAGGGTAAGGGTAAGGGTAAGGGTAAGGGTAAGGGTAAGGGTGAGGGTAAGGGTAAGGGTAAGGGTAAGGGTAAGGGTAAGGGTAAGGGTAAGGGTAAGGGTAAGGGTAAGGGTAAGCTTAAGGGTAAAAGCAAGGGTAAGGGTAAGGGTAAGAGTAAGAATAAGGGTAAGGGTAAGGGTAAGGGTAAGGGTAAGGGTAAGGGTAAGGGTAAGGGTAAGGGTAAGGGTAAGGGTAAGGGTAAGGGTAAGGGTAAGGGTAAGGGTAAGGGTAAGGGTAAGGGTAAGGGTAAGGGTAAGGGTAAGGGTAAGGGTAAGGGTAAGGGTAAGGGTAAGGGTAAGGGTAAGGGTAAGGGTAAGGGTAAGGGAAAGGGTAAGGGTAAGGGTAAGCTTAAGGGTAAAAGCAAGGGTAAGGGTAAGGGTAAGAGTAAGAGGGTAAGGGTAAGGGTAAGGGTAATGGTAAGGGTAAGGGTAAGGGAAAGGGTAAGGGTAAGGGTAAGGGTAAGGGTAAGCTTGAGGGTAAAAGCAAGGGTAAGGGTAAGGGTAAGGGTAAGGGTAAGGGTAAGGGTAAGGGTAAAGGTAAGGGTAAGGGTAAGCTTAAGGGTAAATGCAAGGGTAAGGGTAAGGGTAAATGCAAGGGTAAGGGTAAGGGTAAGGGTAAGGGTAAGGGTAAGGGTAAGGGTAAGGGTAAGGGTAAGGGTAAGGGTAAGGGTAAAGGTAAGGGTAAGCCTAAGGGTAAAAGCAAGGGTAAGGGTAAGGGTAAGGGTGAGGGTAAGGGTAAGGGTAAGGGTAAGGGTAAGGGTAAGGGTAAGGGTAAGGGTAAGGGTAAGCTTAAGGGTAAGGGTAAGGGTAAGGGTAAGGGTAAGCTTAAGGGTAAAAGCAAGGGTAAAGGTAAGGGTAAGGGTAAGGGTAAGGGTAAGCTTAAGGGTAAAAGCAAGGGTAAGGGTAAGGGTAAGGGTAAGGGTAAGGGTAAGGGTAAGGGTAAGGGTAAGGGTAAGGGTAAGGGTAAGGGTAAGCTTAAGGGTAAGGGTAAGGGTAAGGGTAAGGGTAAGCTTAAGGGTAAAAGCAAGGGTAAGGGTAAGGGTAAGGGTAAGGGTAAGGGTAAGGGTAAGGGTAAGGGTAAGGGTAAGGGTAAGGGTAAGGGTAAGGGTAAGCTTAAGGGTAAATGCAAGGGTAAGGGTAAGGGTAAATGCAAGGATAAGGGTAAGGGTAAGGGTAAGGGTAAGGGTAAGGGTAAGGGTAAGGGTAAAGGTAAGGGTAAGCCTAAGGGTAAAAGCAAGGGTAAGGGTAAGGGTAAGGGTAAGGGTAAGGGTAAGGGTAAGGGTAAGTGTAAGGGTAAGGGTAAGGGTAAGGGTAAGGGTAAGCTTAAGGGTAAAAGCAAGGGTAAGGGTAAGGGTAAGGGTAAGGGTAAGCCTAAGGGTAAAAGCAAGGGTAAGGGTAAGGGTAAGGGTAAGGGTAAGGGTAAGGGTAAGGGTAAGGGTAAGGGTAAGGGTAAGGGTAAGGGTAAGGGTAAGGGTAAGCTTAAGGGTAAAAGCAAGGGTAAGGGTAAGGGTAAGGGTTAGGGTAAGGGTAAGGGTAAGCTTAAGGGTAAAAGCAAGGGTAAGGGTAAGGGTAAGGGTAAGGGTAAGGGTAAGGGTAAGGGTAAGGGTAAGGGTAAGGGTAAGGGTAAGGGTAAGGGTAAGGGTAAGGGTAAGGGTAAGCTTAAGGGTAAAAGCAAGGGTAAGGGTAAGGGTAAGGGTAAGGGCAAGGGTAAGGGTAAGGGTAAGGGAAAGCTTAAGGGTAAAAGCAAGGGTAAGGGTAAGGGTAAGGGTGAGGGTAAGGGTAAGGGTAAGGGTAAGGGTAAAGTTAAGGGTAAGCCTAAGGGTAAAAGCAAGGGTTAGGGTAAGGGTAAGAGTAAGGGTAAGGGTAAGGGTAAGGGTAAGGGTAAGGGTAAGGGTAAGAGTAAGGGTAAGGGTAAGGGTAAGGGTAAGGGTAAGGGTAAGGGTAAGGGTAAGGGTAAGGGTAAGGGTAAGGGTAAGGGTAAGCTTAAGGGTAAAAGCAAGGGTAAGGGTAAGGGTAAGGGTAAGGGTAAGGGTAAGGGTAAGCCTAAGGGTAAAAGCAAGGGTAAGGGTAAGGGTAAGGGTAAGGGTAAGGTTAAGGGTAAGGGTAAGGGTAAGCTTAAGGGTAAAAGCAAGGGTAAGGGTAAGGGTAAGGGTAAGGGTAAGCCTAAGGGTAAAAGCAAGGGTAAGGGTAAGGGTAAGGGTAAGGGTAAGGGTAAGGGTAAGCTTAAGGGTAAAAGCAAGGGTGAGGGTAAGGGTAAGGGTAAGGGTAAGGGTAAGGGTAAGGGTAAGGGTAAAGGTAAAGGGTAAGCCTTAGGGTAAAAGCAAGGGTAAGGGTAAGGGTAAGGGTAAGGGTAAGGGTAAGGGTAAGGGTAAGGGTGAGGGTAAGGGTAAGGGTAAGCTTAAGGGTAAAAGCAAGGGTAAGGGTAAGGGTAAGGGTAAGGGTAAGGGTAAGGGTAAGGGTAAGGGTAAGGGTAAGGGTAAGGGTAAGGGTAAGGGTAAGGGTAAGGGTAAGGGTAAGGGTAAGCTTAAGGGTAAGGGTAAGGGTAAGGGTAAGGGTAAGCTTAAGGGTAAAAGCAAGGGTAAGGGTAAGGGTAAGGGTAAGGGTAAGGGTAAGGGTGAGGGTAAGGGTAAGGGTAGGGGTAAGGGTAAGGGTAAGGGTAAGGGTAAGGGTAAGGGTAAGGGTAAGGGTAAGGGTAAGGGTAAGGGTAAGGGTAAGGGTAAGGGTAAGGGTAAGGGTAAGGGTAAGGGTAAGGGTAAGGGTAAGGGTAAGGGTAAGGGTAAGGGTAAGGGTAAGGGTAAGCTTAAGGGAAAAAGCAAGGGTAAAGGTAAGGGTACGGGTAAGGGTAAGGGTAAGGGTAAGGGTAAGGGTAAGGGTAAGGGTAAGGGTAAGGGTAAGGGTGAGGGTAAGGGTAAGGGTAAGGGTAAGGGTAAGGGTAAGGGTAAGGGTAAGGGTAAGGGTAAGGGTAAGGGTAAGGGTAAGGGTAAGGGTAAGGGTAAGGGTAAGGGTAAGGGTAAGGGTAAGGGTAAGGGTAAATGTAAGGGTAAGGGTAAGGGTAAGGGTAAGGGTAAGGGTAAGGGTAAGGGTAAGGGTAAGGGTAAGGGTAAGGGTAAGGGTAAGGGTAAGGGTAAGGGTAAGGGTAAGGGTAAGGGTAAGGGTAAGGGTAAGGGTAAGGGTAAGGGTAAGCTTAAGGGTAAAAGCAAGGGTAAGGGTAAGGGTAAGTGTAAGGGTAAAGGTAAGGGTAAGCCTAAGGGTAAAAGCAAGGGTAAGGGTAAGGGTAAGGGTAAGGGTAAGGGTAAGGGTAAGGGTAAGGGTAAGGGTAAGGGTAAGGGTAAGGGTAAGGGTAAGGGTAAGGGTAAGGGTAAGGGTAAGGGTAAGGGTAAGGGTAAGGGTAAGGGTAAGGGTAAGGGTAAGGGTAAGGGTAAGGGTAAGGGTAAGGGTAAGGGTAAGGGTAAGGGTAAGGGTAAGGGTAAGCTTAAGGGTAAAAGCAAGGGTAAGGGTAAGGGTAAGGGTAAGCTTAAGGGTAAAAGCAAGGGTAAGGGTTAGGGTTAGGGTAAAAGCAAGGGTAAAAGCAAGGGTTAGGGTAAGGGTAAGGGTAAGGGTAAGGGTAAGGGTAAGGGTAAGGGTAAGGGTAAGGGTAAGGGTAAAGGTAAGGGTAAGGGTAAGGGTAAGGGTAAGGGTAAGGGTGAGGGTAAGGGTAAGGGTAAGGGTAAGGGTAAGGGTAAGGGTAAGTGTTAAAGCAAGGGTAAGGGTAAGGGTAAGGGTAAGGGTAAGGGTAAGGGTAAGGGTAAGGGTAAGGGTAAGGGTAAGGGTAAGGATAAGGGTAAGGGTAAGGGTAAGTGTAAGGGTAAGGGTAAGGGTAAGGGTAAGGGTAAGGGTAAGGGTAAGGGTAAGGGTAAGGGTAAGGGTAAGGGTAAGGGTAAGGGTAAAAGCAAGGGTAAGGGTAAGGGTAAGGGTAAGGGTAAGGGTTAGGGTAAAGGTAAGGGTAAGCCTAAGGGTAAAAGCAAGGGTAAGGGCAAGGGTAAGTGTAAGGGTAAGGGTAAGGGTAAGGGTAAGGGTAAGGGTAAGGGTAAGGGTAAGGGTAAGGGTAAGGGTAAAGGTAAGGGTAAGGGTAAGGGTAAGGGTAAGGGTAAGGGTAAGGGTAAGGGTAAGGGTAAGGGTAAGGGTAAGGGTAAGGGTAAGGGTAAGGGTAAGGGTAAGGGTAAGGGTAAGGGTAAGGGTAAGGGTAAGGGTAAGGGTAAGGGTAAGGGTAAGGGTAAAGGTAAGGGTAAGGGTAAGGGTAAGGGTAAGGGTAAGGGTAAGGGTAAGGGTAAGGGTAAGGGTAAGGGTAAGGGTAAGGGTAAGGGTAAGGGTAAGGGTAAGGGTAAGGGTAAGGGTAAAGGTAAGGGTAAGGGTAAGCTTAAGGGTAAAAGCAAGGGTAAGGGTAAGGGTAAGGGTAAGGGTAGGGGTAAGGGTAAGGGTAAGGGTAAGGGTGAGGGTAAGGGAAAGGGTAAGGGTAAGGGCAAGGGTAAGGGTAAGTGTAAGGGTAAGGGTAAGGGTAAGGGTAAGGGTAAGAGTAAGGGTAAGGGTAAGGGTAAGGGTAAGGGTAAGGGTAAGGGTAAGGGTAAGGGTAAGGGTAAGGGTAACGGTAAGTGTAAGGGTAAGGGTAAGAGTAAGGGTAAGGGTAAGGGTAAGGGTAAGGGTAAGGGTAAGGGTAAGGGTAAGGGTAAGGGTAAGGGTAAGGGTAAGGGTAAGGGTAAGGGTAAGGGTAAGGGTAAGGGTAAGGGTAAGGGTAAGGGTAAGGGTAAGGGTAAGGGTAAGGGTAAGGGTAAGGGTAAGGGTAAGGGTAACGGTAAGGGTAAGGGTAAGGGTAAGGGTAAGGGTAAGGGTAAGGGTAAGGGTAAGGGTAATGGTAAGGGTAAGGGTAAGGGTAAGGGTAAGGGTAAGGGTAAGGGTAAGGGTAAGGGTAAGGGTAAGGGTAAGAGTAAGGGTAAGGGTAAGGGTAAGGGTAAGGGTAAGGGTAAAGGTAAGGGTAAGGGTAAGCTTAAGGGTAAAAGCAAGGGTAAGGGTAAGGGTAAGGGTAAGGGTAGGGGTAAGGGTAAGGGTAAGGGTAAGGGTGAGGGTAAGGGTAAGGGTAAGGGTAAGGGCAAGGGTAAGGGTAAGTGTAAGGGTAAGGGTAAGGGTAAGGGTAAGGGTAAGAGTAAGGGTAAGGGTAAGGGTAAGGGTAAGGGTAAGGGTAAGGGTAAGGGTAAGGGTAAGGGTAAGGGTAACGGTAAGGGTAAGGGTAAGGGTAAGAGTAAGGGTAAGGGTAAGGGTAAGGGTAAGGGTAAGGGTAAGGGTAAGGGTAAGGGTAAGGGTAAGGGTAAGGGTAAGGGTAAGGGTAAGGGTAAAGGTAAGGGTAAGGGTAAGCTTAAGGGTAAAAGCAAGGGTAAGGGTAAGGGTAAGGGTAAGGGTAGGGGTAAGGGTAAGGGTAAGGGTAAGGGTGAGGGTAAGGGTAAGGGTAAGGGTAAGGGCAAGGGTAAGGGTAAGTGTAAGGGTAAGGGTAAGGGTAAGGGTAAGGGTAAGAGTAAGGGTAAGGGTAAGGGTAAGGGTAAGGGTAAGGGTAAGGGTAAGGGTAAGGGTAAGGGTAACGGTAAGGGTAAGGGTAAGGGTAAGAGTAAGGGTAAGGGTAAGGGTAAGGGTAAGGGTAAGGGTAAGGGTAAGGGTAAGGGTAAGGGTAAGGGTAAGGGTAAGGGTAAGGGTAAGGGTAAGGGTAAGGGTAAGGGTAAGGGTAAGGGTAAGGGTAAGGGTAAGGGTAAGTATAAGGGTAAGGGTAAGGGTAAGGGTAAGCTTAAGGGTAATGGTAAGGGTAAGGGTAAGGGTAAGGGTAAGGGTAAGGGTAAGGGTAAGGGTAAGGGTAAGGGTAAGGGTAGGGGTAAGGGTAAGGGTAAGGGTAAGGGTAAGGGTAAGGGTAAAGGTAAGGGTGAGCCTAAGGGTAAAAGCAAGGGTAAGGGAAAGGGTAAGGGTAAGGGTAAGGGTAAGGGTAAAGGTAAGGGTAAGCCTACGGGTAAAAGCAAGGGTAAGGGTAAGGGTAAGGGTAAGGGTAAGGGTAAGGGTAAGGGTAAGGGTAAGGGTAAGGGTAAGGGTAAGGGAAAGGGTAAGGGTAAGGGTAAGGGTAAGGGTAAGCTTAAGGGTAAAAGCAAGGGTAAGGGTAAGGGTAGGCTTAAGGGTAAAAGCAAGGGTAAGGGTAAGGGTAAGAGTAAGAATAAGTGTAAGGTTAAGGGTTAGGGTAAGGGTAAGGGTAAGGGTAAGGGTAAGGGTAAGGGTAAGGGTAAGGGTTAGGGTAAGGGTAAGGGTAAGGGTAAGGGTAAGGGTAAGGGTAAGGGTAAAGGTAAGGGTAAGGGTAAGGGTAAGGGTAAGGGTAAGGGTAAGGGTAAGGGTAAGGGTAAGGGTAAGAGTAAGGGTAAGGGTAAGGGTAAGGGTAAGGGTAAGGGTAAAGGTAAGGGTAAGGGTAAGCTTAAGGGTAAAAGCAAGGGTAAGGGTAAGGGTAAGGGTAAGGGTAGGGGTAAGGGTAAGGGTAAGGGTAAGGGTGAGGGTAAGGGTAAGGGTAAGGGTAAGGGCAAGGGTAAGGGTAAGTGTAAGGGTAAGGGTAAGGGTAAGGGTAAGGGTAAGAGTAAGGGTAAGGGTAAGGGTAAGGGTAAGGGTAAGGGTAAGGGTAAGGGTAAGGGTAAGGGTAAGGGTAACGGTAAGGGTAAGGGTAAGGGTAAGAGTAAGGGTAAGGGTAAGGGTAAGGGTAAGGGTAAGGGTAAGGGTAAGGGTAAGGGTAAGGGTAAGGGTAAGGGTAAGGGTAAGGGTAAGGGTAAAGGTAAGGGTAAGGGTAAGCTTAAGGGTAAAAGCAAGGGTAAGGGTAAGGGTAAGGGTAAGGGTAGGGGTAAGGGTAAGGGTAAGGGTAAGGGTGAGGGTAAGGGTAAGGGTAAGGGTAAGGGCAAGGGTAAGGGTAAGTGTAAGGGTAAGGGTAAGGGTAAGGGTAAGGGTAAGAGTAAGGGTAAGGGTAAGGGTAAGGGTAAGGGTAAGGGTAAGGGTAAGGGTAAGGGTAAGGGTAACGGTAAGGGTAAGGGTAAGGGTAAGAGTAAGGGTAAGGGTAAGGGTAAGGGTAAGGGTAAGGGTAAGGGTAAGGGTAAGGGTAAGGGTAAGGGTAAGGGTAAGGGTAAGGGTAAGGGTAAGGGTAAGGGTAAGGGTAAGAGTAAGGGTAAGGGTAAGGGTAAGTATAAGGGTAAGGGTAAGGGTAAGGGTAAGCTTAAGGGTAATGGTAAGGGTAAGGGTAAGGGTAAGGGTAAGGGTAAGGG